>CM035794.1:60970954-61228454 GCA_020466265.1 Siphamia tubifer | reverse complement strand
CATATATTAATAGGATTTGTCAGTCAGCAGGTATTGAACACTTTAGATCAGCACATAATTCTAGATGGTCATGTATATTTGGGTCTTTATGGGTTAAGGATCTTTAGGGTGTGATGGAGAAGAGTTAATACAGTGGTCTGATTCTTTGTCATCAATACAAGGTCTTGGTAAATATATATATATATGTGTGTGTGTGTGTGTGTGTGTGTGTGTGTGTGTTGTGACACTGCATATGTGTCACAATTTTGTCTTGCATTATTTTTGGCAAGGCTGTGTATATGATGGTAATATTCTTAAAGATAACACATACTGCAACATCACTCTTGATATAGGTTCTTATATCTATAGTTATATTACATATTCCTATAGTCTGCAGCTGATGTACTGTTGTGAAATCACTGTCTATTTCTGGTGTTCTGGTTCTTTTAAAGATAATATAAGCTCTGAGAAGGAGACTGTTTGGCTCTTAATTGATTCTTTTGTTCACCTCCATCCCTGTCCACATGAGGATCCTCACCTCCATTATTGAAGGGATGAAGCAACTGACAGATAGAGCATGAAGATAGATAGTTAGAGGCTGAGACACATAACGAGGAGGGCAAAGTACCCTGTAGGATTAGCAAAAAGGGTGAATAATAGCGAGAGTGAGTGTACGCGTCGATACAGTTGCTCATTGAGCGAGGTGAAGATAACAGGAGGAAGTGTTGGAAATGAGCGAATCATATGCTGTAACTCATCCTCCCAGTTCTCCAGACACTGTGTTTTAGATGGAGGTGGGACTCCACGGAGCCGCAGGGACACGAGAGAGCATTTTTTTCACGCATCAGGAAGTGTCTGCTGTACCTAACTGGGCACACCGGCCACCAGTCCTGCATACTGGTCCCAGCTTGGTGCTTTGTCAATGTGCTGTGACTAATCCAAGAGGGGTCCCACAATTTCTCTCACCCTAATTAAAAGAGGATTAGATGGGATGGATCTCTGAGACCACTCCAACATGCATAGTCGCTGTACTCTTCACTTTCCCCAGATAATCGCGCTTACTGGAAATGTCTGGAATCCCAGTGCAGGACACCACCTGAACTGTGTGCACATGTCGGACTCTGAAAGGTTTTGGACTCAACCCCCCCCCCCCCCCCCCCCCCCCACACACACACACACACTCACTCCAAAAAAAGACACTGTAGCAACAATCATATTCAAGTTTCTTCACTCATATTGGGTTTTACTGTTACACCTTAACAATTTTGAATATTTTTTTCTCCTACAAAATCCTTGATAATTGAATAATCAGTTGGATTATTTTACAATCTATCAATATTGGTAGAATCTGACACTAATAGTAGCCGATATTAGATAGACGATAAAGAGAAGATAACAGAGCAAAGGTAAAAATCACTCCCATCTCATTTAATACTGTAGTCTATATTTATTATTGTTTAACCTGTGTCATATTCAATGACACAGGTTTGTTTATTTCAATATTTATTACTTTGACTAAGATGATGTTTCCAGCAGGACAGGGTCACATCTACAACATGCAGGATAGTGGGTCCTGAGGACCAGTGTTGAAGACATCTGCCATACACTATACATGGTTGTTGGATGGGAGAACCATGATGTTACTTAATTGTTTCAAAAAAAAAAAAAAAAAAAGCTCATATTTTTGGTTTGGTTTTCATTTTGGGTGTTTGGAGATGGAAGTGACCTTATGGATAAAAGGACCAGGACTACAGGGGCCAGACAGGTGAGATGTGAGCTAATGCCAAGTACTAACTTACAGGTTTGGGAAAACAATAATCAAAATGAACATGGAAAAATGTCATTGGATACTTTATCACCCTGAGAAGAACATACTTACAGAATGGTAGAGCAGAATCTGGGCGTTGCTGGAGACAGTGTAATAATGTGATGGCTGACCACTGTCACATCTTCTGGGGCTGTTCGGTAATTAAATCTTATTGGCTAGGAGTAGTTAAAGAAATTAACCCAATACTTGGATTTGAAATAGGGTATAACTTTCAAACAATATATCTGTGTGACCTGCCAGCTGATATTAATTCTCAGGATAAATACCTACCTAGAAAAAGAAAGGGATAATTGTAACTGCAACACAAGTATAGCACTGGGTCTTTATGGGTTAAAACTAAATGTTCTAAAATGAAGGTGGACTATACTCTGTTTCTACATACAAACTTTTTTTGTAGTGTTGGATATTTTCTGTCACTTTTTTTTTTAATATTAAATCATATAACTAGGTGTGAGCCATGATAATCTAACCACTGCTGTCTGTGACTCGATAGAATACACACCTGTAATTTGCCCTACAGAATGACTTACAGGCTGGTCACACGAAGACAACAAGACATAAATATTAAACGTACACACATCTCCATTTATAAGTGAGTTTAATCAACTTTAAGAAAGAAAAGCTTTGTCAGTGAATCTCACTATCCTCACTGTGCTGTATTTTGTTTGATCATGATAATCTGATGAGGCTGACATTCAATACTCTGACTGCTCATTGGGTTTCATCACATATATTTAAAATTTTCAACTGTGTAATGATGGACCTAATGTATGACTGTATAACTCTTCGAATACTCTTAGACTGATAATATCCCAAACGTCAGGTGACAAACCAACACTCCCCGATTTGCTATATTTAGTGACAGGCACATTTTTCATGTCATGCAGTTGCTGTTCAGCCATTAAACCTGAACGTGGCTGTTCTGAATTTAGTTTTCACTGAGGGACAGAAGTTCAAAAAGAGAATGGAAGCTGGTAAGTTATCCTACACTGTGGTCTATAAATAGGAGCTGAGATCAGCAACTTGTTAATTAGCTGCCAGCTGTCACACAGAGGGCCGCTTTAGTGCCAATGCATGGTTTGTATGGATGCCTTGAAAGAACAACACTGGAGAACTGGACTTGAACCCAGGGTGCCATGTTAGTGAAGCTTCATGTCATCTTCTTAGGGTTTCTGATGCTGCTTCTTTGTTTTAGTTCAGGGGTCTCCAACCTATTCCACAAAGGGCTGGTGTGGCTGCAGGTTTTTGTTGAAACCAAGCAGCAACACACCAGACTTTAATCAATGAATCAACTCATCTCAGTCTGCAGAGAGTCAATTGGTCAAACTGTGAACTCTTGGTTGGTTGGAACAAAAACCTGCAGCCACACCGGCCCTTTGTGGAATAGGTTGGAGACCCCTGTTTTAGTTTGTGTGTGTGTGAACAGCCTTATCATGATCGGTGGATGTTCATTTGTAAAAGTTGGATTACTGTTTGGGAAATTAAATGAAGCATTGTATATGATGGTTTAGTTTAGAAGTGTTTCCTTAGTTTGAGAGTTACCGTCAGCACATTTTACTAGCAAGTCAAATGGCAGAAATTTTATTCGTCCCCTCATGGTTGACTATGTAATAATAGCACAATTCACTAATTAAGTCAAGTGATGCATAGATATGCATTTGGTTGAAGGTGGAGACACATTCTATTGACTCCATGTTAAATTTTTACAGTGTTTTATTGTCACTTTGATTCCCAGCTGTGTAAAGTCGCACCACATTATTCCAGCTTAACAACATATTATTGTATAAACGAATACCAATGCAGAGGACATGTTCATCTTTGATAGAAAATTCACAATGTCTAAAAAGGACCTGAAAATTGATTTATCTGAACACAGTCCAAGTGATGGTCCATCCCAGATGCCTCTGACCTCAGAACAGATTCTTTTAGTTCATTTTAACTGGTATTTGTGTTTAAATTGTAGATAAACGATGGTTCTCTACCTGTTGTCTGAGGGCTCAGATTACAGTATTCAGATTCGGCCTGAACCGTTAACCTTACACTCTGAAGTACATCCACATTTCTAAGGTCTTTTTCTGGTCTTCACTGCAGGGGCTTACATATCTAAACTCCTTTTTTTATCTTTCATTGAGGAACATACTCTTAAAGTCTTTAATGATTTTCTCACCTTTCTTGTCAAACTGATATTTTGGCTCTTTTTGCTTGAAAGGCATGAGACCTTTACTGGAAGCTGCTTTTGGACCATTATGTATTTCAACTCATTACAAACATAGATTTGCTGCTATTCAAAATTTTCTTTGTGATGTTAGCCTGAATGTGCAAAACTGAACTAATCAAATGAAACTGAACAAACAAAACATGAGCATCTCTTCATATAGTGTCATGTCAAAGTATGTTTTAATATCACTGCATTCTTCTATCTTATAATACCCCAGGTCTCATTTATAGTTTTATATATATATATTTATTTATTTTTGCAAAGTAGATATATTTATACATTTACATATAGTATAACCAATAAATGAATGTATAATTCACAAATGGTGAGACAATAAAAATTGTTATGGTATTATTGTGTTTTTACAGACTAATGAGTAAACTTTTTTTATTGTATTTTTGCTTCATATTATGGTAATGGGTGAAAACGGGTATAAACTCACATTTGTTTTATAGAGTAGGCGTTATTGATTAAAATCTGACTTTAATATGATTGAACTCAGTAATTTCCTTATTAACATGTTGGACAGATGCTGTAAATGGTGCCCAGTCAATGTGACACCAGGTCTTTTTTCGTATTTTTTTTTTAGAATAACCTTTGTTAAAGAACCATAACAATAGTTAAACAATACAGATAACAGACCATGTATAACACGTGCTACTGTTTTAGGGTCCCTAATGGCCAGGACACTCTTGAAAAAGAGATGTTTAATCTCAATCTGCTTTTTTCTGGTTAAATATAGATTTTAATGAAAATTATTACAAATGGGCAACACAGTAGTGTAGTGAATAGCACTTGTGTTTCCCAGCAAGAATATTCTGCGTTTAATTCTACAAACAGTCAATGGGGGTGAGACTTTTTGTGTGGTTTGTATTTTGTATGTTCTCCTTTTGTCTGTCTTCTCTGCAGGTACTCTGGCTTCCTTCTGCCACCCAAAGACATGCACTGATAGGTTAATTGATAAATCTATATTACCCATAGATGTGAACGTGATTGTTTCTCTGTATGTCAGCCCTGGTAACTGGTGACATGTCCAGAGTGTACCCTACCTTTGTACATATGTAGCTAGGATAGGCTCCAGTGACCCCCATGACCTTAGTGAGGATAAACCAGGTTTATAAAATGATTACAAAAATGTTTAGAATCCATGTGGTATAAATGTGGAATTGTGCTTATCTGCAATTTCAGTGATGGTGGTTTGTAATAGATGTAAATTGAAAGCCAACTCCAAAAAGTAAAAAACAAAACAAAAAAACAACAACTTAGTATTCAAAAGTCAGTGGGTCATTGTGTTGCGTCACATGTCCTGGCAGACAGCGTTCCGGGCCACCGCCCCTTTCCCAGCAGTGGTTCTTCATATACTGGAAGAGCCATCAGAAGTAAACACAGAGAAGCCTTGGCCATCACCTCATTCAGTTTCGTCTTCCATCATCTACATCATTTTATTCAATTATGGAGACCGATGAGATGAGAGTAGCAAAAAGACGAGAACGTCAGTCAGGTAACGAGTGAATATTAACTTGAAAGACTGTTCAGTTTGTCAGAACAAAAACAAACATGAGACTAATACCGTGTGTTATTTGATGTTTAGCACGTTGCCGTTAAATATCGTTACTTCATTTTGCATATTAACGTGGCATTAAACCCCTTATTGTAGATCGAAGAATATTAACTATTCTTTGCACAGGCTAATGCTGATTAGCATGCTCAGCTGTTAGCTAGTAACGCTTAACTAGCTAAACAGCACCATTTTAATCCGAACAGTGGGGAAATTACGAAAACAACAAATGAAACCCAATTAAACCAGGTTGATTTGAGGTAAAATGATCTGCTGATGCTCTTCGGTAGCACTTTATTTTTTTTATTCATCCCACAGATGATGCACTGCGGTGCTAATTTGAAGCCAGCTAAAAATACAACGGTTAGTTTAGCTAATCTACTGTTGTAAATTCATTTTAAGTAAATGTAGGACCTGGTTAGAATCAGCTGTGTTATTTGGAATTGATAAAGAACGTGTTGTAATTCTATAATACGTGTTTCCTTTTACGTAAATTTAAGGGTAACATAACCATATTTCCAGATGGGACAGTTCATGCAGTCTGCTTACATTCGAAGTGGCTATGGACACCTAACTGTATGCAAACACCCGGTGCAGGGTTGGACATTTCACGAACCAATCTTTTGATTCATTTAAATGAATTGATTCAGCAACTCTTATTTAATTTGTGTTTACCATCACATAAATTAGATATGTGTTTTTCAACTGACCTGTCACCTGGAATTCAAAATGTGTCGATTGAAATTGCTAGTATTTCACAAAAATAAATATTTAGTAATAACAAAAATACATGGTGAATTGACAAAAACAACTATAATACATAAAAACACAACAAACTCTGAAACTGAAGCACTGCAGTACTTTTCATCTGTCAAATGTTCATTGTGGTCAGTGTCAGATACTGCAGCTCCTTCATAACTCTTAGTTTGGCCTAATAGGCGTGTTTCCATTATCAGAACTTCTGGGCCATTTTACAGGAACTTCACGGTATGTGTTTCCATGGACTGGGCTTTTCCGTTAGGGCCTCCTATCGGAAGTTGTTCAGGAACTAACTGAGTTCCTGCTCGAGGGTAGGTAGATAGAGCCAGTGGGCAGAAGTCCTGCAGATTGGTTTTCCAAAATGACATCTTCAGATCATAACAAACAATTCAAGAGTAGTAGTTGGAGGAAGTTTACCATATGACGAAACATAATTTCTGGCTTTTCCTGTTTCGTTCATTTGTAGAATTGTTCTTCCAGAGCAACTCGTCTTCTTTCATTTTCTGATGCCATTTCTGTGTAAAGCAACAGTACAAACGCAACAAACATCCCAACTTCCCAACGTTATTGGATGTTAACCTACGACCGTTTGACTGATGGTTGAACACGTCAACGTTGTCCCGTCATCATTCTCTCCCTTTGGTTAAAAACAAAACAAAAAAACGCCTGTGTCAGTTATTCCACTGCACAAACTCTTTTTCATTGTAGTGTAGAATATAAAGAGGAAGCTTTGATCTTTAAAAATGATTAATTTGAGCATTAGCAATACAAGACAGAATTTCTCGGACTCGGATTTTATCTCGGACTTGGACAGTACTTTTCCACCATGAAACCCAGAAGTGCAGTGGATGACGGCTAAAGGAGTTTGTGCAGAAGTGACGCAGGCTGGTGGACATTGCTAAGGTTTTTTTTACACTACATTTAGCAGGAGAATTTACTGGAATATCGAATATTTCCTCTATGTGTGACTGTTTAAAATGAGCTTTTAACATGACGTAGCTCGACCTCACAGTGTGACTCATGTTTAAAAAGTGATTGATGCACCGCTGTGTGTGGGGGTGGGTGGGTCAAAAGTAGTTCCCCCAAAAAAGTCCTGGAAGTTCCGATAGTGGAAACAAGCCTTCTGTTCAGTATTGATTGTCAGCCTTGTAAATATAAGGTGGACTGACTGTACATATCCTGACCAAGGAACGTAAAATATGATCCTTTTGTGCAGTAATTTACACCTTGCTTTTCTGCTTCCATCCATAATAATGCACATTATATAGATTGTCGTTTAAAATTAATTTGCAACATAGTATAACAAACTCTTTCATGATTAAAAACAAATAAATTTTATCCATAAAATAAACCAGTTTTGATTGTCTGGGGCCCAAAGAAATGTGTGAGGTTAAAATTGGGCCATGACCTTAAAAAGCTTGGGAACCACCATATTCACTTCCACTTGCCATGTGGCGTAATGGTATAAGCATATGCTTTGCACTTTGGTATTGGCAGTTTGTGACCAACACTCACCAAATGTTGTTTTTTAAATGAATTATTTATTGGCAAATCAAATGAGGGTTATGGTCAGGCAATAGGGTTAGCACAATTCCGTTTTTAAGAAAGCATGTTATCTGAATGCAATCTGTGCTGCACAAGTAGAAAGGTTCTCAAGGGCGTCACAGCCATTTCAAATGTGGGGGTGTTCGAGGTTGTGGCACATGAGCAAAATTTTTGGAATCTATCATTGGGAAAATTAATGAACAATTATCCATTAATGGTTACATTTTTATATTAAAGTAATATATGGCCGAGAGTAATAACAAATGTGTTTTTCCTCAATTAAACATTTATTTCAAGAAGAACAAAACGTTTGACAGAAATACAATAAGAATGAAAACCTACCCCTTCCTTCCCCTACTCAAAACATTCAAAAGTGTTCCTCCTACTGTCAGCAAATTAGCTTAGGGCACTGGTTCTCAAATGGGGGTAAGTGTACCCCTGGAGGTATGTGGAGGTACTGCAGAGGGTACGTGACACTTTTCAAAATAATTTTTAAGTCAAAATCATGAGATAAAAAGTCAAAATCTTTAGATTAAAAAGTGAGGTGCGCTTCATTTCAACGTGCTGTTGTGCTGCCGGGGCGGGTAAACAGTTAAAACTTTTACACTTGTTACATTTATTTCTAGAAGTTTAAATATGTCTTCTGGTGAGACATAGCCACTTTAAATGCTATAGTCATGTGCAGTACTGTCTAAATACAAGATTTTTGCAATTTTTTTTTTACACGTAAAAGTAAGACTTCCTTCATATAAAATAGATTTAAGAATTACCTCTATTTTTGCTTAATTGTATGGATGTAGACAGTATTGCATTCATAATCCAAGTTTTTCTCCTTATGGCATTATGTTAATCCACCAGATGATGTGAATCTTGTATAGACTGACTTATTGGTTAATATTCAGTGTTTAGAGATTTTTTGACATCTAACTTTGTCTGTAGGTTCCGGTAAACAAGCCTTTCATGAGGCTGAAGGTACGAGCCTCTTTCACAACACATGTGCATGTTCTAATCAGTTATTAAAATTTTTGCCTTAACTAAATGCTGCAGACAGGGTGAAAGCTGCTTCCATTGATCACACCTCAGATCCAAGAAGCGGTGTGAATATGATAATCCTGTTTAGCATGGCGTGGACGTCAGATCTGCTGCATGATTATTTTTATTATTTGTTTTCGACATGCTTCGTCCTTGATGAATTAATTTGCTTTATTTCAATGACAAGAATGATATGTAATGTTTATACTTACTTTCATATTGGGTTTTGTTTGAATCCGTGGTTCATTGTAATAGCGTCTAATGCAGGGGTGTCCAATCCTGGTCCTCAAGACCTACCATGCTACATGTTTTAGATGTTTCCCTCTTCCAGCACACCTGTCCATCATTATCATGTTTCTGCAGAACTTGATAATAGGCTGGTCTTTTGAATCGGGTGTGCTGGAAGTGGGATACATCTAAAACATACAGTATAGTAACATTCTAGGACCAGGATCAGACACCTCTGGTCTAATCCATCCATCCTGAAATTAAATCATGAACCCTTGTGACTTTCTAACGGACCTACACGGCATCATTCGGGGAAAAAATATATAAGTGAAAAGAACACAAATAGTCCAGAAGAGTAAGATGTACTATATTGGCTGTATTCCAGGGTGTTTGATTTAGACTATTTTTTTGTTTTCAGCAGGTTTTATGTAAAAATCAAAGCGGAGTCTATGAACATACCATCTCCAGATGATCCTGATCTTATGCTTTTATTTTTGCTTTCCTCCTCAGCCTTGGAGAACACAGACAATGAACTTGGCCTTTGTGGTTGGCTGTTGGTTCTGTTCTCCCTCCTACTTGTGTTGGTTACTCTACCTTTGTCCATTTGGATGTGTATCAAGGTCAGCCACTGGTTTCCTCCTGTATATTTTCCACATAACTATCCTCATAGTTAGCCGATTAAATGATTGACTTTCTTAAACTGTCTATTGTAGTTGTTTTCTCCATAATACATTTACCACTCTTCAGGTGCTCCTGCTGATTCAGCCTTTTGTATTTGCTTAATTAAAAGTGAGCCTCAATTAAAATGGTATTTTGATAGGGCTTTTGATAGAATGTCAAACAAAAGACAGGAAGACTTTTTTTTTTTTCATATTATCACTGTGATTTGTCTTTGTACACAGATTGTGAAGGAGTACGAACGAGCCATTATCTTTCGCCTTGGCCGTATCCTGAGGGGAGGAGCCAAAGGACCAGGTCAGAAATTAGTCACTGTATTCTTCCCTGTATTCTTAATAAATCATCCACATCCTCTGTTAAACATGTCCGGTCACAGATAACCCTATTTCTGGCTGGATCTGACCTGAATGACATCTGAATCAGTTCTTCTTGGCGTAAGGTCTCTCTTACAGTCCTCAGGGTTCTATTTGGCAGTATATCTCAAATAAACAACTGGTTCATTTGTTTTACAGTCTGGAGGATACACAATGTAACCACAGGGCTAGAATGATGTAACCTTCTGTGTTTTCCCTTTAGATTTCTGTGTATCTAAAAGGTCATTGTATTGTGCCCACAGGTCATAAATGCGTTGCTTCCACTTATGCGGTATTTTTTTTTCCCCTGTTTTTTGACTCTGGAGATGAACTGAATGTCCCACAGCAGAAACTATGATAATAAATGACTGACACAAATAAACGGCCACTGTAAGTTGTGAAGTCTACGCTCTGCACTATAAGGATGCAGGGGTGAGGACAAGTTTGTGCCTGTTTTCTATCATAAATGAAATGAAGGACCTCCTTAATACAAATGTGTAGGCTTTGTTACAGTGCAGCAGTCACTGTTGGACGATATAATATGCTTATGGCAAGTTCATGTCCTTGTGTTTCTCTGACCTAAGCAACCTAACCTAATTAGCACATAGGAGAGGAGGAAGTTAGCATTTGTTAAGTGTCCTTTTTTTTCCTTCTCTTAATTTGAACCTTAATAATAAAGAGGTTTGTTCTGGACAGACTGAAAAATAGCTTCTCGTTAGAATGGAGTGTTTTGGTTCTAAGGCTATGTTCACACTGGAGCTAAATGTGGACCAAATCTGACTTCTTGTTGCCACTTGACCTGTATCTGGCTTATTAAAGACAGTCTGGATGGCATAAATCATATTATTATTAATTTATTATTATCCAACCCACGGCCCTTTTATATGTGGTACTAAAGCCAATACTTATCCGATATTTTGTAATGCGACTTCAGTCTGAACGGCCATGTCGCATTTATCCAACTTTTCCAGTTACTCATGTGATTGACACAACAAACATTCGACCCAGAGGTACAATATTATGAGTTTACAACTAGTTTAATGTATTTACAATTCCCACAGACATGTAAACATGTGACTATGCCCAGTTTGACCTTTAGCACGACAGTGTTTTCAGTCATTAGGCTATAGATGCTAAACCTTGAACCAGCCACAGTAAAACTGTTCATAGCTGTTAAAGGACTTTTTCCACTGTGTAGTAACTTATGTCCAAAACAAGATAGCGAACAAACTGTATGTAGGTCCAGGGGGCAGGACCGGTTGGTACCAGTGAGTCCGATAGTTCGTAGCATAGACGTATCCTTCATATCTCTGATCTTCTCTAAATACCTTCAATCCGTCACATTGAGATACTCTCTATATGAAACTCTTTCATTCGTGTCCGGCATATACATTTAAAAAATCTTAAATCTTGTTTTATATGTTTCTTTCCTGCACATCGATACTACAGTGTTGCTCATAGCAACCACTAGCATCTTAGCCTTCCACATATCACGTACTATGCCGTACTGTATGTCCTCAGTCATCATTATGTCGGTTCACTTCAGGGACGCGTTCTGTTCACGCTCAAGATTGACAAGTCGCATTTAATGTGTAATATAAACAAGCACACAAATTCTGATTTCACCAAAAATCTGAATTGTGCATTAAGACCTGCTGTGTGAACGTAGTCTAAAATATCAAGTTTGTCACCTGTAGATTAAAATATCAAATAATTTTCACATGTGTATTAATTTAAAGTTGATTCAAATGTTTATCACAGTTTTGTATGATGTAAAGCTGGAAAACCACCACTGTCGAAAGTCATTTATCTTAATAAACTAACTTGACATAAAACCAGCTGTATCACAATATATTTTAATACTAACAAGTATTGCAAAGAAAATGAACTGATACACCAATACCAGTGATCTGTTACTGATGCTGAGTTTTTAAGTTAATTTGTTTTAAGTTTAATCCTGGGACATAACCTGGATTTTCTAGTTTCACTTCAGATATGTGAGAAAATCTTATTTCTAAATACTGACCCTAAATGTACATTACCCATGATCCTCAGTGCCAGGGCTTCTACAAGCAGCCTTCTGTTTATTGGCTCAATCTGTTGTAGCTCTTCCTTGGCTGAAATGCATTTTTTAAGTTCTGCAAGACCAGAGCAGTGACTGTTTTTTTGTTTTGTTTTTTTTTTTCTTGGTAACAAACTTTCAACACCTTAAAGATATTTCTTTGGATTTAGCACAGATATGCATCAGGAGTCAGAGACACATTAATTCTATGTTGGTGGTCCTCGTAAGTCATGTTTAGCCTTAACTTAATATAATTTAATATTTAATTTAATACAAATATGTGATGGGATAAACTGAAGTGGTGTCATGTTATGTGTGTCCATCCTTTCCTGAGTTTTGTGAATTCAGGCATATTTTAACTTAATTTTGTTTTTGCTGAGTTGAAGTATAAGACTCCGCCCTCTGTACTTCCTCTCCCTGTTTTACAGCAGGACACAGTGTCCCCTGTTCTTTCACAGGTCACTATAAAAAAGCTCTGGTTTGTGATCTTGAGGCTCAGCCAACATTGCATCATGTGATGAAGAGTTGTATCACTTGTCTGTTAATAAAAAAAAAAAAAAGAAGTTCTTAAGCAAAATCATTGGAGTCTTCTATTTCAGCGTGCACTTGGTGCCTTTAATGTGTCACTACATATATTATAAGTCTGTTGCACATTTTTACAACAGCTCATAAGATTTACAAAACATAACAATCAACATTTACAATCTGAAATTACCTTTGCAGCTTATTTATTTTGTGAGTGGACAGGATGGCCTTCATGACATGCACTGCAGCTGGCCACCAGGGGGAGGTTTTGTTGAACATCTGGGAAGCTCTTCCTGTTCATTTTCAGATACAGTTTGATGTGGACAGATGTTAATTGTTTGACATGACATGGGGTTGTGATGTGATAAGCCTGTGATTGTGATGTAATTTAATTTATGTTTAGATTTATTTTACAGTTTTTTTTTGTCTCTGTTGGAGGCTTCTAGCTAAACTACCAGTACGTCTCTAGAACAGAATCTAAAGCACAAAGGGCTGGAAGAAAGTGGTTACTGGTCTTTCATTGTCCAATTTTGACTAATTTTCTGTGGAGTGGCATTTCTCCTGTAAACAACAATGAGAGCCCTGCAGCTCTTGCCTTTAATGCACTTTGTTAGATTCATGATTAATGACTCTTTTTCCGACAGCCCTAATGACACTGGCTACTCTGAGCACTCGAAGCTTTTAATTTTTGCCTCTACTGATCATATATTGACAGGATGGAGGATCTCCAAGCTGACATCAGTGATGCATGCACTACAGTGTTTGAATAATGGTGATATCTGTTGCACTCAGATGAAACATGACAGGATTAAGAGTCCAAAAGTCTTTCACACATGTACATCACATGTAGATGAGGTGACATGCAGTTACTTTACTTTATTTAACTACTTTTTTCTCCAAAATTGGGTAGTGATTTATTCTATAGCTGTTTCCTGAGTCTTAGAATGTTGAGACAAATTCAAGGAAAAATCTGATAGGAGTGGTCTCCACCATCTGTTCACTGAGAAGGTTCACTGAAAATTTGACAAGGAAGGAAAATAAAGCGACTCATAAGTACTTTCTAAACAGAAATCCAACTGCTAACTTTTAGATCAGTGGGTAAAAATATCAGTGCTTCCTGTGGAATTGTGTATAGCTTTGGGGGATGGCTTGGGTGGTTTCCATTCTATTTATAATACTATGAGGGTAAGGGGTAGTGCAGACCAATGGTCAATGGAAGAGTCAATGGAAGTGAAAGTGAAACTTAATGCTCATTTATCTTTTCACTATAACTTGAAGCTCTGCAAACTTTCATTAGAGGGGAAAGGGTGTTTGTCCTGGGCTGTTATACAGTAGTGCTGCACCACAGCAAAACCTTACTTGCAGTAACCTTACCTGTGAAAACACTACATATACTTGTTGATTTCAAAACAATAACCATGGCCATTGTGGTCATCTGCTGTCAGGACAGGAGGTCCTAGACATGTGACATTTTCAACTGGACTGGAATGCTCAAAATTTTGTCACAATATAACTAAGTGCAATATCCACATTGCATGAACTGCAGCTTCATCGTTAATGGTAAAATATCTCACAATATATACAAGATCTTCCGGTGCTCGAATTGCTCAAAGAATGATATATGCTATTGCAATGGAATGGGTATGTAAAAAAGAAGCCTGCCTCTTACCTTATTTTGTATTTCACTCACAGTATCTGGTGCCCCTGTCATGTCTTTCCTTCTGTAGGTTCTATTTCTCCAGCATTTTTTTTTTAAAATTAATTGCATATTCTTTCAGATAATACATGTTTGACGGACTACAATTTATTGAAACGTATCCCATGGTTCCTGTCCTCCTTTTTATGCATATGTTGATTCAGATATGTACTTTGGTTCTTATCTCAGGCCATTGTAGGGTTGTAACATTGTCATGGTGTTCTGGTTATTTGCAATTAGAAATATTGCGGTTAATTAATTATCAAGGGTGCCAAAAACTTTCTTGTAAAGCAGATTAAGAGTTGAAACAAAGAGACGTGAATATGTAGCCTAGGATCTAGACTGTCCCCAGTGGCCGCAAACTGCATTTGCTACGGGGGAGAGTCTAGAAAGTCTAGGCGAATTTGTGGGCGGGATAACCGCTGTCTGTCAAGTTTTCTCTTTACACAACGCCACGCTATTGGATGGGTAACCAGTCAGAGCCAACCAATCAGAGCGATGAACATGGAGCAGGTCTAACCATTCCCGGTTCAGCCAGGATTCCGGACTCCCGTACAGTATTTGGCACCGGCTGCTTCGGCTCTCCTCCGGGTCGCCTTTGCCGAGTTGTGCTGCTCGTATTCCCAGTTTTTCGGCCTCTTGCAACTGGTCATCCATTAGGGCTAAAAGGGGTGACACAACGATCACCAGCGGGTTGTGCAGACCCATGCGTCGTCCCACTAGCGGAGCCAGCTGATATATCAAACTTTTGCCATACCCGGTGGGCAAAACTCCGACAACGTCCCTTTTTTCCAAAAACGGCTTAAGTGCCGTTTTCTGCTCCACTCGCAGGGAAAACTGTAATTTTATATTCCCTAGCGTTGCTGCCAAAGCCAGCTCGAATGGTTGTTCCTGGTGATGAGCCATGTTGTCTAGCAGCTAGCAACTGGTGTTACGGCAATGTGTGCTAGCTGCTACGTCTCTGCGACTACAACATTACGTGTTGTCATGAGGCAGGGCGGGCTCCAATCCCGCCCCTCGCGATTTGATTGGTTCGGTCCATTTTGGATTTTCGGATCCGAGGCTGTCTAGTCTGTCTCCCCATAGCAAATACCATTTGCGGCCACTGGGGACAGACTAGATCCTAGGCTAGTGAATATGTGCTTCCTGCATGGAACAAAACCAATGTTTCAGAAGCACTGCATTCAACATTCCACAAGTGAAAATGATACGCTGACTTTCAGTCTCAGGGGGTGGGCATTAGAGGTGAAACGATTATTCAAGGAATTAGAACAATTCAATAATAATGAATTAGATTTATATAGCACTATTCTTTGAACGTATACTCAATGTGCCATTAGTCATTCACTCTGACATTCTCACTCTGGTGGTGGTGAACTAAATATGTAGCTGTAGCTGCAGCTGCCTTGGGGCAGACTGACAGAAGCATGGCTGCCATTTTGCACCAATGGCCCCTCTGACCACCACTGAACTTTCATACACCAATGTGATTAGCAGCACTGGAGGCAAGGAGGGTGAAGTATCTTGCCCAATGACACAACGACACATGAGTAGGACAGAGTGGGATTCAAACCACCAACCCTTTGGTTCTTGGCTTTACCTCCTGAGCCATTGTCACCCAATTTGAGTACAAAAAAAACTTCAATGCAGATTCATTGCCTCGAAGATTAATTTAATTCTTGTCCAAGTTCATCTTGTTGCTATCGTATTACTCTTGCACATCCAGTATTATTGCTTCACACTGACTGTTTTAACTGACACATTGTACGTCGGTACACATCAAAAACGTTCGGTGGCGTGGTACACTCAACTGTCTGTGGAATTGACAGAAAGTAGCGGCATGCATAAAAACAAAAAATGGCATGCGTTTGGGACCATTTTATACTGCGTATGATAGAGAACACTGTGCAGTGTCTACACAGTAAAATGGCATTACCCTCCCACGGCAGCATTAGCATTAGCCTTCCACTGTAGCATTAGCCTCCCACTGCAGTATTTCATCAATGCAAATGAATTGAAACCATCTGCATGCCAACAGCGCGTCCTTAATTAGACTCAGAGCTTACGTGTTATTATTTTTAGTGACTTTACCAAGATGTCACTTGTTAGAGTAATTATTAGGCTACATCCCTATTCATTCTTCTAGGTGCATGTCGACACATGCAGACACACTTAAAAGTATCTCAGCCTCCTCCAATTGCCTTTTATTGATTGATCAATTACAAAAACAAACAAAAATGGAGTTTATCTGATTATTTGATTAGTGGCTGAAAAAAAATTGACAGAATGTTCAATTCCAGAAATATTCGATAGTTGCAGTACTCGTGGGCATTTTTCTGAGTTGTCTTGACCTTAAATTTATTTTCGATGTGAGCTCACTTTGTCTTAGTTTGTCTTTATTCCCATCACCTATGCAGCTTAACCTCCTGTGACCCTCACACGTCTTTCAGAGACAAGACTTTCACAGTTTATTGGCTGCAAAGGACATTCCATAAAAATGTAAAAAAATGCATCTGAAAAAACTGTTGCATTGTACTGTTTCCAAACAAGGCAATTATTTAAGATAAAATATATGGTATGATGGCTACCATTGCCATAATTCACAAGAAAAATAGTCTGATACAAATGTAGAGGTAGTCCAAATTTATTTTTTTTGGGGGGGGGGCATACCTCCACATATAAATTCCCTAGAAAAAATAATTATTGTAATTGTGAAAGCATGATTATATTAATATTCTTTACATATATTAATTGTAGTGCCGAAATCTCTGTTGCATCCTTAGTTCAGTGCCACTACTTAAGGGGTCTTCAATTCCGGTCCTAGAGAGCCACTGTCCTGCATGTTTTGGATCAGGGGTCACCAATTGTGATCCTCGAGGGCTGGCATCCTGCATGTTTTAGATATATCCAACACACATGATTCAAATGATCAGCCTATCATCCATCTCTGCTGAATCTTGAGAACAACTGTCAGGTGTGCTGGAAGAGGGAAACATTTAAAACATACAGGATAATGGTGCCCTGGAACTGGAGTTGCAGAACCCTGTACTAGTTCATAATCTCTACTTTAATACAAAATGAATAAAAGCTGACTTTCCATGATGTATATATGCTGTGGTCACCAGATTTCAGCCTCATTGATTCATCATGAGTGGATATGTTAAACGGCACCATCCTCAAAACACACCAGAAGGATTATCTTTTGCAAAGATAGTCTGTCTTCCTTTCCCCCAGGAGAGTTTTAGACCTTGACTCAATGCGAGTACATTAAGACTGATCAGGACCAATGTCTTACCAAGATGCATGTTGGTTTTTCCTTTAAATTGTCATCTGTCTGTGTCTGCTCCAGTTTGAGTGCCTTGTTTTGCTCGACGACTCAACGATGTGATTTCTGTTTTAAAAGGCAGTGCATATGCTAAAATAAAAATGCAGATTCCCCTGAGAAACAATTTGCATACATCTTGTACATCACTGCCTGTTTGTCTTTGATTTCTTGTTTTATTGGATCTAAAAACTAGGCGGCGTCCTAACAAAATTCTGAAATGTGACTCCTTAGAGAGCCACAGGACCTTGTTTGTGATAGTATGGTAATAATAGCTCTCTGCCACTCAGTCCCACATTCCTGAGGTACTTGAAGAGGCAGTGCCAAACTCCAAATTAGGTTTGGTTTCCCATAATGCCAAGTACTTTGACCTTTGTAATTTGGATTCTTCTCAGTCTTCAACTTATTCAGTATGTGATTTGTGACTTTATATTGATGTATTTAGTTTAAAACAGAGTTGTGGGGATACTTTGCCATGCAGTGAACGTTTTGAGTCTGTACAAGCCTTTTTATGCTGTGAGCTGAGATGTTTATAGTTGAACAAAGCTTTTTTTAAGGAGGCTCATCAGTGGAATTTTCCACTGCATCGCTTGGCTTTTTAAAGAGATTTTTTACAGACATTTTACTGAGAACAACTGAGGCCTCAAATTGGTAAGAACGCTGGAAAATGTCGTTTTGCAAACAGCATGAGGAGTCTGCTGTTGTCTGCACCTGAACAGATGGTTATGATCTCCCGTTTAAGAGCACAATATCCTGACAGGAAGTGGAGCTCACTAGTCTCTAACTGTTGTGGCATTAATGTCTGCTAAATGTTTGCACACCTAGCACATGTCTGTTTTACTCAGGCACATGCCCAGTGTACTTTAATGCACTAATTCAATCATTATGATTTGAAACAGGCGTCTGAAAGCTGCAAATATCCGCAGCTTTGCCTTGCTGTCAGCACAGCTGCAGTCTTACAAAGAGAGCTTGCCTTGGCCTCCTGCCAGAATTTCATTCATCCTAGTGTTTTCAAACATTTGTGCAGAAGCTTCCTCATTATTGTGTTTACTGTGGCTTTAGTCTTTGTTAAAACTATTTGCATTTGTGTGATTCCACAGGCTTGTTCTTCATCGTGCCGTGCACTGACAGCTTTATTAATGTGGACATGCGCACCATCACCTTCGACATCCCACCGCAGGAGGTATGACACGCACGCTTTCATTTTTACTGAACACATACTTTGTCATTTTCCCAGAAATTCAGAAGACAAATTCGACACGTACTCAACAGACATCCTTTTAACACTTCTTACCCTTTTAATTCAGTGTTTTTTCCTCCTGTTATTTTCACTTTCCTTTGTCAAATTTCTCCCCCCCCCCCCCTGCTTTCAGGTTTTGACCAAAGACTCTGTGACAGTGAGTGTAGATGGTGTAGTGTACTACCGGGTCCAGAATGCTACTCTGGCTGTGGCTAACATCACCAATGCAGATGCTGCCACCCGGCTGCTGGCTCAGACCACCCTGAGGAACGTCCTGGGTACCAAGAACCTCGCTGAAATTCTCTCTGACCGTGAGGAGATTGCACACAGCATGCAGGTAGAGAACACAAAGTGCTGTGGACAGTAGTAGTGATATGCTAGTGTTACACTCAGGGGGGTGGGGGTCACCAGAGCCTATAGGCTTAAGCACACAAAATTGCACTGTAAGTCAATCTTCTATTCTGTTTATGGTCACACTCAGTCAGGTGGAGGCAGCAATGATTATCCAGTAACAAGAGCGCCTAATAATACACTACAAAAGGAGGTGCGTGTGTGCGTGTCTGTGTACAAGCTCCAGTAAAAAGAGCCAGACATCAGAGTGATGAGGTACAGGTCAGAAACTGATTACTAAAATAACAGTTCACAGTGCTGATTGCAGGTTGTTGTATGGAGGTTCAGTGTTTGAGTTTGTCTGTGTTGGTGCATATGGCTGGCGGCCAACGTCCCTATCGCTAGCTTTTGTCCAGAGGTCTCAGTGTGAGTTACTCACTTCAGTGAAACTAATGCCAGTATCATGAAACTACCCTTGTCTCCTGTCCGATAGTGGAGGTTCTTCACTGCTATGTTACTAGGACTGGGAAATCAATCAGGCCTAAAGATCATATCATTATCTTTAGAATCATCATTCGTGACCCACATCAAAATTTTATCACCTGTTATAAAGTGTAGGTAAATTACAATTATTGTTTGCTTAAGCTGTGGAATGCTTCTTGTTTAATTGGAAACTACATTTGTGCATCACTGTAGATCAATGTTATTACAGTATTTACAAGGTCTTACAATGGCAAATTTTACTTTAACATTTAAACCACATGAATTCAGAAATGTGTTTCATTGTCGAACATTTTGGCATATTAATAAAAATGTGGCTGATTTTAGATATAAGGCATATGTAAATATAATGTAAAGGTAAGAATAGAAGTGGTGGTTAAGAGTCAATTTAAGCATTAAAAGAGACAAGAATTAAAAGCATTAACTAAAAAAGAGCATTGGCCAAAAACCCTGATTAAAAAGATTGGTCTTGAGCCTGCTTTTAAAAATGCCTACATTCTCTGTGGACCTGAGGTTTCCTGGCAGGCTGTTCCAAAGGCAAGAGGCATAATATTGAAAAGCCGCCCCACTGTAAGTCTTTCTCTTCACTTTATTGAAGGCCAGAGGACCTCAGAGTCCACAAGGGTTCGTAAGGTAAAAACGAGTCTAAAAGATAAGGAGCAAGACCATTAAGACCTTGAAATCAGTCTTGAAACACACAGGGAGCCAATGCAGTGATTGAACCAGTATAATGTGAGCCCACCTTCTGGTCTTCATCAGCACAGAAGCTGGAGTTGTGAAATTCTATATTTGGGAAGCGTTACAGTAGCTAATTCTACTGGTGATAAAAGCATGCATTAGCATTTCCAGGTTTGCTTGCGAGAGAGAACTACATGGACTCTAACCATATTTACGTGGGAGCTAATATGTGGAATAAAAGTGAGCTCAGAGTCAAAGATAATGCCCAACTTTCTAACTTGTGCTGATGGATTAAAAGAACATGCTTGTAGTTTTGGTAGATAGCGAAGCTGTGAAAATTCATACCATGTTTCCTGATGATCTCTTGGTGATTATAAGATACTATCTGCTAAGTCATGCTAAACTAGGTTAATCTCATGACTTCTTCACCTGATCACTTAAAACAACCACACAAACACTGGAACACATTCTTGAAATGATAACACATAAAGTGGGTAATAAACCAGAGGTCTGAGCTCGTTGCTGATATTCTGACTTCATGCACAGGTGATGCCAATCATGCAGATGTTGAATTACACTTTGCATTTTGTGTTTGATGGCTGTTACCAGACAAAATGAGCTTTTCCACTGTAATCTGAAGACCGGTGAGAGAAGGAAATGTTGAACATCTGAGCCCTTAAAATGGACATAAGGCATTGTGTTGCAAACAGACTGTGTAGTCAGAGTAAAAATAGATGTAGACAGTAAGGGAATCCAACAGAAAACAGAACGGAGGATTAAAGTGCCACCTTGCTTAGAGGCAGGTTTTGCCAACTGCATAATGCAACTGTCACCTGAACTGTGTGTGTCGGTGTCAGACAAACAAACGGCACTTTAATGTGCGTCTGTAAGCAAACCTCAACTAAACCCAGGTCCATTTAGAGCACAGCTGCTGTTTGGCCTTTGAATTCAATAATTTATTCACACATTAAAGTTTTACTTGCGCTTTATGCTGAGCTACTGTAAATGATTAAATATTTATGCAGACACGCCTGTGTTTGGTTTGCCAATGATTAGGAAGGAGTTTGATAATGTTCTGCTTGTTGACAATGACTGTTTAACTTGGTTTAAAAGGTGTTAAAGGCTGGGCACCGACTGTCAGGCCCATTCTGAGGCTGATTTGGATGTGACAACTCATTGGCTCAGCCGGATCCAGTCTGTTCCAGTCGGTTTGTACAGTTGGAGATAAAACCATGTAGTGTGAGGTGTGCTCAGATTCTAGTCTTAAGATCCAGGCATTAACAGTCATTCCAACAAAGATTTCTTTTGAACCTGTTAAATATAGAGGCTGTCCCAAAAAGTACCACCTAGATTTAACTTATCAAATACTTACTCAGTGATTTATATGCTTCAGTTCTTTAACCCACTGATGCAGTGAGGAACTTGTCATTTCTTAAACAACTATGGCTTTATCGGTAGCGCAAAGACTGGACAGTGATTTTTAGTGGGAAACTGTCTTGTGGTCTCAGTCCAGACAGGGGCACTGGTCTGAGTCCAGACTGACTCTGATTAAACATTATTATGCCCCAAATGGCAGAGGGGGTATTCTTTTGGAGTTGGTTTGTCTGTTTGACTGTCAGCAACTTTACACAACAACTACTAAACCAATTTCCATGAAATTTTCAGGAAAGGTGCAAGGTGGTCTAGAATGAATCCCATTAAATTTTGGTGAATGTAGGTCAAAGGTCACAGTCACCCAAAATGTGTTTTTGCATTGATAAGAGATGGGGCAAATCCGGTAAGATGTGTGCAAGGGGAAAGGGGTTTGTTATGCCGGGCACCATTTATTTTACTCATGGATTGGACGCCATAGTGTCCAGACCTGAACCGCATTAAGGAGGTTTGGGATGTGATGGAGAAGACTTTACACGGCTGTCTCACTCTCCATCATGTTTACAAAACCTTGCTGATTATTAATGAAGCTATGGATAGAAATATGGAAGCACTTTATGTGACATTGCCTGAGTTCTAATGAAATATTTTGTGGATCACTTTTTTCACCTGGGTAAGGTACGTTTTTAGCCTAGCCGTGCTATCCCTATTCATGACATGTACAGGTCTAGTTGTGCTTCATAGGCATTATGTCAAGGAAGCTGGAATTTGGTACCCAGTACTAGTTTTATGGTATCTGCTCCACTGAGTTTCCAAAACAGGGCAAGAGATTCTAAAACTGTCATATTATCAATGCCTTTTTTTTTTTTTTATTTGAAAGTTCACAGGAAATATACTGGGAAGTTAAGCCACAGTAACATCCTGCAAAACTACACCATAGTCAGTTGAGGAGGTTCAGACATGGACCTTGGTGGACAATGAAACAATTCACCATGAGCTTGATGGGGTAACAAGCAATGAGTGACTTCATCAACATTTCTCAGAGAAGATGTTCTAGAACTTGTATAGAGTGTCACTATGACTTCCATGTACTCTAAAGGCAGTAGAATCCTGTAATGGAAGTAGTCTTCAGGAATCGTATCTGGTAGTTGATTCAAATCAGGTGAAGCTTGTTCCACATATGGGAAACCTGGCATAATATAATTTGACAAAAAATCTAAATTACAAGAAACTCGCATCATACTGATTAACACTAATGCTAACTGCGAATTTTTATCAGTGCACATTGAGCTAGTGTGTTGCAGTTGTACCTGTTGGCTAACATGGCATTTCTTCCAGCCATACTCGGTTAAATGCATTTCTGTTGACACTACATCTAATATTGGAAACGTCAACACAACCTGGCCCAATAGTACCACATAATGAGTACATTAGGTTATTCTTTTGTCAGTATGTGCCTAAAGTGCTTGTGAAATTACACTCTTAAGGATATTAATGTAACTTAAACACATTAAGGTTTGTTGAAAGGTAAGTGATTTATAGCGTTGTAGATCAAAATGTGTGTGTGTGTGTGTGTGTGTGTGTGTGTGTGTGTGTGTGTATATATATATAATATATTTACACACAAAAGAGAAAAAGAAATTGGAAATCTACTGTGGCCTCACTTTAGATCATACGATCTAAAGTGAGGCTTTGAAAGTTGATGTGAACAATCCCCTCACATCCTCTGTTTGTATAAATGCAGTCTGTTAGAACAGAAGCATTATTTGGAAAGTACTAATCTGTGGGAAGGAGGATATTACTATCATAATGGGGATAAAAAGGCAATTAAAGGCATTAAAATCATTAAGAGTGAAGCTCTTTGTAACTCTGACAGGAAGTGGTCCATTTCAGAGAACACAACACGATGCACAGTGTACCGCTGTTATTACTGCAAATCATGGCCCCATCAATGTGTCCAAATTGAGATAAAATTTTAATGGATTTTTTTAATTTTCTTTTTTACTTTTGATTTCTTTTTCTATTTCAAAGTGCAATGAGACATAAAATAAAATATATCAGCTAGAACTGGACATGTGCAAAGTTTATTGAGGTGATTCAGAACATGTGTGCATTGCTGCCATCATCTGGTAATGAGGGCTGTTGAATTATAGTTTGTTTTTGATGACATGTCTTTGAACGTCTCACAGGTGGAATCTGTCAGAGCTATCATACAGGTTTAATGTAGTGACTGACCTGCAAAGTAACCATGATTTCTGTGTGCTCTGCTGACAGCCCTCGTCAAATCAATAAACGCAAACGGTGACATTTCCAGGCACGCTGAGCAGTAAGAGGGCGCCGGCTCACGAGATTGATTTGAGTTTTCACAGCAGGATACTTTGTCTGATGTCATTTAATGCAGCAGGAACACAGCACTCTGATGAACATAGCAGCTGTAGACAGTGACTATAAAACATGCCTCTCAAGCATTTGTTCTATAAAAGTACACGTTTAATCAGTTCTTATCCTAGGCTCTAAATGCTGGTAAGTATTTAAATCACTGTAAGAGTCGGGGGGTTAAAATGACTGCAGCACTGAAACTTTTCTACACCAGTCAGAGGTTTTAGGACTGAAAGCGGTGGGTGCTTACTTTATGTACGTCTATTGTTTCCCACAATTTCATTAATATTTATTTTTAGCCTTAAATGCTCTGGGATAAATTGTACTTCCTTATATTTGAAGTAGAATGCAGAGCTCCATCTGGTGGACGACTTTGAAAATTACAAGATATAAAGAGTTTTTCCTTTTGTTACTAAAATCACCTGAATCTGGGATGGCAGTGTGTGCTGTGGCTCAGTTGGTAGAGCGAGTTAGTGGTTTGAATCCTAGCTGTCCACATTTTGACTGCCCACATGTCAATGTGTCCTTGGGCAAGACACTGAACCCTAAATTGCTCCCAGCAGGTCTGGCAGCACCTTGCATGGCAGCAGGGGCCTACTGGTGTGTGTGTAAATGGGTGCTTTGAGTACCTTAAAGGGAGAAACGTGCATATAAGTGCGGCCCATTTACCGTTCATAAGGACACTAAAAGTCAAAAGTAGTTGTTAAATTCAGGCAGGTTCAGCTCAGGTGAGATGAGATGAGGCGAGTGGTGCTGTGACCCATCCGCCTGTTTGTGAGCAGTGTGAGTTGATTTTTACACCGGCTGATCTCTGGTCTCTCTCCGTCTTCAGTCCACTCTGGATGATGCTACAGATGACTGGGGGATCAAGGTGGAGCGTGTGGAGATCAAAGACGTCAAGCTGCCCCTTCAGCTCCAGAGAGCAATGGCCGCCGAGGCTGAGGCCAGTCGTGAGGCCAGAGCCAAGGTAAGGCGCTCTGCTTCCTCAAGAGTGTGAGAGATCTGATAAAATGTGAAATACAGGATGTTATCCACTAGTATGAGGCCATACTGTTTGAAATAAATTTTACACCAATGAAAAGACTATCAAACCTAGCATTCCATCGTTGTCGGAACGTGCACATGTGTGTGGGGGTGGTAGCCTGATTGTCAGAGCAGAATGAAGCTGAATAAAAGTCACATTCTTTACTCTTCCTCTAACACTTCAGGCAGCACACACATTCACACAGGACGAGTGACAGAAACTCACCCTAATAAATCACCTACATATTGGCTGACACCAATTAATCTGTGAGACCCTTTAATTGGCCAAGCTCTAATTATGGCCCCCAGTGTCTCCACAAATATACATGGATATCAGCATTTTTTTCCCATATAGTGAACGACGAGGGCGCCTCCATCAAACAATGACAGCCATTCTAATTAAAATACACTTAGAATTTCTGTTGTTTGTCTTTGCTGTAGTAATGTTATAACAATGTGGGGAAGCTTGATTTTTTTTTTTTTTTGTTATTTATTGAATATTAATCTAGAAAATACCTTTACACTTTGTCAATGCAGGATTTCCAATAAAACTGTTTGTCTAATTTAAGATAAGATAATCCTTTATTAGTCCCACAGTGGGGAAATTCCTATAGTTACAGCAACAAGGTGACAGTACAAAGGAGAAGTGTAATTTACAGTAAAAAAGAAACCGATAATAAATAACGACAAGAAATATCAATGTCATTTGTGTCATGCCGTGTTGCCATCTTACTTTCTTGCTGCAAATCACCCACATTTTGCATCAGTCTTTCTAGTTTCAAACCATCGTCATAAGTTTCCACAGAACAGTTTTTACTGTTGTATCTAGGGTTCCCAGAAATGACTGTGTCACAACAAACAATGAGTCGGTTAAAGCATTTCCTGGCCACAACCTGCAGAAAAACAAAAATGACCACAAGCTGCTTCCTCTGCTGCCAAAAGGACCAAAATTAAAAGAGCAAACATTATCTCTCACTCTGAGTATTTGCCTTGTTCCCCTGAAATCATCTGCCTAAATGCTCGGATTAAATTCCAACGTGTTCAGATGCGATCGTCTGCTCACCTCATTCTGTGTTTACGTTTGTGTGTTTTCACAGAACAGATCAGCAAACTGAGTGAAGACAAACCGTTCTAAATCAAATGGCATTTATGTGATGAGAGATCACAGATGAAAATAGGCTGTAGAAATAAATCAGACAGTTGATAGAATGGATTACAGGTGACAGACCAGACCGTATAGTATTTACATTGACTGTGCTGTCATTTATGACCCCGGGAAAAATATTCACCTTCAGCTCAGTGGGGTGGGTTAAAAAAAATTAAAACCTGTCATTTATAACATCAAAAACCCATGTATGCTTAATTAAATACATGTTGAACTGCACAATCATTGAACAGGTAGCAAAAAAACCCCACCATTCTATTTTTATACATGAATAGAAATATTTTTTACAGACTCAGAAGTCTGTTTTCATTCCATCACATACTTGATTTGGCAAAATAATTTGTAGAAATTACGCTAATTCTACGGTCTAATTTGTGCAAATAAACAGTACCTAAATGTATATTAAGGCAATCTACTCATTCTACAAAGCCTCATTAGTATCGTGAATAGGATTGAAGTTGAATCCATTAACATTTGGTTTGATTCTAGGTAATATGTTATTTATTTTTGCAATACTGACCCAAAGCTTCTGAATAACCTGCCTGAGGAAATGATCGGATCCACTGGTGATCAGACGGGTGGGAGGTTAAATGGTTTTAGAATCATGTCACTAAGGGAAGATTCTGTTTTTTTTCCCTTTATTGTGTTTCATCTAAAGGTGATCGCCGCAGAGGGAGAGATGAACGCCTCTCGGGCTTTGAAGGAGGCGTCCCTGGTCATTGCAGAATCTCCTTCAGCCCTTCAGCTGCGTTACCTCCAGACCCTTAACACCATCGCCGCCGAGAAGAACTCCACCATTATCTTCCCGCTACCGCTGGACATGATGCAGGCCTTTATGAAACACTGAAAAGGGCGAGTCTGGAAGCAAGTTGTATTCTGTTCCACTACACACAATGTGCACCAATAACACAGACAACATATTTAGACAATGTTCTTTATACACATTGTTAAAAAAAAAAAAAAGATGAGTGACAACACACTTATGAAATCTTGTATTAACAGTCCCACGTAATAAATCCTGAAGCCTGACACCATCCAACATATGTTGACATTATGATTCCCTGTGAGGTGACACCTCCACATTTACATGAAAAACCCAAATCTAACAACCAAATATATGTAAAGCAAAATAACTGATCACAAGTCACTGATTGCTTTTATTACATTAAATCACTGAAATGTTCTACTGTCAGTGCCAGATGAGAATAATTAGTCTAGGTGTTTGTTTCTGCTTTCAGTTCTATTCGCTCATTGATTAAATTGGACTAAGCAGCCAATCGGAGTGCTCTCTACCAAATCGAGCCAAAGCCGGTACTGAACCAACTCGGTTCAGTTTGTGTGTTTACTTAGCACTGACCAAAACAGTCACTCACTGGACTAAGCCATAGTGTAGCAGCTTTTAACCTTAACTTTTGAGTTTTTAATACTTTTCAGACCCAAAACCTCCCATCATCTGTTACAAACAAGTGCCTGTTGGATACGTGGCCTTAATGGAGATGATATAAACACGAGATGGGAAGAAGAATGTAAACCAGTCCACATTATTTTACATCAGACATGTCCAAACTATTCCACAAAGGGCCAGTGCGACTGCAGGTTGTTGTTCCAACCAAGAAGCAGCAGCAGCAGCAGCAGCAGCAGCAGCAGCAGCAGCAGCAGCAGCAGCAGCAGCAGCAGCAGCAGCAGCAGCACACCAGACTGGACTTGATTAATCAGCTGATTTCAGTCTTCAGAGGTTATTGGTCAAACTGAACTCTTGATTGGTTGGAACAGAAACCTGCAGCTACACCAGCCCTTTGTGGAATAGTGTTACTAGGGATGTACCGATACCACTTTTTTTTTTTTTTTCATACCGAGTACTTGTGGTTACAGAGTACAGATAGGAGTGCTTAATTATCCCATTACAGTTCATTGTGACTTTTTCAAAATTGTTTTAACCTCATTGTCAGTCATTGGTCTGACTGTAACAAAGTGCTGCTACTAACATTTAATGTGTCTGAGTGTTTCTCAATCCACCTGAAGGCGCCACTCTTAATGAACCATACCGACCACCATGAAAAAGAGCAAATGTTTTTAAGAAGAAGAAAAAAGTCAGTAATAATGAACATGACGGCGACTAATGTTGATACTGGTGTCGATATTGATGAGGGTGGTTTGTCATAAATGTATCAGTAGTTTTTCAGTAGCTAACACGGTCACTCTTTGAAATGTTGCTCTACCTCCTCGGTTCTCAGTGATACTGCTCCGTATTGTCAGTCTGGGTGTGACTCTACGAACACCCGGAAAATGGACAGAACTCTGTACAGAACGTATGGAGAACACGGACAGAACACTCCATTCGTATCTGCTTGTGTCTTTAGCGGAACTTTTAGTCAGTGCTATTTTTGTCACTGTGATTTATTTTGAAACATCTGATCACGTCGGTGTAAAGTAGTATCAGTTTGGTTGTATTGGTACACTTTTATGACTACGTGTAGAAGTTACACACACTCAGTATTGGACCTGATGGGGATGCAACGGTACTCGGGGAAAACTGAGAACCGTTGGCTTCACCCTCCATGTTAGAATCTTCCCTTATGAACTGCGGAATTTCAGTTCTGTTCCCCGCCACTCGGTGAGAGATGGCGACAGAAGTGGGTTTAGACCACGGATACATCACAGTCCTGCAGGGTCCACTAATTTTCCAAACTGCATCCGTCCACACCCACATACATTAGAACCACTACCCAGTCCAACCTGTGGTTAAACACATTTTTACTTACTTTTAAGTTCCTGACCTGGTACAGGACTGTGACACACATACAATAAGGTGTGTTTCAACTGGTGTTTTTATGCTGACATTTTCTTTTACATCTCTATTTGGAACAAGAATTAATGAATTTGAAAAAGCCCCCTTTGGGTCTTATATCTGCCCCATGTGTGTTTATACAACTACATGTGAATTAAAGGAATAAGAAAGGGTTCTGTTGTTCCAGACAAAGGGTCATTTTTTTTTTTTTTGTACAGTCATAGAATTTGTTCCTACTGTGAAATTCAGTCATATAAATATAATTTTGGGAGGAAAAAAGCAAAAACACATTCTCTTTATGCACAAAACACGGAACTGAAACCGAACCGAAAACTGCGGCACAAGATCCAAAGTACGGACCGAACCCCTAATACCCAATGTTGGTATCTGTATCTGTGCATCCCTAATTATTACCTAGTGAGTGTTTTGTAAAATGTTTTCTCTGTTCTTTAACGACGTGCTAACAACGTCTTACCCTGTTAGAAAAACACTATTTGTAACAGAAGTCTTCTCATCTCTGGTTTTTATCTGTGGGCCTTAAACACACCACAATGTATTGAATATTGTTACATCACTGCAACCACTGCCATCATTCAGTAACATCATCATATCATATCTAGTATGTCCATGTGACATATTTTATTTGTAGCTCTGCATAAATATTAAATTGCTTCTTACCATAGGGTGTCCTTGTGCCAATGCACACTTTCACGCTTAAAGTCTGTTATAACCCCGAAGGTTCAAATATGAAACCATTATTTAGCCGGATGACTTTTGGGAGATGAAACCAAATTGCTGCTGTAGATTTGTTTTTGTACATATACATGTGGTGTGCTGATTCAGTGTGGAGAGGTGGGAGGAGCTGCTGGTTTTGTTTTCCCATTACAACGTTCATAAGTCTTCATTCAACATTAGCGCTGAGCTGCATGCGCCATGAAAAATAAGCTGGTATTAAACTGACTGTGTCATTGTTCCAGATGACAGTAAAACCATCGGTATACTGCATGGTGCCAAAATTGCCTCAGAATCTAAAAACTTGTAGTTTGTAGCGTACCACACTGAATTTACAACATTACAAATTATTTTTAAGCTTTAATCATCTGTATTGATGATGGAGCCATATGGAGTCACATGTGTGCCAATAAAAGCAAATAGATCTTATTATAAGAGTAAATAACAAGTAAATGCAAAAATATACACACTCAGCCTTGTACTTTTTGAAAAGCCCCCCCATCCCACCCCAAGGGAACAGAAGTGCTCCTCCCACTTCGCAGCAGCTGTGTTATTATCAACAAATGTGGAACCAACCAGTGCCAGAGGAATGCACCAGTATTAAAATAGCTCTTTAGGATATATGAAGCAGCCACAGCAAACACCCAGACAATAGATCACATATGAACACACACACTTTTCCTCTGCATCAAACACAGACATGTTAATAATGTTCCAATCTGATCACTGCTGTTTAGAAGATGACGGAACCCTTTGTTTTTTGTTACTGGTCACTGAGGATGGATTTATTTGGTCTTTATTCAACAGTGATGCTGTCATTCACACCCAGCCTCACATTGTACATCTCCATGTTTGTTCAGGGCAACGGGTGCTGCTGTTGATGTTGTATCTTGAGGTATTTTTTTTATTTTTATTTTGCCAGACTATGAGTAAAATAAATCTTTCAACCTTAAGCCTTAATGCACGACCATTGTATAAATTTTTCAGTCTAATCTCACATCTCTATGCAGCATCTTGAAAGAACAGAACTCTTTTAAACCACAGTATTTTATCACGTATACTAACAAAGCTAATTGTTAAATGTTTTGTATTAATCTATGTGGAAACCGACGCGTAGTCTTTCTATTTTTCCTCCTTTTTGACGTGTATATGTTAGAAATATTGGTCAATGTAACGTAGATGGTTATTGTTATAGTATCTGGTTCATATCTGGTATGTAAGCGTTATTATATAAGAATATATACATGCATTATCTCTATGAATGTGAGTTGAATGGATTTTACTGCAGTTTAGTTTAAAGGTTTTTTTCATTCTGGTTTTAAACGGAGCTTGTTTAGATGAGCATAAAAATCCATTAATTGGGAGTCATCAGATATTCGTAATAATCGGATCTGACGTGTTTACATATACTTCATAAATGTGATCATTAAAAGACCCTGGTTAAGACATGTCAGTCCATTACTGGATTTCTTTTTAAATGTGTACATAGCCAGCGATAGTAGAATCAAACTTCCTGTTTGTCTTCTGCTCATGATTATTACAATTACTCTCATTTATTGTATTTTTATAGTCATGTAGATGGGCTCAAGGTCATTGTTTATTACAATTTATCTTCTATAAGCTCCTGTAAATTACATGATTTTGCTACAGTTACTGATGGTATATTCATTAGAGATGAAAATGTCAACAAAAGTCCATTGTAATTTCCTATTTTACCATCAGTCCCAAAATCCATTCTGTCTGCAATTTATCATGAAACACTTGTACGAATGTGGACTTTTTACCTAAAATGAACTAGTTAATACATGACATTTGAGAAGAAAAAAAAAGTGACTATATTTAAAATTTTCTTTTAAATAATTAAAAATGCAGGTAATGTTTGTCTTGTCTGGTTGATGATAGAATATTATGTTTTATTTATAAAGTTTGCTAATGTTTGGTATGATTTTATCTTGACATATCTTCATATATATATATAAAATAAAGTCAGTATCAACAATTACTTTTTTGTGGCTTTTTTTCCCCCCGCCATAATTCAGATACACACACAATACAATGGTTGTGTTTTTAAATTGGGTTTTATTGAAATGGAAGCAAGGCAGAGGGAAACCTCAGAAAGTGTCAAACTAGTTCAGAAAGCAGCAAAGCACCAGTTTCCCATAAACGTTGGCCACAGCAGCATCACGCAGGCATCCTGGGCATCATATCTGTGACATCTTTAAAATAATAAATACATACGTGAAGGTGCACTCATTTCATAAAGGCATCTTTAAACCAGAACAGTAAACAGGTTTATGAAAGTGAAGGAACAAATATTAAGGCATCAGTCGTATTGCTTTAAAAGTCATGTGTTCTTGGCAGTGAGTTGTCATTTCATCAGGCCAAGGCGCCACACACTCTCAGGCTAGATTTACCTTCATTTATTTTCACTAATGAACAGGTTTTATTGTCAAAATATAAAAAACAAAGAAAGCTAGCTTCAGTAAATGTCGGATCAAACTGTGTTTAGTGCAAAAACCTACATGAAGCTCGTGTTTCTGAGATCTGCCTCTATTGTCTGTATCGTTAAAGGGACAACGTGAAGTCAAACACAGCTTCTCTGACTTGTACCTGTTAAAAACAAAAGGTAAAAAAAAAAAAAAAAAACATTATTGGCAGTTAGAAAAGTCTATAATCGGAGCTCAGTTCTTGCGGCAAAGTGACAGGGTCAAAGGTCAGGGCTGATAGAGCTGGGCTGTGGGTCGACGGTGGGAGGGGCTCATCTGGCACCGCTCACAGTGACAGTTCGGCCATAGCCCGCTCCAAGGGGTCGGTGGTCCAGTAGTCGTGGTCCCATCCCAGGAACCAGCCGGTGAAAGTGGGCGGTTCGAAGCCCTGTTTGATCTTGACGATGGGCGTCCGGCGGTCTCTGTTGGCCGGATCTGTTTCGATGTAACGGACGGCTGGAGGACAAGAAGAGACGTCAACAGAGTGTACGAAGACTTGGAAGAAGGAAGGTAAAACTGTTCTGAACACGTGTGTGACTTTGAACACTTTCTGTTCATGTTTTAATGTCCTGATTCAAGTTAAATGTTTCTGCTTCTGTGTGTGTGTGTGTATTCCTATCTTTCTGGGGACATTAATATCTTTACACAGTCACACCATGGGGACCAAAATTCAGGTCCCCACAAGGGTTAAATATAAAGGTCCCCACTAGTAAAAATTTTTATTTTTTTCTGGAAGTCCTTATAAGGCATCGGGGAAACAGGTGCAAAGTGAAACAGATTTTTTGAAGTTTAAAGAAGTTTACTTTTTTTTTTTTTAAGTATTTTTAAAATAATTTTTTAAAAATATTTATTGTATATGTATTTATTTATCTTTACAGTTTTTTTTAAGTTTCAAATGTTTATCCTTTTTAATTTTATTTACTTGATTACAAACTTGGTTCTCGTGAGACATGTAAACGTGTGTGTGTGTGTGTGTGTGTGTGTGTTAACAGTGTTTTCTGCATCAAGAGCTTTTAATTTTCAATCTAATTTATTTTTCCCACTTTACACATTTTCTAATTCAAGCTACTTCAGCTACTCCTTCAAATCTAATTTTTCTATATGTAATTTATAGTATTAAAAATGACCTACAGTTAATATTATAATTAGAGTAAAGTGCTGTGAAGTTCTGCCAAAGAGAATATTGTATTGGATTATACACACACACACACACACACACAGACTGTCAGAGCACTGGGGGTGTATGTGACCACTAGAGGGAGTAGTGAGTCAGTCTAAAAACTAAAAGCATTGTTTTTACTCTTAACTGAAAAGAATAGTTTGATGATGAAATGGAAGCGTCTGAGTCTGTCTAATGAAAGTATGAAGTTACTATGGGATGTTATTCTCTCTGCTAATTTGCCGTTTGTTGATTTAGATTAAACTGACCCTTTCAACCTTGTTTGTTTGATTCCACACAGATCTTTAGTTCATCTACATGTACTGATAACACAAAAGAGGTGGTTTGTGGTTTTACTGTGACTGTTTAAAAACAGCTAAATGAACAGAGCTAAGATTATAAAACAGTGTTATTATGAGTTACTGTCAAAATAAGTGTCTATGAATTTAATTTAAATCATACAATTTGATGATACCATAATTCAGATGTGTGTAAACAATGGGCTTTATACTTTATTCAGTGACTGATACTTCACGTTGATTGGTTGGTGGTTTTGTGTGTTCTGGTCTGAGACTGCCCCCTGGTGGTCACAGTTTAGAACATCACTACTACACAGAAACACCTCAACTGGATTTGTACTTTAAACCTGTTTAGCTTCTGCCATCTCTTCTTTAAACTACAACAACTCCTAAAATAGAGGTTTCTACAAACCTTTTAAACATAATAATAAAGGTAATTGCTACTTCCACAGTACTGTAGCCCAGTTTGTCTGTTGTCCTAGAGCCAAACAAATGTTAACATTTGTACTAGAGCAGGGCTGTCAAACTCATTTTAGTTCAGGGGCCACATTCAGCCTAATATGGTATAAAGTGGGCCACACCAGTAAAATAATATAAATAAGAGTATAAAAATATATAAATAATGTCAACTCCAAAAAAAAAGTTTACATCTATGAACGTACTTGAATCTAAAATATTAACAAGAAAAATATTAACCTGAAAATAAGAAATAAAAAAATAAGTGCAATATTAACAGTATTACACTAAAGTTTATCATTTATACATGTGTATCAAAAATACACACATTTGTAACATTCAGAATATTGGTAAAATATGACAAATTTCAGGTTATTCATATTTCTTGTCACATGTTAGTACATTTTTAAATTTATTTATTCCCTTTTTGTACACTAAAAGAACGCTTGTGGTTGTCATAACTTATTCTTGATCCATTTTAGAATGAAAAGATGATTTTTTTGTGGGAATGTTTGGACATATTGATTGTACAGTATTATATATAGTTGGACTATGGTGTGTGTGTGTGTGTGTGTGTGTGTGCGTGTGCGTGCGTGCGCGTGTGTGTGCGCAGATGGATGAGTATTTTGTGTGGGTATATGTGTTTGAATACACCACTGCTCTGTTTGTTTAGTTGTTTTTAAAGTGTATACATGTCTGCTTATCCAACTGCTTTGTCACTAACACTGGAGAACACAGTAATATTAATGAAATAACAATAGAAATACACCTTTAAAGAAAAAAACATGACTGCTTCAACCAGGAGTTTAACTCAAGTTCTTCATTACAGTCCCATACATTACTAATAATAATGGATTACATTTATATCGCTCTTTTTTTTTTGGCGACTCACAGCACTTTACATCTATGACTCATTATTCATTCACTCTCACATGTTCGCTCTGGTGGTGGTAAACTACATATGTAGCCACAGTTGCCCTGGGGCTGCTATTTTACACCTATGGTCCCTTTGACCACCACCCAACATTCATACACCAGAGTTTCACTTGAGGCAAGGAGGGTGAAGTGCCTTGCCCAAAGACACAACGGACTGACAAGGACAGAGAGAGATACGAACCACTAACCCTTGGTTTATTGCACCACCCACTCTACCAACTGACTGACTGGGATTTGACTTATTTGTTCTCAGATTATTGTGATATTTTTTGGGATGTAACCAGATACTAGTCTAGACATGATACTGTAATAATAATAATAATAATAATAATAATAATAATAATGATGTAATAGACAAACTGATATGTTGTAACAATAGCCAATTAGTTAAAAAAAAATAAAATAAAAGTTGTATTTGCAGTGTCTTTTTTTTTGTTTGTTTTTTTAGATGCTGATGGACGTTCCCTTCATATGAGGTCAATATTCTTCTGCAGGTTGAGATCATGTTTGAATGCTGATGAACTTTCAACCCCACTGACTGTTGTTTTCTTACCAGATGCCATGGCCTCAGTCTTCTCCTCCTCCTGGGCCTCGTTACCGATCCAGACAAACACCTACAGACAGACCAAGAACACATGCATTCAAACATTCAGCCTGTTCTCTGCAGCCCAGGGTGTCTTAGTCCAGTCTTTACCTGCTCCCACGTGTCCAGGATCATTACGTCGTCGGTGGCCAGGTCATCCTGGGTCATCTCTCCGGGAACCTCCTCGATCTGAGACCAGGACCAGAGTCGGGTACATTTACATTTCATTAATTTGGAACTAAAAGAGTGTGTTCACTTCAGATACAGAAGCACAAACACACAGATGGGTTCAAACAGAACCACAGTCTCATTGTTTCTGCTTCTTTCAGTAAAACTAGAACACAAAAAAATAGATCAAAACAAATATTATTATCGTGAGACAATACATTTTTCTTTTTTCTTTGTCAGCTAAAAATGATTATTTGACTTCATTTCACTTTAGATGTTGGGGAAATGTTTCATTTCTGTGATTACGGTTGTTAGTGTAAAGATTTAACATGAGAAACAAATGTTCTTTTGTCTTGTTTTGTTGAATTTTCTTACATTTTAACACGTCGGAAAATTTAAAAAGAAAAACTTCAAACATGATTGTTTGTCTTAGATAATTTTCACATTGTTTCATCTTGTTTTTTCTTCTGTTATTTTTGACAGAGTTAATCCTATATTTATTTTTTTATCTTGACTGATCTTATGCATCATTTTCATCTCTTTCAGTATCTTCCTATTTTGTCTTTAACATGGTTTTCATTGTTGTCTTTTACATCAATATTCATTTGTTGTAAAATACTCTCATTTAATTTTCATTAAGTTTTTTTTAATGATTAATTTAATCAAAATTTTTTTGTCTTGTTTTCATCATTTACATCTTTCATCTTGTTTTTTGTCTAGTATCTTTTACTGTATTGTTTTTTCTTGTAAAGTACGTCATATTTTACATAATTTTCATCTTCTTGAGTCTTTTACATTTTTACAAAAGGGGAGGTGGGTATTGTTTTTTTGTCTGTTTGTTTGTAAACCGCTTCATGCAAAAACTACTGGACCAATTTCCATTTCATTTTTAGGAAAGGTGCGAGGTGGTCCAGAATAAATCCAATTATATTTTGGTGAATGTACATCCCGTGTGTGTGTGTGTGTGTGTGTGTGTGTGTGTGTGTGTGTGTGTGTGTGTGTGTGTGTATATATATATATTTATTTATTTTTTATTTATTTCTTTTTTGTATTTTGCATCTTTTAGCTCAATTTTATCTTGTTTTTCATCTGGTTACAAATCTGTCCAAAAATCAACTATTAGACTTAAGAAAAATATAAGCTGTGATATTCATACGATGATAATCAGGATCAAGTGGCAGAAACATTTATACATTTTCAGACCTGGTTCACAAACCTTAAACCACAGACGGATAAAACCAGACAAACCACAGATGTTGTCCCACATTTCATAAAGTGATCGACTTACGATAAAGTTTCCAGTCTTATTGGAGCAAGCGAAGAGTCTGGGCGGGTGAGCGTCCATCTTGTCCTTGAGTCTGGTGGACGTACGATATTCTGCCTTTCCACCCAGAGTCTCCCAGAACTGATCTGTGGAGGCGACAGAAGCACTTAAAGAGTCAAAATAAATAAGTTTGGATCCTGGAGAACTGTAAAGATAAGGGATAACAGATCTACAGTCCTGTCCAACATTAGGTTTGTAGGCTTAGTAAAGTTCTAATGTCCACACCTGCATATATCAGCCTCTATAGCAGGGTAAGAACTGAAGAAATAAATTAGATATACAGTAATTTAAGACTGTCAAAATTAACGCATTATTGGAGATTAATCTGACTAAAAATGTTAACCCAATTAACTCATTTGCATCTGAACATCTGGTAATGCATTTCAGGTAGTGTATATATATATATATATATATATATGTATACTTTTACAACATATATTGTTTTACATTTGTAAGGCTGCACTTTATTTTCTTATTGTACCTGAAGAAAAGAGAATGAGTGATTATCTCAACTCTGCAAACACAAGAGATCTAAACCTGGGTTAGACTTTTTCACATGCGTTTTTTTTTCAACTGAATCATCACCCGCGATGAAGCGCTTTCAGAAAGTTTACCCTCTAAAAGACTATTTGATCAAGTTTTGACCATTATTTCTCTAAAACTGTCCTTTCTTACACCATGGAGAGGGAATTCCAGATCACAGACAAGTTTAGAGAAGAACAGTTCAAAGAAATAAACAGATCTAGTCTTTATATACAGGTGAATGGAAAGAGGTGTTTTAATTCAAATATGTACAGTAGATGTGATGCATTTTGAATTGATAATAAAAACATTCCTTGTCAAATGGCATTACAGCAGTGACTTTTTGCTCAACCTTAACTGGCGCCACTCCTTAAAGCAGAGTGTGGATAAAATATTGAATGTGTTGTGTTTTAGCCTGAGGTGTTATAGTTGAAACTGAAGGCAGAGAATCTGAAAGAAACTCCCAGGATTACTGAGAAAATCTAACGGATTAAAGGGATGATGCAACGCCGGCTCCTTTGCTTCACTATGAATGAACACAAGCGCTTAGTTTAAGTGAAAAAGCTGCTCTCGGTTTGTACTCGACACGGTTTTAATTTTTGAGTGAGTTTCAGGTGTGGTTAAAAACACACACAGAGAAGAGGACGATAAAAGGTGAAGAGTTTCCTCACCGGTCTCTCCTCCCTCTGATAGTTCGGAGGCCGACACCCCTAGGATGTCACACAGCTGCTGGGAGCCCTGCTTCTCTGTGTCGCTGGCGCCCACGCCCACCCACAGGAAGCAGCCGCCGGGGCTCACCAGAATAAAAGCATCATTGGAGTTCAAGCTGGAGGCAACGGCGTCAACCTGAAAGAACGGAGATGAAAGATCAGCTCTGTGGAAACACTTCACCTGGATGAACCTGTCGACAATTAACACCAACGCTCGATTCAAATGGACTTTATGCTGACACTGGAGGAATGGTCCGGTTCTTTAGTCCACCTCCAACACGATAGAATCCACCTGTAGGCTTCTAGAGAGAGAGGGGGGGTTATTCACCCAACACTAGACCTACAGTAGAGGAGATGCTCTGACTCAGTCTGCACCGTTGTGATATGGACCAAAGTTATAAAAAAAAATATACAGATTTATTTCAAACAAGTGATAAAAAAAATAACATACAATAAAAAAAAAAAAAAATTAGTTAAGAAAAAGAAAAGAACCCAAACTAAATCAAATTAGATTTTTATCCATGAACTATGTTCAAAAGGGAGTAGGAAGAAGTACAATTTATTTAATCCAGGGTTCCTGCGGATCCTTGAAAAGTCTTAAAAGGCATTGAATTCATTGTTCTAAAAATAAGGCATTAAAATGTCTTAAATCAAAAATTTCAAAAGTCTTAAAAAATTGGACACATTACAAGATTTATTTTAGTTTGAAATAAAGTATTTGGTAACATTTATATTACAAAAATTATTTATATTACAAAAATTATTTACTACACCTACATCATTCTGTGGGTGTAGTATTCCTTTAACTATACTTAGTTTTTTTTTGCAAGTGTGTGTTTATATGGTGTGTGTGTTTAAAAATGTCAAAGTTATGCTTCTTGATACAAATGATTCATGAATGTAGCATCAACTGGACCAAAAAGTCATGTTCTATTTAAAATAAACAGTTGGTAAAAATGCCCCCAGGTAATTCATCTGTTTTTTTTTTTTTCTCAATTTTGGTTCATTGTCGACTTGGTCTTAAATTGAATTTCAAACGACATTAAAAAGTCTTGAATTTAACCCTGTAACCCTATCCCCATTTTCATACTTTACATCAACGGCCCTTCGTTGCTCGTTGTCAATTCCACATTATCAAAGTAATTTATTTCCATACAGCCAACCTTTTAAGTCCATCTGTTTGTCCATGTAACAGTGTAAATTCTATCATACGCAGCTCAACTCTTTAATCACACACAGCATAAATATATACCATAGTTAATTACTTTCCTTCAGTGTATTTTGACAAAATAATTGTTCATAGTTCATTGTTGATCATTTTGCTTCTTCAACATCACCTTCAATTACAAAATAATTCCAGAAAAAAATTATTGAACCATTAAATTAATCAAAAATAGTTATGTAATCAAGTACTACCTCCTGTGTGTGTCATGACTAAAACAGACTGACAAGAAAATACGGAACGTCTACAAACATGTTTTTTGTCAATACAATGCTATAGATATTGATGTAGGATGAAACTCTTATGAGCTTTTTTTGTTATTATATTTGTTCAAACAAATGTAGTTTTAACAAGGGTGGTCTAATATTTTTTTTCTTCAACTATATACGCTTAATAATATGTCCAATAATCTGAACTATTATAACTTCTCCTATCAGCGGTCACAATGCTGATTGATGTAACTTTAAGGAGAAATAATTGATGAAAAGACTTAGATGTAATTATCATTATTATTATTAATAATAATAATATTTAGTTTGCAAGGGATAATGTATTGCACATGCGTTACTGTCAGACAAATATTTCCCGACGGGTGTTAATATTATTTCATTATTTTCTTCACTTTTGTGCCATTTGTGTCTTATTTTGTTCACGTTACTTATTATTTTGTTGGTTTATTATACATTTTTTTTACTGTTATTGTCCATTTTGTTTCTTATTTTATTACTATTTGACTGGAACTGTTAAAGTCTCAGGAGTTAAAGGGTTAATTAGCAATTTTCCTGTTTGAAAATTGATTTCAACCTTTATACTCATTCAGTCACAGTCATATTTTAGTATAAATCATCAAATTGGAATAAACCCCCCTCCACCCCCCCAAAAAAAGGTCTGTCCCTTTCTGTCCTCCAGTCAGTTTTAAACAGATGTCATTCATGAAGCCGTTCTATTGCTCAGTTTAGAAAAACTAGCCCTTTTGCCTCGTAAAACTGTTTCCTGAATCTGTTTGTTTGACTCTGAAATGACATTTTCTACAACCACAGTGACACCAGTACAGTCTGCAGAGCTGCTCTTTTTATCCGCAGGTTCTCAAAGGTTTAAGAGACTGTATGACAACCAGAAGAATCGGCACAAATGTTCAAAACTATGCAAATATAAAGTAGTAAAAACCAGCACAAAAATCCATTCAGATCCTGATATGGTTCTGAATAAATGTTATGTAATTCTCAGTTTTACAGATGTCCCTGAACGCCTCGTGTCTGTTATCCTCACTTGGACATTCACACACTTGTACATGTGACAATCTAAAAAAAAATTACATCTTAAGGAGCCTTGATTTATTTAATTTTTTTCCATTTCATCTCAACCTCATGCATTATAGTTGTTTACAGTTGAGTGTCAAGATAAGTACATTATTAAACATTAGACTTTTTTGTACGTTACATTACTCCATCTCACATGATACCAACAACCTTTTTCTTGTCTTTTATTTGGACTATTTTTCTATTGTACTGTTAGTAAGTGGCACTAAATAAGAAGTCCACATTTGACGAGACAAAGTGTATCAGAGTTTGAAATAATGACGCTGTGTGTGTGAGACGGTGGTGGTAATTACTTTTGGGAAAACAATGGTGCTCGGAGGCACAGCGGAAGAACAGAGATCACATGAGAAAGTATGCGTTGGCATGGAAACCAGTCGGGTGGTTTGGGACTTTTTATAAACAACCCCCCAAAAATGTAACCCCTTCATGTCAGTCACTGAACATATAAATATCATCTCAGACTCTGATTAATGTCTAATTATTATTACTACTAATATGTTACAGTATTTTTCACCTGATGTTTTTGCTGAAAGAACATCAGCTGCTGCATTTTATCAATTTAATTTAATTGCTTATTCCGAGTTATCTTTTTTTTTCTTATTAAAACTTAGAATAATAAGTACATTATGGGTTTATTGTTAATTCACAGCCATCAGTATCTATCTGCTGGTTTAACCCTCTACTTTTGACTATATTCACATTTATAAAAAAAAAAAATGACTGGCTGCTTTTTTCTTTATATTTTAAGGTTTTTCCTAATTTACAGGATAAACATAACGTTGCATATTCAGTTTGACACTTCAATAACTCCCTAATCCAGAGGTGTCAAACTCATTTCAGTTCAAGAACCACATTCAGCCCAATATGATTTAAAGTAGGATAAACCAGTAAAAAAAAAATTACAGAAGGAAAAAAAAAATGTAATTACATGATAATAATGTCTACGTCTAAAAGTGAATAAAATGAACACCCTGACATGTCTTTAAAATATAAGAAATATAACAGTATCATGCCTCTGTTTATCATTTACACCTGTACATTACAACTTACAGTCATTTAGTAATGGGTAAAATCCTAATAAAGTTACTCTGATTTATCTGAAAACACTTAAAAAAAAATTATGTATTTTTCATGCTGCCCCATCCATTTAGTTTGAAAAAGTACCAAACCCATTCTGAGAATCTAAGGACTATAAAGTACAGATTTTTCTGCAAAAATGTAGGTAGTGAAAGTAAAAAGTTAACAGAAAAATGATACTTAGTTACTTCCCACCTCTGTGAATGTGACACTGGCTGACACCTGTTCTTACCTCCACAGCTCTGGTGTGTCCTGCTGAGTTGGATCGGACCTGGAAGAGCCTGGTCTCGGCCGGAGCAGACTGACCTCCTTCTCTGGACGTTCCCCCTTTGTAGACCACCATGGGCTGCCCTCCAAACAGACTCATGAGATGGGCCGGCTCCTTACCCTGCACCACCCTCACCTGGTACGTAAACATCAACACGTCAGCTCCACACCTCACAGGATGAAATAGACCTCTGACTGTGTCTGTGTTACCAGTAGATGGTGCAATAAAACAGACCACAACAGATAAGAGCCTGTACTGTGTGCTGCAGTACCAGCTGTGGACACCAGATGGCAGCAACTGACATGTTTGTGAAAATCAGATTAGTCATATCTGAGACAAAAACATTCTTTTTTGGTCTGCAGATACTTTTTTTTATTTTTTTTTATAAATATTTATGACTGCAAAGTTTAAGAGAAATGACAAAAAATATTTATTAATGTATTAACATCTTGGGAAGTTTAAGATGGGAGTCTGTTCTCTGGTGTTGGATTCATTGTGTTTTCACATCTTTGAGACCATAGTGGATAGTTACCTCCACCAAGAAGGTTGTGTTTGTCTGTCTGTCTGTCTGTTAGTTAGCAAGATAACTCAAAAAGTTATGAACGGATTTTGATGACATTTTCAGGATGTTTTGGGAGTGTCACACGGAACCAATGATTACATTTTGGTGGTGATCCAGAAGAAATCCTTCATTTTGGATCACTTTGAAATGTGTTCTCCATTTAGTTCTTTTTTTTATTTAGTTTATTTCAGTCATATATTCACTTCCAAGGAGCAAAAAAGAGAGAGAACAATACAGAATTTGACTGAAAAAGGCTTGGACAGAAGCAAAGCTTATTAATGCCCACCTACCATCCATCTTAAGTTACACAATTCAAAACATATCAAACAGGTAGAGAAAAGAAAAACAAAAAAACATAAATGTATATACACATACATACATACTCATGCACATACATGAGTACATACGTTTACCGCAATGTAAAATGTCAAAGTGATCCAGAATCCAGGATCTCTTCCGGATCACCACCAAAATCTAATCATTTCCCCCATTACCAACCTACCCTGTCAATTTCATCAAGATCCGTCCGTAACTTTTTTGAGTTATCTTGCTAACAGACAGACAAAAAGACAGACAAGCTCTTGCAACAACATAACCTCCTGTCTTCATTTGAAGGGGGGGGGGGGTCTGCCTTGGTGGAGGTTTGTGCTCTCAGAGTGCTCTTCTAGTTACTACTTAATATAATGATGCCAGAAACTAAAAATAAAACATTTGTGCTCCAGTAAGATTGTCTGATGCACACAAACACAAAATCATGCTGTGACACAGAGCTAATGATGAACATGAACACAACACATGCAAAGTCAGTGGTGGAATAAGTATTCAGATTATTTACTACAGTAAAAGTACACTGACAAAATACTGCACTATAACTTGTACATTCATTTAAGGCTACAGTGGTTTTTTACTCTCCTTCATTTCAGTGAATTATAATTGATACAGTCTGAATTCTGTCCACGTCATTACATTAAATATGATTAAACATGTGACTGATATCTGTAAACACTAATCACCAGTCAAATACAGTCAGATGTGACTCCACTGGTTGGAGAAATTTGGACAAAGAGACATGATCTGAAGAAAAAAAAAAATAAAAAAATCCTCTCCTGGGATTTTTTTACTCCTGATTTCAGCTCCTGCAGATTTAAGTAAAACTATACGAGTGTAAAAATGTACTTTTCTATTGTATTATTTTATAAGATGTTAGAATGTGTCATCTGAAACTGCTCTACAGATCAGTGTTAGTTTAATCTACAGTGATGCGTTACATTCTATAAGATCACAACCATGTGTCTCTAACTTTTAATCAGCTCAGAAGAACAGGCCTGTTTTCAGCTCTGTGACAAAAGAAGAGGATATAATCGAATGAAAGAAGGTGAAGAATTTACTGAAATGTTCATCATTCATTATGAATAAATATGCAAAGTTGAGATATATGTGATTGTAGAATAAAAACAGTATAAGGTCATGAAACTGTCAGATAAATGATGAGGAAAAGGTACAATATTGAGTTTTGAAATGTAGTGGAGTAAAACGAGGTAAATATTTAAGTAAAGTATTTGTCAAATGTCATAATATAGTTTTATATTGTGATTAATATCATTGCAAGGGTCAGTTTGGTGTAAATTGTTATCTTTGCTTCCAAAATGCCTTAAAGAGAGTTTTTTTTTTCTTAATTTAATTTATTTTGTTTTTTGTTTTTAATCCCTGACAATCTGGCACAAATAAATATCTACTTTCTTCACATCTCACTTAAGAAGAAAAAGCTCCCATTAAACTTTAAGATAATATTGATGTTTATATATCAAATCAGAACTTAGAGCTGTAACCATGATGTGTCCCAAATATTTTTGGCCATAGAAAAACAAAAAAAAGAAGCAAAGTAAAGATGACAATTTAAGCAAAACTCACCAAAATGCAATGGTATAAAACTATATTATGACATTTCTCATCAGTGTTTTGTATCCCAGACCCCTGTTAGAAAAGAAACCCCTAAATTCAACATGTCCACACACAGTGGATGAGTGGAATACAGACTCACTAGTCTTAATAAGCTCTAAATACGTCCAAATTTTTAAGGTCTGTCTCTGATTCTGAGCAGAGTTTGTAAACAGGGCTGTTATTTATGAGCAGCAGACTGGGTGGCGACGGAGGAAGAGTAGGAGGAGGAAGGTCCCTCTTACTAACATCAACATCCACATTAGCACTTCCTGTTTTTGCTTGATCTCAATGGTTTCATTAAGAAATGTGACGTTCAGGGTCGAACTAATAAGATGGCGTTAGTAGGACCGCTGAGGGTTTTGTGGCAGGTTTAGAACGTGATCATGTGAGACAGGACGAGGATGAGGAGATGAAATACCTGAGTGGTTATAGGAGCACCAACCACCTGAAGAGACAGACAAGGTTTGGAAATCAAAGAAGAAGAAGAAGCAGCAGCAGCAGCAACAGGGGGGAGGCATCAGGGAGGAGACAAAGGGTGAGAGGAGGTGACGGTGCTGAGGGCGTTAACCATGAATGGAATCTGATGAATACAAGCTTCGACAAAACACCTGAGGGGAGGGGCTTTACCTGCACAGGACCACCACCCAGCTCCTCATCCAACTGAGCACCCAGGATCGCTGAGGCCCCGATCTCATCCTGACTGGAATCCATGCCCTGCCTGAACAGAAGTCAGGGGTAATTAATATCAAATAGTAACGGAACAGTGGTGCATGACAGATGAAAGCAGCGGTGGACGTTCTGGAAAATACCACGACTGTAGGACGACGGCCGCTGTGCAGCCGTCACAGGATTTTATTTATTTTTTTCTAATCTATTTTTCCACGTCCAGACTGATCGGTGGCAACAGCGTACCTGCAGGCCCATATATGCACAAACTAGGATATTAACAAAAACATCGACTACCGTAGCATGAGTCGACTTAAATTTGGAGTCGACAAGTCGTGTGTTATTCTCTCTTTCCTTCGGCGAGTAAACACAGACCAGTCAGACAGGAGACATGGCTGCTGCAGGTAAAACTAAACAGCACAATGACCTGCACAATATGCAAGTCCAATTTAAAATCTAACAAAAACACAAGCGTCATGCACTGCCATGTGAAGAGGCATCCGCTAGCTAACCTGAGTGATATGAGCAGCAGCAACAAACAAACCCTGGCAAAATGGCTTGAGAATTGAGCAATTTATGACAACTTTAATTGTACAAGCACGTCATTCCTCTATGGAAGTAATGTACTGTACGAGCGAGTGGCACCGATCCAAGATGGCCGCCCTGCAGGCACGCCAGTCGAGTGGGTGACTGCAGTGTGGGTACCCAATGTGGGCGGAAGTACCTGATGTGGGGCCCTGGGTATTCTGCACATGTGCACAATGATACATGCTGTTTTATTTAAGGGAAAAACTTGTCTTACTGACAAGTTTCGTCAGTAAGACAAGTAGCTCTCTGTATAAGTGTCTCGCACCAACCTGAGGTAAGCTCAGTTTTTAAAACTGCACTAAAAACTTACCGATTTTAAAAGGTTTTGAGCTTCTGATGTTTGTTTTTCTTTTTTGTTTGTTTTTCAGAGGGGATCTGCCCTTTTTCTACTATAGCACTCTGAGCTTCACTGAATGAAAAATACATTATAAATAACATGTATTATTATTATTTGACTTCATGAATGAAATACAAGTATATGTAGACATCAGTGCTTTTTGTCTTTATATATTAAACCATACAAACCTTTTCTGGATTTAGGTAAAATTCAGTACACTTATGTATAATAATTTAAATTAATAAGGAATAAAACCACACTTTTCTCTGATTCAGAATGATACAATCTCACCCAGACCAACAAAATTATATATACATACATACATACACACACACACACATATATATATATATATATATATATATATATATATATATATATATATATATATATAAATAAATGTTCTCACCACATGTAGATGATGTGTCCCTGTCGTCCTCCATGACTGTAGTTGTACAGGATGATGTAACTGTCTCCGCCGTAGAACTGTCCATAAGTGGACGGATCCACTGGCACTTTATCTGAGCCTTCAATTCGCCAGATCTATAACAGACACATTCAGCCGTTGGTCAACAGTGAAGCCATTAAAATGATGAAAAGTAGATAGTGTTTCAGTCTGATCTTGTGTTTTCTATCTGGTCTCTAAGTGAATGTATTAAGTCAGACTCAAAAAAATCCCACTGTTTAATTTTTCCAGAGCTGTATAAAATGGAACATGTTTCCTATTGGATGAAGTTGATTCTTCTGATTTTAAAAGGTTGAACAGACACATCACATCTCCTTCCTCTCACCTGTTTCTCGCCGCTGCCATCATCCACCATGCCGTGCTGAGCGGCCATCGCAGCCGAGTCGTGTAGGGAGGAGGCGTCGAAGGGCACCTTCTCAATCTTGGCGATACTGTTGGCGATGTAGGCCACGCCCAGTCCCACTGTCTGATCCTTGTCCCGCCAGTTTTTGAAGAACTGCTTGAAGAGCGGCGTCTCGCCCATCTCTGGCAGGATCTGCACCTGAGTGTGTTTAGGATAACCCATCTTCTTGATGAACTCATCTGCAGCCTTCATCGCTGCCTTACGCTCGTCCATGTTGGCGTCTTTGCCTTGAAGTCAGACACGGAACATAATCATTTAAATTAGATTATGATGCATCTAATTCTCTTTAACATACATGGACTGTTGAGCTGCATTTTGTAATAAACATCCAAAATGTAATTTTTTAATTTAATTTAATTTTGTAATACATTTTTCTGCATTATTTAATAATTTATTCCATTTTGCAGCAGCAGGGCACTTTGGTGGGGTGGCATTAAAAATGGTTTATGCCTTGGCTGGTAATTAGACATATTAGACATATGGACAATTTGAAATTATGGGAATATTTTGGAAATAGTAATGTTGTTGTTTGTTTAGACTTTTGAGGCAATTTCATATTTGTTTAAAATGATTCTTAGTGGATAAATGATCTGATCACAGCAGCTCTATTAACAAGCAGGAGACGCTTACATTGTTTAACCCTTAATCGCCTAAAATGCATGTCCGAATTAAAGTAAAATACAATTAAACAAATAAACTATGCTTTAGAATTGTTATTACATAGCACCATTCTAGAGAATAAAAAATTTGCAAGTGCATTTTGTAATAATCTTCTCAAAATGTAATAACTTATTACATAATGTGGTAACATTTATTACAAAATACGTTGGAACAGTTTATTACAAAATTAAATGAAAAAGTTATTACATTTTGGACGTTTATTACAAAGTGCGGCTCAACAAGGTCACATCATTACTAAAGTCCTTCTGTTTTCAACTGAGGGAACTCCACTGACCTTTCCAGACAAAGATCTTTCCATCTGAGCCGTGGTCCAGGATGAAACAGTCTCCAGACTCCAGAGCGCTTTGGGCGAATGGGTTCTCAGCCGCCACCAGAGCGATGGCCATGTCCCCAGTGGAATTAGAAACCTGAAGGAACCAAAGAACAGCCTCAGTACCATGGACCTGGGTTAGATTACTGGTCCAGGTCTTTTACTGCCCTTCTGTCTACTCCATCTTTCCTGTATCTCTGGACTGTTTTGATCTCTAACAAAAGCAAAAATACTGACAAAAAAATACCTTTAAAAAAAGAAGAGCTTGACGGTAGTTTTAGATATGAATTGTCATAAAAAGTCTGTGTAAATAATATGAGGCATAAAATCAAACCCAAAAGCAGAACCATGACATCAGACTGTTAATAATAATAATAATATAGAAAGTCATTTCAGTTTAAGCAGAAAAAAATCCACTTTAACTGACTTAAATAAATCATTAAAATGTGTTTTACATCAGTGGTGTCGTATTTCATTGGTATTATTTGACTCATGTCTTTGTGCTTTATGTGTAAATGTGATTTCTATCATACATCATAAATGGGATGAGACATTTCCTACCTTGTACAGTTTGGCTCTCTTCCTGTTGGAGGCGTCGGCCTGAATGTCATCTGAGCCTCCGGCAGGAAGATCTGGTTTCGGACCCAAAACCTAAATAATAATAATAATAATAATCTTTATTTGTATAGCACCTTTCATACAAACACTGTACCCCAAAGTGCTTCACATTGATTAAAAGTTACAGGGTGAAAAATTACATTACACAAAATAAACTGATTATAAAATTTCAACAAAGTGCTTCACATTGATTAACAAAATAAACTGATTATAAATAATAAATCAATCAATAAATAAGAAATAAAATTACAGATAAAATTTCATTTGATTACGCAAAGAGTAAACAGAGAATCAGTGATTTTCAGATTAAACTCCTCAGATTAAACATGTCATTATTTATTTTCACTGGCCTCACCTCCATCATCTTCTCTCTCTCCATCCCTTCATCACAGACGTAAACCCGGGCCCTCCCACTGCGCTCGTTGTCACGGATACCTTTGGCGACCTGCGTTGCCTTCAGCTTCTCGAAGCGGTTGCTCTGTGAGCCGCACCACTGATAAATCTCCTGCAGAGTCGCAAAACAAAGACAAATAACCAAATATCCTCCTGCTGTATCATTAAAAACTATTTTTATTATTTTTTATGTGATGCCAGACACAATAAACCCTGTCCTTCACATGTATTATTTTAGCATTGATCCAACTGATGTCATGTGTGAGAGCAACAGATGATTTGCCACAAACACCGGCACCATCTTTAAAACACATTTTATTCCCTTTGACTCAGTGGCTTCTTTTATTGTATGATCATTTTTAATTTAATTTAATGTAATTTGATTTAATTTAATGTAGTTTAATTTAATTTAATTTTTTATTTTTTTTTAATTTTGTATCTGTGTAGTTTTAGCACTTTTGATTGTATTTTTAGATTTATTTTATTGCCTTGTTCATCTTTCTCTGTGTTGTGTTTTATGCTTCGTAGTGTGCAGTGCTTTGTGTCAGCTGTGTCTGTTTTAAAGCCCTTCTATAAATAAAGATAGTACGTGTGTGCTGATGTCAGCATATCAATTGCTTCTATGTATATATGTCAAGTTTGAAGAAAATTGAAACAGAATTGAGGGTTGTTGGGGTTTTTTTTAGATATTTGAAATTTCACCCTTTATAAGTAAGTTGGAAGAATTATTATTTTTTTAAGTCATAAAAAATTTAACTTGTCCCAAACAGTAATGAAATCTATTCTGGGTCACTATACAGTGTTATAAGTTTAGTTTGTCATGATCTCTATTTGCTTCATCATAAAAAACAATATAACAGGTGATGTTAAACAGTGAAAAGGGTGAAGACGGACAACTTTGTGTCTGTTGGAGAGTTCCACCACAACGAGACATATTTAAAAGTGTTAAAATGTCCTGCTGACTGTCTTTAGTTCCCTCATTGTGACTCACGTTGCCCAGGTCGAGGATGAAACAGTCTCCTTGGTTGAAACTGTCCCAGCTGACTGCCACCTCTGTTGCCCGGACAGAACGGCGACCTTTGACCTGGAGCACCCGCTGCACTGTGACCTCATTGGTGACGACATGCTTGAACCCTGAGGCTACACCGCCTTTCTGGAAGGTAAGAGTTCAGTTTCAGAATAAAACACCTGCTTTTTAAGAACAAATAACTGAACAACATATAAATAAATAAATAAATTGATGTGTATTTATTGGATTTTGTTAGACATTATACTTTAAAGCTGTCATTCTATGGTTATTTCTTTAATTTTACATGTTCTCCATTGTTATTGAATACATTGTGTGTTGGTTCTATTTAAAAAAACAAACATCCAGATTGCTTTGTTTCCAGCTGTTTTTTCACAGTAGAAAAATGACTTGAGGTTGAACAACAGAGTTTACCGGTACTTCCTCATACATGTCCATGACGCAGTAACGAGGTGTCTCTGATTGGCTAAGAATGCGTGAAGGAACACTCCCTCTTCCCCTCTCGCTGTGTATGTATTTACCTTTACCCAACTAGCATCCTGCTAGGCTTTATACCGTTGCTTGTTCTAAAAATGTGCAGTAAATAAACGAGGCTTTATTTCCACAGAGAGCACATGAACCAGTTTGATCCGCCATTTTTTCCAGTTTGTACAGCAGCTACTGTGGCTCCGTCTTCTCTTGTAGATGCTAATGCTAATGCTACTTCAGATTCACTGGTGGGGACGGGATTAACCCCCACGTGGGTGACGCTAAAGTCCATCTGACATCATACGGACCGGCTTTTTGTAGGTCCCCATTGCTCTTGTTGTTTTCTGTGAATGCTGTATGCAGCCAGTGGAGGTGATAAACCACTTTCAAATGCAGCATGTGTTTTGAAGTTGGGGTGACCCATCAGATTCCAAAAGGAGCGTGGAAAAGTGGTTTTCAGTGGAATGACACCTTTAAAATGTAATCTAAAATCAAACTGCAATATATTTTAAGCAATGAAATTAATGAAAATCTATAACAAAGAACAAACTGAATTGTCCTCAGAGCTGAACATCACATCTAGAATAAATGTTAAAGAGTTTTACCATGTACTTGAGTCCAGACTTGAAGTATCCCAGAAATGTTTTGGATTCGTGTCCCTGGACCTCTCTGTACTGGATAGGTTTCCCCCCCAGGAAGTCGTCCATCTGGACAGTAAAGATGGCTGCCGAGCCGCTCTCATCCTGCGTGCAGAAGTCACCTGCAGAGGAACAACCCCAAACCAGCTCCATGTCAACGCTGCTCTGTATGTTACCTCTGCAGTCACACATGTGCCCACAGACCCAGTTTGTGTTGGAGAGCTGGAGTCAGGGGGTCAATATGTGCGACACCAGCTGATGCTATGATCAATCTGCTGGTTGGAGCGTTACATCAGATCCTGTTTACTGGAAAAATACTGCTGCAGGATCAATCAAACTGACTAAAAGCAAATCAATCATAACACATATGATATATATATGTGATCCATTACAGTTTGTTCTAAACTAAACACCAAAATACACCCCAAACAAACTCCCGTATTGATCATTTTTCATTGATTTACCAAGCAGTTTAATCTATTAGTGGAATATTAAATGATCAGGGGGTGTGGCTTCTTGACTCTGACTTCATCAGAATGTTGTTGTACATGGTGTTTTCTAATGTTTATTCACTGGTTCAGATGGATTTGCATCAGTAACATCCACTCAGATAAAATCACAGTTAAACACAGCCTCCAGTGGTGACTTTCATTCGATATATTCTGTTACATAATGATAAGCAGCTGCAGGACAGTGGTATTACATTATTTAAGACTGTCAATGATGTGGACAGAATTTACAAATGGACATTAAGGTGACATTCAGAGAAAAAAGGACAGTTTCAGGATAAAGTATAAAGAATGATCAGTGGAGTTTATCTGTATTCTTATAACCCCCCCCCCAAAAAAAGGTGAGACTTTGTTTGTTTGTTTGTTAACACTTCTAGCAGCAAAACTATAGATTGAATTCATACCAAATTTGGTTTATAGACTTTCAGTGACTCAAAATAAATGTAATTACAATTTGGGAAAGATATGTTGAAGTTAAAACAATTTTTAGGAATTTTTCTAATCTTTTTTTTTTCTTTCTCCCATTTACTTATAATGGGCAAAATGTCTATAAAAATCAATTTGGTTTCAAGTTACTTCAAACTTGGCCCATATATAGAGGAAATGAATATGTTAATATCACCAAACACATAGATCAGCTGGATCGAAGCCAAAATAAGCTACAATTTGGGCGGCTGTGGATTAGTTGGTAGAGAGGGTTGTCCAATGATTGAAGGGTCATGGTTCATATGTTGGTCCACAACTGTCCATGTGTCCTTGGGAAAAACACTGAACCCTAAATTGCTCCCAGTAGGTCTGGCAGCAGCTGTTTACTGGTATGTGAATGGGTGAATGTGAGGCCTATGTAAAGTGTTTCAAACACCATGAAGGTGGAAAAGCACTATATAAGTGCAGTTCATTTACTATGTGTGAGGGGTGGGGTTTGTTGTGCCTGGCAGTACTTGTTAAATACTTACTGCACAGGCTTGTTCGAGTTTGTTTCCTGCATTTTCAGATTGTGTGTGTTCCAAAGTATGATCATAGATGAACGTTTTAGCACTGATCAGTATTTTTTGTTTTTGCAACTTTGTTGACAGTTGTTTCAGGTGTATTTGCAAATGTCAGATTTTTATCAAAATCACATCGCAAACTAGAAAAGCACTTGGAGAGCGTAGACTCCACCAAGGCAGATCAGCCCCCACCCTCCTTTCACTTCTGTGAGCAGCAGTCCCCCCCACCCACATACTTCCACTGATCACCACCAAAATGTAATTATTTGTTCGTTGTGCCACCATTAATATTCCCTGAAAATGTCAGCCAAATACATCCGAAGTTTTTGAGTTACCTTGCTAACAGACAGACAGACAGACAGACAGACAGATAAATGCAGGCAAAAGCCATCCCTTGGTGGAATAACAAGACTTCAACTGTGTCAATGTAAAAAAAAAAATTGCTTCAGTATGTGTTATTTTTTTTAATATATATGTCTATTCTTGTATGTCTGAATCATTGATGGTCTCTCTCTCTCTCTCTCTCTCTCTCTCTCTCTCTCTCTTTCTCTCTTTATTTCTTTCTCTTTCTTTCTCTCTATATCATCAATGATTTAGACGTATCGTCTTAGTTGAGTGATTTGTGTTTTATGTATATTTTCAGTGTGGACATAAAGATGAAGTCTAGTCAAGTTTTTCCTGGTTAAATAAGGGTTAAATAAAAACTCCACCTCCAGTGACTCTAATGAAGATAAAGCAGCTTCAGATAATGAATGAATGAATAAAAACAAACCAATACATTTGAAAAATGTTAATAATTGTGAATACTATGTTTTATCACTGATGTTCAGAGTGGTCAGTAAAGCAGTCATTTCTCTGTACAAGTAGACATATGACAAATGACCTTTATAGTATTTTGGAGGACACTGCCTTTTTATCACAAAAAGTGTTTGTTTTTTTTTCATTTCTTACCACAATAATTTTCATGTGTTCAATTGACAGACATTTGTTTTGCTTGAATTAAGCAAAACAAATCTTGAATTGATCAAAAAATAAATAAATCAGCCAGTAGAGCAAGTAAAAATTGTCTTGGTAACATTTCTTAAAATAAAATTTTCCAGATCTATTGTCTAAAAATAACTGCTTATATCTCACTGAAGTGATTACGTCTTATTTTAAGTGTGATAAGATATTTTGACGAAAAATGACAAAAACACACTTGGTAAGATTTTGATTTTTGCAGTGTAACCTCTGTACTGAAAATTGTTTGGTTTTTACCTCGATTAAAAAAACAAAAAAACAAAAAAACCAACAACTTAATTGAGAAGTGTTATTTTTTTTAAGCCTTAATTTCTTTTTTCAAATCTCCATACATTTGTAGACATGCTTATTTCTAGATTTAACTTTCTTCATTGACAGATATTTTACTTGTATTAAGTGTCTTTTCCCTCAGATTTAATGCTTTTATCTTGTTTTTACATATGCCTTGTGTTACAGTGTGTTTCTCTTTTTTAATCTTTGACTCACCCAGCCAGAAGTGGAGGTCGTACTGCAGAGCCCCAGAGCGTTGTTTGATGGTGTTAAGGATGAGGTAGGCGTCTCCGGTGTAAAACCCTCCATACAGGTTCTCAGGAACTGGTACCAGGTCGAAGTTCTCCACTCTCCACACCTGAAGGCCCGGCTGTTGTCCAGCTCGTTCAAACTCTGGGTGTTGCGCTGCCATGCTGCCTGCGGAGAAATCACGTATGTGTTTCCAAGTCTGTTACCATGGAAACAAACTGTGCTTTTACTGCCAGTGGTCAAACAGTGTGGAGATAAGAAACGTTTGTCAGAAATTAAACTATGGAGACCGCTCCTCTCAACGCTCAACGGTTGTTATGGTTGCAGTTAGATATTAATACACAGTAGAGTGAGTCATTGTGGACCAGCGTTCAGGGTCTTTCCTCTGAACAGGAAGGGGAAGTCTTGGCAATAATGACTCAGAAACACCACAGATGGCAGAGGAAACATTGGGATTAATTTTAGAGACTGGAACGATGAGGTATGGTTTATCCCTAAAACATGTGGATGTGCACCCGGACATCTATTAGCGTCACATCCTTACTTTACGTTTGTATATAAAACCAGCATGAACAAGACATGTTAGGCGCTGGTGTGTCCCAACTGTTTTCCCATATAGTTTACATGCATCAATATTTCCTTAAAGTTTAATGGGGGATTTATTTTCTAAGTGATATGTGAAGTAAGTAGATGGTTAGTTGTGGTAGAACATTGTAATTTACAGTCAAGGTATAAAAAAAAACTGTTTTAGAAATTTGGAGGTCGTCGTGGACTTTAAAAAATGTCAATGTTGAGAGAAATCAATGAAATTTTGGAAGCAAAATGAAATTTAAACAAAACTAACCAATGCAATGATATTTATCACAATATAAAAGTATATTATGACATTTGCCATTAGTTGTTTCATATTTGAGAGCCATTAGAAAATAAAAACACACCTGAATTCAACATGTATTTTTGTCCTGGTAGTGTAAATAGGTCACAAATAATAGCAAATCTTGACACATTAATAGAAAAAACAATCGATTTAATTAACAGTGAAAAGTTTGTCGTCACCTCTGTGGAGCTAAATGAGATTTAGTAACATGTTTTTGAATAATTAGGATGAATTCCTTCTGGCCACAGACTATAACAGTATCTGATGAAGATACTTTGTGAAGTTTTTTCTTTATTTTCCTCTCGTTTGAAAGTTTCTCTTCCAACTTCTTATTCTGTATCATAAAATGATTTCGCAAAGCCTTAATAATTAAGTAGTCGTTAATGCCCTAGTAGGTTTTTTTCTTTTTTAGTCAATTGTTTGCAATTGTTTCCATTTTATTTACAATTTTATAAATACTTTTTTCTTTTTTTTGTTTATTTTTCTACATTTAGTTTTTCATTTATTTGAGTATTTTTTCTTCAATTTTCTTCCATTTGGGTCTTTCTTTGTTCATGTTACTAATTATTTTTATTAGTTTATTATTCATTTTTGTTCATTTTGTTCCTTATTTTAATTCTTTTTTTTTCTTTTTACAGTGGAACTGCTGAAGTCTCATTAGTTAAAGGGTTAACTGAATCATGTAGAAGAGGGAAATATCAAAAATATGCAGGACACTGGCCCCTCGAGGACCAGAGTTTGACACCTGTGTTGTAGCTGAAGAAAAGAGAATGACTAATAGAATATGCAGCTACTACTTGGGCTGTTTTATTCAGGTAAATTCAACATAAAAGCTGTAACCAATACATTTTATAGATATCTCAAGCATTTCTTTGTTGTAATTTTGCTGATTATGTTTTACAGCTTATTAAAACCTCAAAACCAAAATTGGAATATTGTTCCTAATCAGCAAAATCAAAACAAAAAGCTTGAAATATATTGATTCATATACTTTCTGTCTATATAACATTTGTATTTCAGCTTTAAAGTTGAGTTACAGACATACATGCACTGTTTTGGGGTATTCTAATTTTGAGTATTACCTGTATGATGATTTCAAACCTGAAAAAACAAGAACAATAGAGGTGGTTTTCATCTGTTCTTTACTTTACCACTTTCAATGAGGGTACGTCAATGTGGAACTTAAAGTATATTAACAAAGGATGGAAAAAAAACTCAACGCCTGTTTTAATGTACTTCATACTTCCAGTTCCTGGATTATGACTAACCATCATTTGGTTGCAGTATTGACCACAATATCCTTATGCAGCTTGAAACTGTTTATATGAAAATGTCTTTAGGGTGAGAAACCTGGACAGTGACGCAAAATGCACTGTATTAGTTTTCAGGATGAGGTCACCTCAGCTGACGATACAACACCAATGTAAAATAAAACTGTATTCCACAACAATAGAAGTGAGATTAAATTTAAAAAAATAGACAAAGAACACACGTCTACACACCCACAAATTCACACACATACTATTATAGAGGCTTTGCTTAAAGGACATGTGGTTGATGATCAGCAGTTTGCAGTGTGTGTAAATGTGTACATCTGTGTTTCACTGTACAACCTCAGTAACATATGTGGCTGTTTGAGATTTTTCAGATGGGTGTTGAGCGTCCTGAAACAGTGTTTGTCACAGCAGTCTGGAAAAAGCAAGTACTCACATTCTTTACTTAAGTAGAAGTACAGCTACTTATGTGAAAAAATATTGGTAGAAGTACACAGTAAATTTTGCACTGTTAAATCAACACTTAGAGAGTTAATTTGGAGACAATGGGACCAAATACACTCTAGAAGGAGTTAAATAAACTCTCTAAGTGTTGATTTAACACTGCAAAATTTACTGTGTACTGATTCAACACTTTTACTTAAGTAAAAGTAAAAAAATGTACAACTTCTCAATTGTAATAAATTGCAAAAGTAAAACCAGGAAAAATCTGACAAAGTTTCAAAATGATCCAAAATAAAGCTTTTAAAATTGAGTTACTGTGTAGAAATTGGGTTTGATCAGGTCACAGTTACTCAGTTTTGTGGGTAATGGATGGGAAATTTAGGAAAAATGAAGAAAAAGTCACAATTGATATAAAAAGTCATCATGAGGTTTTAAAAAAATATATAAATATGCGATAAAAAAATGCCTAACTTTAAGATATTTTTTTTAAATTGTGAAGCTAAAAATCTAAATTATGAGATAATAGTCTTTTTTTTATTTTTATTTTTCCCTATTGTCTTTTATCTGTGTTTTAATGTATTTTGTGTAAATCACTTTGAATTGTCTTGTGCATGAGATGTGCTATATAAATAAACTTGCCTTGCCTATAACTGTAATATATAAAGTCACAGTTTCTCTCCTCCACTGATTTTCCCTCTGAAGTGACTTATTTTTTCATACTGTCACATCTGTTCAGTTTGAAAAAGTAACACAACTATCCTGAGAATGTAAGGAATATAAAGTACAAATATTTATACAAAAATGTAGGGAGTAAAAGTAAAAAGTTACCACAAAAATAAATACTCAAGTAAAGTACAGATACCTAAAAAAAATCTACTTAAGTACAGTAATGAAGTACTTTCACTGAGTTATTTTCCACCTCTGTTTAAAAGAACATAGACGCCCAAAAACAAAAAAATACATCAGACTCTGTGTCTGGAATATTAATTTACAATCCACTATAGTTCTGTTGTACTTATGCTATATAATTGTGCTCTAAAGGTTCATTCTTTGTCTTGTACTTTGATTAATGACAGTGGCAGTAGACACTTGTTTTATGTGCAGTTTTAGCTGAAAACATCACTTTTTTTGGACATTTTTCTGTTTTGATATAATAACCATTGAAATAATTAGCTCTTCTGAACATCTACAGGACACATACATTAGATTGCTTTGTTTCCACGATAGATAAATGACTTGAGGTCGAACAACAGAGTTTACTGGTACTTCCTCATACATGTCAACATGTGTTGGGACGGCCGTGGCTCAGTTGGGAGAGCGGGTCGTCCATTGACCGAAGGGTTGGGTTCGATTCCCGCTCTGTCCTAGTCAGTCCCTTGTGTCCTTGGGCAAGACACTTTACCCTCCTTGCCTCCAGTGTCACTCACACTGGTGTATGAATGAGTATGAATGTTGGGTGGTGTTCAGAGGGGCCGTAGGCGCGAAATAGCAGCCACGCTTCTGTCAGTCTGCCCCAGGGCAACTGTGACTACATATGTAGTTTACCACCACCAGAGGGAGCATGTGAGAGTGAATGAATAATGGAACACTAATGTGAAGCGCTTTGGGTGCCTTGAAAAGTGCTATATAAATCTAATCCATTATGTCCATGACGCGGTCACGAGGCGTCTCTGATTGGCTCAGAATGCGTGAAGGAACACTCCCCCCTCCCCTCTCACTGTGTATGTATTTACCTTTACCCAACTAGCATCCAGCTAGGTTTCGTGCCGTTGCTTGTTCTGAAAACGTGCAGGGAAAAAAACAGGCTTTATTTCGACAGAGACTCTGTAGTGAACGTAGGAAACACTGTCATACTCTGTAACATTCACCAGTAAAACCCATAGAGTTTAATAAATGACAATATTTGGAGACACTTGTTTTTGTGGTCAGAAAAAGTCACTTTGCTTTAAGCTTTCTCTGTTTTGATTTAATAGCCTGTGAATTTACTATATGACCAGTACATAAAATATAGAATACCCGATTTTCACGAGAAATGCAGAGGTAAATAATATCTTAAATTATTCAGTTCAATTCAATTTATTTCAAATATGCAATAAATAAAAACAACCACACAAAAAAAAAATCTATAAAAAACATATACATAAACAAAACAAAATATTGTTTTGTTTGCACATTTGAAATTATGGTAAATTACATTAAAAAAAATATACTACATATAGAGAAAAATATATTTGTAAGTCACCACAATTCCAGATTCTAGGTCTTTAAGGGTTAAAAAAATTGATCTTTAAAACTCCACTCAACACGTCATTTCTGTAAGAGGAGTCTCTGTAGAGTGAGAATAAACACACTCTGAAGATAAGCATCACCCCACATGTGACAAACCTCACCTCAATGTCCCCAATTCAACCCTTTAATTCAAAGACCTGCTTTAAATCCCTCATCTGTTCTGGTTCCAAAAGCTCATGTGAAGCTTTAAAACTTGAGGTCATGTAGTTCACTATGAGCACAGAACCCAGTTTTCCACAGGAATGTAGCTGCCTCTTAATTTTCATGACTAACCGTCCACACCAGGCCAACAATTGGCCATTCTTTGAAAGTCAGTCTTCCCACAAATATGGCAGGAATCCACCACTGACCCTGGAATGGGGTTGAGGCGCAGGATTTCAGAACCAGACCAACAAATGTGGGGTTCCTTCTCTATTCCTTCATCTTACTGTATGTAGCAGCCAGACATAGCTTGTGTCTATATGCAATGTTTCAACACATAAAATAAGAGAAAGACCAAATCATCTATCTGGCATTGAACCGTCCTAGCTCCAACTGCAGTATTCTGTTTCCTTCATGTTTTCCAGGTGTTTTACAGCTGTTTAGTCTGAAAGAAACATGACATTTTAACAGATGACTTCTTCACCAAGGATAGAAAAAGACCCTGAAATGTAAAAAACTAATACTGTCACATCAATGGTTTTAAACGTGCAGATGTTTTACAGAACGTTAATATTTCTGACAAATAATGAAATCATCATTACATGTCTATAATCCCAATTTATATTTTCATTTATTTAGCAACATTATGATTTGAAACTTTGACATTTAGTCTTGAAGATTCAACAACATACAGGAAAAATCATTATGGTGTGGCGTTTACAAAGGCTAACGTCTAACTACATGATATTATATTAGAGTTCAACCAGTTTATCAGTTGGGGAATAGTGGCCAGTAATTAATATTAGGCTTCTCAACTGGAAATATTGACTCTGATAGAAAATATGTAACGTTGGTTAGTTTCACAATCTTTGGTTAACTGCTTTAACACTGACATTCATTGATATTTATTTATGCTTTATTACTTCCTTATTACAACTTCATGTTCAGCTCAAGACTAACAGCTGTTTTTTAATCAAAATAAATATAATCAATAATTGGACATATGTTTAAAATAATGCTCCTGAACTACTATACCTATCTAATACTGATTAGCTTCTACAATACAGACTTTTTGGCACGAAATACTGATTTTATTGATATAAAATGACAACAGTGACTTGGTGTCCTCAGTAGGTCATACAACCTGAACCAGTCTTTATGGTCAGTGTCAGCCCAGTGTTTCAATTCACTACAACACAGCTATAAATCATACTTATACAAAATATCAAAAATAAAATACAGCTGCACAATTACTTTCATTTAAAAAAGATTACACGATGTTGAGATTAGAGACACTCAGCTGACCACATGTATCCTATAACCCCACATGGCAACACATTCCCAGATCACAAGTATCTAAAAGGTCAAATGAATGTACTTTGTCTACATCAGTGATCATTATCAAATCCTCCAGACAGTAACTTCCTAAAGGCAATGTTTGAGGAAGTGTCAAAACAAGCTGCGGTGTGGTCTGATATATTTGTCTTTCCCAAACTGACGACAATAAACTCATACTTCTGTTTTAGATGATTTCAGACCATGATTATTCATTAACTGAATTTACAATCCCAGGCCCAGTACAGTGAGAACAATTCACACGAAGAGATCAAAACAGATATTATTATTTTAGACAAATAAGTCAATTTAAACTAAAACAGTTCAGTTTTGGTTTATTGACTTGAGCAGTTGTGTTAATAATAATAATAATAATAATAATAATAATAATAATAATAATAATAATAATAATAATACCAATAATAATAATAATAATAATAATAATAATAATAATAATAATAATAATAATAATAATAATAATAATAATAATAATAAAGCAAAAACATATTAAAGAAATGTTTCTATCCAACTTTATTATTTCACTTTGGTTTGGCTATTGCATAGATCTCATAAACATCTTTGATTGTGATGGAGGGAAATCTGCGTATCATCGACATTACCCAGAGTTTGAAGCCTTTTGTTAATGACTTAAGCAAAAATTACAGAAGACATGCAATCTACAAATAAAGCCTATATGACTATGAAAATATAAGCCCACAATAAAATCATATATTAGTATCTTTCATTACAGTAAGTTAAGGAGTTTTATTTTAGACACACATGTTGTCTTACAAAGAAGTTAAAGTATGATTGACTTTTTTGATGAGTTTGATAAAACTCCTTAGCTTAGCTTCACAGTAAGGACACATAAAGCTACTTATCTGTCCACAAGCACCTCAAAAATGTTTTATTTTATGTCAAATGTAAGGTTAGTTAATTTATTTTACTATTCACATAAGAAAATTCAGTCTCTACCCATCCAAACAAACACAGCAGCTAGCATTAGCAATTAGCACATTAGCAGCAGTGAGTTAGCATTGAAGGCAGAGCTCCGCTAAAGATCTTCTCTAAAAAAAATATGTCAGACGTTGTAGGGCATTAACTAAAATGTCGACTAGTCGACACATCAACTTTCATAGCACAAGTCGACTTAAATTTGGAGGAGCTGACAAGTCGCATTTTATTTTCTCTCCCTGCCTCCCTCTCTCTCTCTCTCTCTCTCTCTCTCTCTCTCTCTCGCTCGTTTTTCATTTTTTCCCCCCAAATATTATAGTGGTAATAATAATAATAATTATCATTATTATTATTGTTGTTATCATTATTATTATTATTATTATTATTATTGAGTGTTATTGTTTCTGTATTTTTATTCTTGTTTATGGTTTTCATGTATGTATGCATATATGTATCAGATATAGTTAACAAATATAATGTTCTTTTTCTTTTGAAAGAAGTAGATTTTTGTTAGAAAAATTGATACAGTAAGAAGGGGTGGGATTTTATAAGTGTTACCTTCCACCCACTCCTTTTGAACATGCTTGTGTTGTTTTTTATTGTGTGTTTTCTTTTTCTTTTCCAGTTTTTGAAATGTTCAATTAAATCGCATGGAAAAAAAAATGTTAAAAAGTTTTTTGACCTTGCCAGGAACCTCTATTTCAACAAAGTATTACAACAAATTGTTTTTTTTCTTCACTAATTTATGAAATGTTCTGGTTGAAATTATGACATTTGTGTTAGCGTCAGTTTGGACCCAGTTATACAAATAGGATTAGAGCTGAAACTGAAATTCTATGTGTTCTGTCAGCCAACACACTGACAGACAGATCATCTCCCAATCATGTGAACTTTAGTGGATCCTTATTTAGCCTTTTTATCCAGTTTAAATCCACAAAAACAAAACACACAGATGGAGATGTAAACACATGAGGTTAATTCAATATTGATGTAATGACTGAAGATGCACATCCAGGGGTAAATTGACGACAAAAAAGCCCAGAGGCCCACATATAAAATATTAAAACCAGTATTTTCATGGATAAGGGAGACTAATAAGGAAATCATGAGTTGCGAAACAAATTGGATGATAGATAATTGCTTTTAGTGTATTTAAGCTGATTGAAGACATGGGTCAAAACCGACCCATGAACACAAGAGATGGTAACAGAAAGCTAACACCAGAGGAAGGTTAAATAGCTAAGTATTAATAGCTTAGCCGCGCTAGACCCTCCTAGTGGCAGCAAATCTAATCTGCTACCATAGTAGTCTAGTAACGCTCAATGTAACTTTTGGCAAGATTTCCCTGAAACTGGCCGACGAATCACAGTGAAGTATAGAGTCTGAAGGCGGGCGTAACAAACAAACAACCATTCTGAGAGAAACAACTGGAAACAACCATAGAAGAAGAACAACGGGTGGTGATTTCCTTTTATCAAAGATGAGTGAGGAATGTGAGAAAACATTAGCAATCTTTAAATTATTTTGACAGAAGCGACAACAGTCGTTAAGCTCCATAATCCACCATTTTGTTTAGTCATTCATAACTTTCTCCAGACTCCTCTGTGAACTTTCCAGCGTCTAACTACGTCATCCTAAAGATTACACTGATTGGTTGTAGCACCATCCTATTGCATGCAGAGGATTTGAAAGACAACCTTTAAGCCCCGCCTCCCCTGACTATGAAGTGTTCCTAGACCTATACATGTAATGAATAGGGATAGCGCGGCTAGGCTAAAGTATTAAAACATCTCACTGTCTTATTTTAACATGCCTAGTTTTCTTCGTATCCATTTTTAATTAGTATTTTTTTTATTTCCTGATGAAAGCTTGAAACCAAAATAAGTAGAAGTGGGGTTTTTTAGGTCTCCATATGATCACATCAGGATAATAAAGGCATTTTAATGTTTAAACAGAGTGCCTTGGAGTATTCTTCCAGTTATTTACATTATGTATCCCTTTTCCTCAAATTCTCTTTTTTTGGTTCTAGAAGGATTACCTTCTGTGACTTTTTGAAGTCTTAAATCATCTCATTGTCTTCTAACATGCCTATTTTCCTTGACATTAATTTTTAATTATCGATTCACCTTTGTTGTCATTGTTCAGTACGTACAAGGAAATGTTTTATATAGCTTTACTAAAAGGTAAATAAATCAATCAAATTGTCCCAATATGATGTAATTATATCTAGTTAATAAACAAACCACACAGTAGACTGTATTTATTAAAGGGCAGAGTGTCAGCATCATGTCTGCTGATAGTTTATATCAGTATTGTAGAGGGATAAATAAAACTGAATACAGTAAGAACAGCAGCAGTTCATGTGTGAATATACAGATTTAGGGGCTGTAAAGAACTTTTATTATAGTAATTTCAATGGGATTTTTGGTACTTCATTGCTACACTTCAGAAAGTAAACATAATTTTAAAGCGCGGTGTGAATAAAGTTTATTACAGGTATTACGATCCACACACTAAATATAGACTAAATTTTGCATTGTTATTTTGGAGACAAGAAGAACAACTACACTCTAGAAGAAGGTTAAATCAACTCTGTAATAATTATTGATTTAACACTGTAAACCTGTACACCATGTACACCTTGAAGCAGCTGACTGATAAATCATAAAATGTTCCTGAGCTTCACCTCAGCTTAGGATACAGTAAGTGAAGTATGACTTTGTTTGACTTAACACACACTGTATCTTCAGACTTAAATAGAAGTCACATAACTACTAGTTATTTCTTCACTGGCAACAGATGTCCCATGTAGACCACCACAACTCTGCAGGCTTTCAATTTATCCCCACGTCACCCCCAAAACAAGCAGGGGCTCAGTCTGTCATTCCAGTGTCAGTTGTTCGTTCCCCTCCCCCATGTTCAGCAGCCAAGGCTCTCTTTTGTGAGGCTGGAGGCCTGAGTGAAAACTTGTGCGTTCATATGACAACAAATAAAGTACTTTTAGGGCCTTGTGATCACTGCTTTGATTACTCTGGTTCAAAAACAAGCAGGTTACATCAATTTAGACTAGTTTCATCTGTGACATCAGGATTACAGTTTGTCTTTTGAAAAGAAAAGAATTCCACATTCAGGAGAGAGGGGGTGTGGGTGGGTGGGGGGGGGGTTCTTGATGACTCATTTTCTCCGTTCATGCCTGTTTGAGGCTCTCGAGGGCTGCTCAGCTGCCCACCACCTCCACTCAGATAACACTTTTACAGCTACTCTGATTCAGAGGTGTAAAGTAACTAAGTAAAAGTACTTCATTACTGTACTTAAGTAGAGTTTTTAGGTATCTGTACTTTACTTCAGTATTTATTTTTCTGGCAACTTTTTACTTTTACTTCCTACATTTTTATATAAATATCTGTACTTTTATACTCTTTACATTCTCAGAATAGACTTGTTACTTTTACAAACTAAACAGATGTGACAGTATGAAAAATCAGTCGGTTCAGAGAGAAAATCAGTGGAGGAAAGAAACTGTGATTTTATATATTGTAGTTTTATTACTATTATCTCATAATTTTGACTTTTTCTCTTAAAATTAGGCATTTTTATCTCATATTTAGAACTTTTTTTCAAAAAATCTCATGACTTTTTATCTCAATTGTGACTTTTCTTCCCCCAATTTTTCCTAAAATTCCTGCCCATATCCACAAAACTGAGTAACTGTGACTCGATCAAACACATTATCTACACAGTGACTCACTTTTAAAGGCTTTATTTTATATACTTTTGAAACTTTTCTGATTTTATTTTCTGCTTTCATGACAAAAAAGCAGTTTTTTTTTTTACTTTTGTACTTTACTACAATTTGTATAAGTTGTACTTTTTTTTAAACTTTTGCTTAAGTAGAGGAGTTGAATCAGTACTTCTACTTTTACTAGAGTATTTTTCACACCAGTAGATGTACTTCTACTTAAGTACAGAATGTGAGTACTTTGAACATCTCTGCTCTGATTCCCTTCATGTATTTGCACAATGCAAAATTAACAGACGATGAAAATCTACACTACACTTTACCACTGGCCTGATATACACTTATTACTTTAGGTCCAGTCCATCTGAAAACACTTCAGTTCTGCTATGAAACAGAAAAGAATGTCAGCACCATTTGACCAGTTCTGCTGCTTGAGTTAATCAGGTGAAGTATATCCATAATGTTATAAATAACATATAATAAAATAATAATATAATACATAATACGTATAATAAATTGACTCACTGTGTGATGTTTGGATTGAAATTCACTGTACCATTACATAAAGAGGAGTCTTTGCACTGAATGTGACCACACTGTTACATGTACAGCTAATGTGGTAATAACGTCATGTCACAATAAATGTAAGGACAAACAACATCTGAAATACAACATGTCCCCTGTCTTAAAGTGTAATAGAGTCAGAGCCCACAATGCTCTTTTCATGAGCAAAGTGATTTATTTTCCTTAAATGGGAAAAACCCTGGAAAAGAACTGAGTCTTTTAAAGTAAATGAGAAATCCATGCACATATTCTTCACTAAATCTGCATCACTGTGAATTTACTCCATAATCTGTTTATGATCTTTGTTGATAACCTTATTTCTTCAAACAACGTTTACTTGTGATTTTAAGAAAATACGTTCTTGCATGGAGGACCTTAAGACTCTACATACTGTAGTTTTAGGATGAATCAGATCCTCTGTAGCACCCCACCCAAAAACAGTTACTATAACTGTTCTAAAAGAAAAAAAAGACTCACATGCATTTTCTGGCATTACACCCCATTGGTTAAAATTTGTGGAACTTAATTTGAGCAGTAAAACCTCTTGGTCCGAGTTATCAACAATCATCATAGTGAACCAATACATTTCATGAGCGCATAGTTTGTCTAGTGGAGGCATATGGTTGAATTCTGTTAGCCTAAAGGGAACATTTGAGAGTTAGTTCAGCCTCATTTCATCATGTAAATGTGGCTTATCTCAGATAGGAATATTCTCGTTGAAAAGACTGGTTGTACAGACGATAATGAGAAATGTTCCCTGATGAAAGCTTCTGGCTGAAAAAGGATTGTTCTATATTTAGAGTGAAGTAAAGTTCTTACAACAAGTACAGCTGTAGTAAGTTTTTGTCTCTCTATGTACTTTAGAAGCAGGTGAAGTTGAACAAGAAACCTTCTATTTAGAAAGGCTCCTCCAAAAATATATCTAGTTTTCATCTCTATGTCCTAAAATAACCTTATTTAGCTTCATCATTAATATGTGTTTTGGTGATTTGAAGTTATGGTGTTTAAAGAAATAGGTTTTTTAAGCAGCTTCCACACTGTTAGCCATGGTTCAAGTTTTGGAAAATGATAATATAAAAGCTTGATGGCCTCCTCTTAAAGTATATTTATTTTATTGTGCCTTTGACCAGTAAGAATATATCACATGCGTACGACATATTGGATATTGATGTTAGTAAGTTTTGTATGATATGAACTTTATGCACATGAGTTGCCTGGGTGTTATTGTTCACGTTAGGTCAACAGACACAAACAAACAGCCTACCTTTTGAGAAACTAAATCTAAATACAATATTAGAAAAATAAATGTTAAAAAAAGGTCTATCTATAATGGGAGCATTATACGATATCAAAAGTAACATTTCCAAATGCAAAGTAACATATTTTGATGGAATCATGTGAATTTGTAGAGATTATTGTTAATTTTGACTGGTGGTAACTCATTTAAATGGGGATGCCTGTTTTAACAGAACACCGGTACAAAAAAAAAAAAAACCTTGTTGAATTGTCGTTGGCCAAACCCCAAGTCACTTTTATAATTTGTCACATGAACTTGCATTTATAGAATTTGCAGTTGTATTTCTGACAATGGATAAAGTATTTCCAAATACTCAACACCACTAAAAATATCCTCCTAAAATGCCCTAAACTTTCTTGTATCTTAGTAAACTCAGAAGGACATGACATGTATTTGTACAACATGTTCACACTCAGACACCCACACCCACTCAAACATCCCCTGCACACACAGTTGTTTGAAGCTTATCTAAATCTGAAGTGGGATGAGGTTCAGTCAGTAGACTCAGGCATCCCATAATCTTCAGGGCCTTTGACAATGGACAACTGAACTGACACAGCAGTTTCTGATTGGCTGCGGGGAAATCTGCACATGCTAACATACACAAAACAGTCTCACACACTCACACATGTCTGACACAGTCATCACAGTCGCTACAACAAATAGCCACATACAGGATGTTGTGACTAACTTCCTCAGCCAGGAGTTCCATATTGGGTTTGCGTTGCTATGGCAATGGATGATGTGTTTAGATATACATCCTTAAGTTGCAGTGGAGGTGTGCACAGTTGTGAAGTCATAAAACTCATCTCATATTCTGTGTTAAACTGTTTTACAATTTAATGTTCTTCTGTTGTGAAGAAGAAAGAGAGTGGGAAGTGTTTGTAGTTGTAGTTTTTTTTACTCGTGTTTCTGGCAACAACAAAAAAAGTGCAAAAGTTTCACTTGTTGCAATTTCTTAAACTTTAAGAATTTATGCTTTTTTTGTTATCACTGATGGTTAAACATATTTGGGGATTTTGTTAGATTACACAAAAAAAATAAACTTTACAAAATATATAGCCAGTGTCATCATCATCATCATCATCATCATCATCATCATCATCATCATTTTTATTAGTATAAATAGTAATAGTAATAGTAGTAGTACACATATTATCATATTATTATATCCAACAGATCAATAAAGTTTATCTGCATTCAGTTAACCAATAAAATCTACAAAACTTAACACAATTGGAGTTATTGTGAACCACATATATTTAATTTTTTTGTTACTTTAACTCAACATACAATGTAAATACGTTCAGTCTGTGGACTTTTAATTAAATCTACAAAGCGATTTTTTGCTTAATCGACAAAATAACGGATAAAGTCGTTGTAACATAGTTGATAATGGCTCAGACTGCAGACATAAACTAATCCACGCAGCAGTGTCAGTGTTTCCACTGTGTCCATATAAGGCTGCAGATGGTAGTAAAAGCCTGGTTTAGTTAGTTTTTCTGAACATTGTGCTCAGATCAGCTCTGCTCCATCTTCTGCTCAGAGGCCACAGTAAATGACTGTGCACTTTCTAGTCTCCCGTTAACGGAACAGTGACGTTTCAGGTTTCAATCTGTGCTGCAACACGTTCCGGTGAATAACGGTGAGAATGCGGATCTGGACGTACCTGGACCGGAACCTGGATCTGTCGGTTGTTGGCTGGGTGGGTTGTCTAGGGACGGACTGGTGTGGATCTGATCTGCGATGAGACTTGTGAGCTACAACCGGAGCAGAGAAGCGTCGACACGGAGGAGCAGCGGAGGAACGGCCGCTGTTTATGGCCCTGGACACTCCCCGTTATGACACTCCCCTCCGGCCTGCACCGCAGAGGGGGCGGTGGCACCCGGGTATGCGTGCATATGGGTGTACACAAGGGTATGCATACACTCAACTGTGCAGGCCAGAGGAGATCCCAGACACATGTGTCCCATTCCAGTCTTCATATGTATTATAATGGAATCTGATGCATGAACCAGAAATGTCAAAGTCACTTTAGTCCAAAGCCCACAAACATATACAATACACACACACACACACACACACACACACACACACACACACACACACACACACACACACACACACACACACACACACACACACACACACAATATACAGTGGCGTGCACAGAGATTTTGGGGAGCAAGTGCTCTGGAGGGGAAGGGGGGCACTTTTATGTGTGGGATTAAAAGAAAAAAACATTACATGCACATGTTAAATTCAATTTGACTTTTATTTGTAACATTCTACAAAAGTGAGTTTTCAACCTGTTTTCAAAATAGTCTGATAAAGTCTATATCTTATATTATTTGTCTATAATCTGATAAAGTCTATATCCTATATTATCTATATACAGTCTGATAAAGTCTAGATCTTATATTATTTGTCTATAATCTGATAAAGTCTATATCTTATATTATTTGTCTATAATCTGATAAAGTCTAGATCCTATGGTTTGTCATGTGTCCTGAATCACACACATGTTGTACCTCATAATAAATGATAATTATTGATGTGTGTTTCAACTGCTTCTGTTAACCAATGGCTGATTCATTTGCAAGTAAAACCTGTTAATAATCTAGACTGGTGTGCATGTGACGTCACCACGGACTTTACACCACAGCTGAGCGGAGTGTGACGTCACACGTGCGACACATTGTAGTCTCTTACTAAGCCCACATAAAACTTAACGTCACGTACAGAGGCCCAACAATTTGGAACAACCTAAGTAGAACTTTACAATTTAGTCCCTCCGTCACCATTTTCAAAAATCATACTAAAGCAACTTTCATAAATAACCCCTACACATTCTTAATTTTTGTTTAAGTTTCCTTGTTTACTACTTTTCATTACTACTTTTCATTATTGTAGATAGTATTGTATCGTATTGTATTTTATTGTTTTGTTTCATTTACCCGTTACCTAGTAAGTTATTTCTTATTTATCCGATTAATTTGAATTGTTAATTAAGTTATGAAGGGAGGCCTCCTCATAAGCATTTTATGCTTCCAGCCTATTTTCTTGTGTCTGTATTTTGTTTTAAAGTGCGAATAAAAAGAAAGAAAGAAAGAAAGAATTTGCTTCCCATCAAAAAAAGGTGGTCTGCCCATGCCACATCAAATATTTCTTATTAACTGCTATCATATGTGAATTTCAGAGCACTTGTCAAACTGAATCAGCATCTAGGTTGACTCTCTCCATTCACTCCCATTCAATTTTTTTGCAAGCTAAGCACCCATGGACTGGAAGTAGAAGGGCGTGACTTAGCCTCCCCATTGTTTCTGAATAAGAGAAAAAGTAAGCAATAAAAATATCCCTGTGATGAAGTAGTAGCCCATATAGGGTGTACCCCACCAGTGCCCATAGGTAGTTGGAATATTCTCCAGCACCCCTGTGACCCTTTTGAGAACAAAGTGGTTCAGACGGTGAATGGTTGAATGGAATAATAAATAGTTCAAATAAGCTCAGACTTAGATATTTTACGTAGGGAAAATACAACATGCACTTAGATACAAATGTAAAATTAATCCAAAACATCACAGTAAAACAATGTAAGGGACAGTTTTGTGCACAAAAAACAAATTGACTTACACATACTGCAGTGCTGACATATGTATGGGTTTTAATACAGTGTTTTCAGTGTTGTAATAGTTCTGTAACTTGGGCAAAGGCTCAGAATATTTGTGTTACTGAATGAAAAAGGAAAAAACTGGGAGAAAAGAAGTTAAATTCCAACACTATTGTAGCATTAGTGTTAGATGGCCCTCTGGTGGATGTATGAGGACAAACAGGGTTAAGGACAGACATCACATAAATAAACCAAATATATGAGACAAAGGACAGAAAGAAAAGTTAAAAAACATTATGAATTTATTTTGACTGAGAAAACTGTCGCCAAATAAATTTGTTTAACACCAAGTTTTTGTTTGTTTGTTTGTTTTTTACTTTTGTTTGGATTTTTTTCAAGCAAATGTATTTTCAAAATGAATTGTGTGGTAGAAACATCCTGCAGTATTTTCCTTTCATCAGGTTTTAATTCAATCTTTTTTTTTTTTTTTTACTTTTATCATTGTCAGTCATTGTTGAAGTTTAGCAGCATCTAAAAATTAGGAGTTGTGATGTAAACATGGGTGGTTCCAGTGATGAATGGAAAACATCCAACAACAGACTCTTGTTTATGAGCCTGGTTGTGTAGCTGCAACACATGCTGCTTTCAGCCTGACAGGAAGTCCACTGACCCCTAATGTGAAATTCAGACATTTAAATGATCACATCACAAAGAAAACACACACATTCCCATGTTCCTCCATGACAGTATGCAAATAGTTTGGACTGTATTTAGGTCTGCGTGGAGTAGGAAACAGAGTTAAAACTGAAGCAGCTGGTTTCATTAGATGAGCTCAGAGGGATTTGAATAGACTGGAGGTCAGTACATCTGGCCCCTCATGGACCATCTGATTAAATTATTTACAAATATTACTGATTATTTTTGGTATTTTGCATCTTTATCCTACTTTATATTGTGATTTAGATAGATAGACAGACAGACAGACAGACAGACAGACAGACAGACAGATAGATAGACAGACAGACAGACAGACAGACAGACAGACAGACAGACAGACAGACAGATAGACAGATAGATAGATAGATAGATAGATAGATAGATAGATAGATAGATAGATAGATAGATAGATAGATAGATAGATAGATAGATAGATAGATAGATAGATAGATAGATAGATAGATAGATAGATAGATAGATAGATAGATAGATAGAGACAAACAGGTAGGTAGGTAGAGAGTGAGAGAGAGAGATATTGATGATTGATGAATGATTTTCCTTTTGTAACCCTAAGAAAAGTTCAAAATGCAGAATGGGAGGACCTTTAATATTGTACTTAAGAAAGAAAAACAAAATGCTTCTAAACATTCTTGTGAAAGTAAATTGGACTTTTGGTACTCCTCCTTTTCATTCTGGACAGAAGACATATGCCATTTCTCTATTTATCCCAATTTACCAACAGCATTCTTTGTACTTTTGTTTTATATGAATTATATTGTATGCTTGTTTGCACTGACAGGGTTGGATACACTTCTTAAAAAGAAGTTCATAGATATAAAATTATCTAACAAATGGAAAATATACAGTCCATTGTTATACTATGATGATACTGTGATATTGTGTGTTGTTAGTTAGTTAGTTAGTTAGTTCGTTAGTTTAGAGTTTATTTGTTTGTTTGTTTGGTTAGTTAGTTGGTTTGTGTACAAAATAACTCAAAAACATTGATCAGAAAACAGGATTTTTATGCTGTCTGTGCAGAATGATGGTCATGTGTTGTACTGTAAACCCAAACATTCAGAATAATTAAATATATTCAGTTGTGAATACTCAAAGTTTCAGAAATAGTACTACTAACTCAAATGTATTAAGTTGCTGTAACATATTCTTCTTTTTAAATACTTCCAACTATTTTTTTTTATTCAGGGGAACTATTGTGGATATAAGTGAACATAACTTAAACATAGATGAGGTACAACTGAGTGGAATTAAGTCATTAAATGCTCAGAATGATATTGTACTGTTATTTCTATTGTTTCAAATAAAGATGATTAAAAAAAAACTTAACTGGTGTAGTAGATGTTGAAATACAATTTCAGAGCACTGCAAATAACCACTAATATCTATTACAGTCACAAAACACAGCAATTTTATTCAGGGGTGGGTGTGGTTCAGTTGGTAGAGCGGGTTGTCCAATGACTGAAGGGTCCCAGCTCTCTCTGTCCACATGTCAACGTGTCCTTGGACAAAGACACTGAACCTTGACTTAGTCTCCCAGTGGGACTGACAGAACCTTCGAATACTAAGTTAATAAGTAATGTTTTAATTTAAGTATACTTTAATAAGCATCTAAATGTTAAGTTCTGGAAAGTTATATTTTTTAAGTTTCATCAACTTAAAATAATTGAGCCAATCAATTGCCCTACATTTTTTGAGTTCTGCTAACCTATTCTGGTTTACAGTGTGGACTGGTAGAGACCTACTGCTGGTTGTGTGAAGAAGATTGAAGAAGACCTTGTCGTACCAGACGTCAATTAAAGAGTGTGAAATCATTGACAGGTGAATGGACTTGGAGAGCACTGGGGGCTTTACTGACACATTACACCTGGCAGATTTTACTGCTCTGTTTCAACAAACAAGACGAGGATGTGTGGACTTGATATTTGATAGTATTCCTGACATTCCTTTATTTCTTTTTCAGCAGAGGAAGATTTCCTTAGAAAGACATAACGGTTCCCTATGGGTGATGAAACTATCAGACTGACAAGCTTACATACATCATCTTCAGTCACAGACTTCACTGATAAAATGCTCTGAACTGTTATTGATTTTAATTCATCCCGTTTTATTCCTTGCTTGGTGTGATCTGGAGTTACATGGACAATTCTTTTTTTTACCTTCAGGTGATCTGACTTTTTAATCTCTATTTCTGGCTGTTCTTTTATCTTCTTCATCTGCCTTTATTGTTATTAATTACAATTGTTTTAATTAACTTCCACCCTGTATTTGGAACATTTCTTCTTTTCATTACTTTATTTATAACATTGTCAATATACATATAACACAGAAAGACAGGGAGAAAATACAATCATAAGACAACTGAAAAAATAGTAAATAACAATTACAAACACAATACTGGTTCAAATTTAAAAAGACAAAAAAATTAAGAAAAAACACAGGGTTTCACAGTTTTTGTTTTTTTGTTTTTTACAGCTGATGAAATGTATAAATGGATGTTCATCTATAGCCTGTCCATCCATGGGAGTGGATCTCTCCTTCAATGTGGTTCTCCTCAAGATTTCTTCTTTGTCCCACTGGGTTTTGAAGTTTTTTCTTGCCGAGAAGGAGGGTCTAAGGACAAGGGATGCTTGGGACTTTTCATATATCTCTGTAATTGATTGTGTTTCTGTAAAGCCCTGTGAGACGACTTTGTTGTGATTTGGGGGTTTATAAATAAAATTAAATTGAAATTTAATTGAAATATAACCAAATATTGCACTTTGATCAAAATCTGAGACACCTTTCTAGGCTATTTTCATTTTCTGCAGCCTTATGCTTCTGCATTTCATAGGCAAATATGAAACCTTTTAGCCTTGTTTCATCTCAATACTGTTTCTTTAAAGTATCAATTATGAATGTGACAAAATGGGTCTTTGAGTGAGTGAGTGAGTGAGTGAGTGAGTGAGTGAGTGAGTGAGTGAGTGAGTGAGTGAGTGAGTGAGTGAGTGAGTGAGTGAGTGAGTGAGTGAGTGAGTGAGTGAGTGAGTGAGGGAGGGAGGGAGGGAGGGAGTGAGTGAGTAAGTCACTTAACTAGTTATACCTGCTCAAAAGGCAATTATGCAAGACAATATAAAAAATAAATAGTAGTGTCATTTCATTACTGCATGGATAACTGAAACCGGTCTCATTTTTCTGGATTCACAAAAAGTTCTCACACAACAGCACTACAACAAAATGATGGTGATCATTACATAATATAGTGATAGGGGTAAATGAATGTCCCACCAACTCAAGAAAGGAGAAGGAAACCACATAACAATATATTAAATGCTAGAGTAGACTACTGTATTGCACTACATTTCTCGCGACTATATAACTGAGTTCCTACAATGAGTAAACTGCATACAAAATATAAAGTAGGATCAATTGTCTTTATGTTGGACACTTAAGCTTTGCATGATTTTTTTAAATTATTATTATTATTAACATTATTACATTACTATGTTGGCTTATTGTAATATACTACAGAAGGTCGAAATACAAAAAAATGTCCCACATTAGGGCAAATCACTGTAGTTCAAATCTACAGCGATAAAATGCATATTAAAATAACGGTAATTATTTTACTGCACAATAACGACTAAAACTTGTAATTTGTGAAATATACTGAGCTTCTTTTTTTTTTTTTTACTTGTAGTGGAGTTTCTTTACAGTGTGCATCAGTATTTGTTGGTTAAGTCATCTGTACTCTTTAATATGTGAATGGGTCTTTGTGTGAAGTCGTGATCTCATATGTGAATGTAGAGGGAAATGATGAATCTGTCCCCTGAAGCCTCCGTCTTGTGTTTCTGCCTCACTGGGACAGTCTGATGCTATTTTCATCTGTGCAAGAAACACGTCTCTCTTCTCGTGCACGCGCGTAACTGGGCATCTTCTTGACGGTGTGTGCGCGCATTATAAAAAACCCTTCGGTTCACGTGCGCAGGGAGAGCAGAGAGGGTGGGGAAGAGGTGGTTTGTGGGATGCGAACTGCGAAGTCGCCGGCGGCAACACAGACGGCAGAAGGGGAGAGTGACAGAAAGGCGGCCGATGAACAGACGAGTGCAGCGGGGGAAATAATAACCGGGTTCGTGGTGAATATTTCGCCTCGACGTTCAGGTTTTGCGCAGCTGTGATATTGGAGAATCAGCGGAAGGAAGGAAAAGTTCAGATCCCACGAACCAACGCGTGGGAGTGGGGAAGCAGGATCGTGACTGACTGAGGCAAGCCCCACTGTCTGTCTCGTCATGGCAGGTAATTAAATTAAACGTCGCGCACACAAACACCACAAACACACCGGCGTTTTCAGAGCAAGCTTCCCGCTGCGAAATTCCGCGACCGTGTCACTGGAGCGAACGGCGCATAGCCAACTAAACTTAGCCTCTGCTAACGTTAGCCAAGTATCATCGCCCATCTGGCCTGTCCCTACCGGCTAATGCTAACTAGCTAAAGGCTGCTAGCACATGTAGCTGTTTACCATTATCACCGGCCTGGAAGCATTCATGCAAGCTAACTTTGCCTAGCTAAATATAGCCATCATCGACATTTTAACTCCACGCAGTAGTGACGACTGTCTCCGATTTGTAAGACCCAAGATTAAGTTGCAGTACAAACTGAGTGACATTAGCTCATATGAGACTAATAGCCGTTGGTCTAGCGTTAAGTGGTGGATCACACTTCATTGCACTCATTTCTCAAACATGCCATGACTGGCTTGACAAGCCCGGCTAGCTAATGTTAGCTCAACTTTTGACATTGCCCACATGCAGGCTAATACGCCAGGCCTACTGCAGGCTGGTGAAACTGCTAAAAATGCAATGTGTTTTCAATACCGACCGTCTCAGACCCACTTATTATATATGCACAATTAAACACCTCAACTAAACTTAGATTTTCACGCCTTTATTTAGCCAAACGCGACTGTTTGCTTTCACCTATTAGTTGATGCAAATGATTGTGGAATTGATCCAAAATGCACGTTCAGTAACTCTTGTGCGTCCTTTTAGATTGACGGTTCTTTATTTGGCAGAAATGGGTCAATAGTTGTATATTTAGACATGCTTATGGTCCATTTAGGCGGGGAAGTGACTGTGCACATCACTCTGTAGTTAGATTCTATTTGTGGGCTGATTTCTATATCACTGCTTCATATGTGTTTTTCTGAGGATGCAGGATGTCTGACGGAGATTTGCAGATCGTCTCCACCAGTAACAGCCCTGGCTCCTTGTTCTTAAACTATGATTCATGAAACTATGTGCATGATGACTCAGATGCGTCCTTGATTTGTTTTTTTTTCTCTCCTGCAAAGCTGTTCCAGTGTGTTGGACACTTTACTCAACCAGTTTTCACCAAGTGTTATATAAAATATGTGGAATGACAATTTATATTCTGCAATGAGCTATGGTGATGTGGAACCTGTTGAGGCTAGTGATAAATGTAGCATAAACAAAACCTCTTGTTTGTGTTTTTTTACTCTCGATATGAACGCATCATAGATATACTCTAGATATGAAAGCATCTTTATTATTTAGCAAGGTTAAACTGTCACAATACGTCTCAGAAATGCTCAAGGTCATTTTTTTCTGTGCAGAAGTTGCCATATTTCAGTGCAAAATATTGTTGGTGGACATAAAACACCCCCATCTGGATTCATATTTGATCTTTTTTGCTTTGAGGCTAGACTTGCAGAAGTTGTGAGGATGTGTACACTCTACATGCATGACCAAGCAGGTTTTGCAATCGGCAGGTCTGCTTTCGTTCCAACATCATTACAGTGTTTCTGATGTGGAGTGACTGTGGTGCTGCTGGTGCACAGCAAAAATCTGAAACCTGACTACCTTCTCTGGCAGGTGTTTATCTCAGCCATATAATACATCACATCAAATGCCCGTCACAGTTGGCTGACACATGAAAAATTTAAAAAGCATGAATTTTGCAACTTTGTCGAATTTCACCTGAATATTGTGCGTCTCCACAGGACCTGGAGGTGACATGCAGTGGTGCTTCTCTCAGGTGAAAGGAGCCATTGACGACGATGTAGCTGAAGGTACGTTGGCATTGAGTGCAGCTCATGAAGAGAGCAGCTCTATTTTTTTTACTCATAAAACGCAACCATTTTTAGCACACAATTGGACTGTATCATTTCCTACATTATGATCAAATTAAAAACTTATGTTATCAATTCCTGCCATTTTATTCGCCTTCATGGATGCTATAGCTTAAACTGTATTGCATCTAAAAAAAAACCCAGTAAAAGTGATTCCGTCACTGTCTGAATGTCTCACAACACAGAAAGTGAAGCTCAGCGTGAATCTTTAGATTTCAGGTGTGTTGTGGTTCTTCTTACGTTGAAATGAAGGGATAGGAATTGATTTGTTGACTGATTTTACAGGTACCAGTGCAGTGCTTGAGGTTCACATAACAGAACAGTACAGGACTCGGGTGAGAAGACGTGGGTATTGCACTTAATAACTTCGTCCCATGGAATGTAAAGGTGTAGGTGCTGAATCCATAATAGTCATTTTGTGTTATTTGATGGACAAGACAAATCTGTATTTTTTTGTGCATTTTAAATTGGTTATGAACAGGAATAATGAAAGAAGTCGTTTTAGACTGAAAAATAACTGGAAAACGTGTGCTAGTAAAACAAATGTATGAGAAAATTGAAAATGGGTTAAAGAGTTTCTGTCATGCCTCATTTTTGCACCATTATTTAGAATAATTATTTTTACACACCTTGTAACGGTCATATTTCTTTTTCGAATGTAAGTCATTTCTTCTCTTTCCCATGTTTCCTTCATATTGCAAGTATGAATTTGACATTACCGTTTCCAATAACTGATGGGAGGAAGAAGGCTTATGTTGTTAAAAGGAATTGAGAAACTTGGGGGCATACAATACTGATGGTAAAAATTGGAACCAGTTCAACTGGAACCTGTTCTGGATTCCCACCCCTACTTACTTGTCTGTGCTTTTGAAACACAGCAGCCTCTATTTTTCCCCAACTGTATGCTCTTGTCGAAGCTGTAATTGTTGTGTATGGTACTGCTAATGCAACACAAACACTGCAGCTGTCAGTGTCTTATGTAATAAAGTGTCCACTGGTGAGCCACATATTACTACAGGAACTGCAGTCTGATTGGTGACTAAGATTAGTGCCTGAATGTTCAGTCCCTGTTGATTAGAAAGTGATCTACACAGCAAATGTAGACTGTTTCCCAGAACTGTGGTAATGTATTCCATGGAGGACACGTATTCTGCTTCATGATACATGTATGGGTTTGAAGATTGGTATGGCACAGTATTCAACGTTGTAAATAGGAGACTTTACAAAATGTTATATACCACTTATAGTGCCTGCAAGATAATATATTCGAACTGTGTGCTCACAGGCCACTTGTGATTACATCACTCACGATGCATCGCGGTAATGTCAGGTGTGAACAGGGCTTTACAGTGTGTTGGTTGATTATTCTTTCAGCGTAACAGTTCACTGAACAAAGAAGTAGCTCCTGGTTCAGAGCTATTGCTGGATGGAAGATATATAGTGTTCGTCACATGTTTTTTTTTTATGCATATAATAAGGTATTAATAGAAATTTAGTGTTTAATGGGGCAGAATGTTTAACAGTTTTTATGAAGTTGAGGAGTCATTTCTTAAGCTGAAGCAGCGTGTTTATTTTATAAAATATATTGCTTTTTGTTGAATGATATTGAGTGAAATATCAGACCTCAGATGATTAGGTACATTGAGAAAGTTTATAGGGATTTGTTTTCAGTGTGTTTTTTATACAGTAACGAATTACTCAAACTCTAAAGAAAATAATATGCACCAGTAGAGCTATATGTTCATTGTTCTATTTGTGAGCCACAATTGTTCAGAGGCTCTACAGGTTTTCTATAAAGGAAAAATTAATTGTATCGTGTGTGTGGATAGTGTAGTCTGTTGCATGCTTTTGTGTTGTCCAGTAATGTGGTGCAGCCCCTTTAACACATTCCTCCAGTGGAGTGACAGAGTAATGGTTCACTATCCTTTGTTTGCAAACTTTCTCTCACCATTCTTCCTGATCTGCAGAACCAGTGCATAGATTAATAACTACTGCATTTTTTTGTGTTCCCTAATTGTTGTGGCCTTTGATTTAGACTTGAGTTATTCTGGGTGTTTGTTTATTGTAGTAAGTTATGATTATAGAAGGAAACGTGAAGAAAAATGCAAATATTACCAAAGGGGGAAAATGGCCACACTACACTTGTGATGAAAAACTGTTTTCTGATTTTGGATCTTTTTATGTCCACACAGTTGTTTGAACAGAGCTGCAGTGCTTGAATTCCTTTGAGTGTAGATGCTTCCAGCTATAAAACTCTGTGGTAGATATGATCTGTCTCTAGTCAAATGTTTTCAAGTCAGGTGAGGAAACTATGACTCTAGGAGTTTTTCTTACTCTGCACTTTATAATGAATGCCATGATGCCAAACTACCATTTTACAATCATTAACAAAATACAGTCTTACCTGGAAACTGTAACGTCGGATACGCAAAGGCCTCAACGAACACATGCTGAATGTCATAGACCTAAGTTTGGTGTTACTAAATTGTAAACAGTCACTGTCATCTTCCTCTTTCACAGATTCTTAAAGTGAGGACATTATAAGTGATATGACAAAATAACAAGTAAAACGGTAACTTCCTCCAAATCACAAATTTCCTTCTTTGTGATAGCCAAAGGAAGAGAAATAAAATATAATATAATACAATATATAATAATGTTTTCATTTGTTTTCTTGGATAAAGCTGCCAAACAGGAAGTGAGGATAGTTACTCGGCACGTTGCCAATGACAGTTGCGTAACATTGCCATTCTTAAGGCTCAGTTATGCTCTTGTGGCAAAATGTTGCGGATATTTGTACTTTATGGCAGCGCGGGGAGTACATGGTGTGTGTGCTATTCACTGCCATAATGAACGGGTCACTCACCTACTCTCACTAAGATTTCCTCGCTCCTTTTCAACATCAGGCCCTTTTGTTGTCGAACAAACTTGTCTCGCATATTCTTCCACTTTCTCACTCACTTGCCCGTATCCATATTCACACGAGTCATCTTCAACTTGGGATGGCAACATTCCTATCTTGGCCGATCACTGAGCCTCATTAACCGGTTGAAGTTGGTCAACGAGAAAAGAAAATACTTGCTTTGCCTCCTCACACACACACACACACACACACACACACACACACACAAACACACACAGCCATTTATGTGTCGTGCATCACTTTTGAAACACGAGTCACACTGCGAGGTCGAGCGATGTTAAAACCCCTTTTAAACCGTTGCACAAAGAGAAAACATTCAAAGTTACAGGAAATTCTGCTGCTAAATATGGTGGAAAAAAAACCTTACCAATTGCCACCAGCCTGCGTCAGTACTGCACAAACTCTTTTTGCCGTAGCCCACCCGTCATGTCATTTAAAGTATACCTGTCAGATTGATAACACAACTCATCCAACCACACTTTTGGGTTTCATGGTGATAACTTGCTGTCCCAGTCTCTAGCTGCTAGCTCTAGAACTTCTATTATCTCGTGTTAGCTTTGTGGTTTGTTTAGGTTTTGAGCAAATGTTGTAAACTGGTGCGAAATGGTCGTACCACATAGATTAATTGAGGTCTGTGCGAGCTCTGCATTTGCTATAAATAAATTCCATCTTGTAGCCTATTGCTAATGATCAAATTCATCATTTTTAAAGATATGCTATTAGAGAGATCACAAAGCTTCCTCTTTATAACCTACACTACAATACTAAAGAGTGTGTGCAGTGGAATGACAGATGCAGGCTGTTTTTTTTTTAATATAATCGACGACAGAAAACTGACTGGACAACGTTGATGCGGTCAACCATCAGTCAAACGCTCATTGGTTAACATCCCTATCTTCAATGATGCTCACATACACAAAACAAGATGGAGAAGTAGGGAAGTGGAAGTGCATGTCGAGCGGATATAGAATGCACCAATCGGAGGCCTCTTTTCTGTGTGACATTGGTGGGTTACATTTCCTGGGAGGTGCGTGCAGATCTCTGCGACGGGGCTGAAGTGACTGTGACTTATCTGCAACACGTCGTGGTCGTTTTGGCTTTGGATCATAAATTGACCATTATTGTCTATTGAAATGTAAGCAATTCATGTCAAGTGAAAGACCTGAAATTAAAGAAAGATGTTTGGAAAACCTGCTCATGTTGCCAAAAATCTGAAAAATAATCTACATTTGGGAGTTTTGTGGAATTTTAAAAGAAATCTATTTCAGACAATAAGTAATTTGGCAACAACTTGAGTTTTTTTTCCGCAGTAGTGTAATTAAAAAAGTCTTGAAAGCTGATGCATGTGTTTCTACATTTGTGCTGAGTTTTGCCAATCACTTATGGAATTGAACCATGCTTGGACAATATTGCGTGAAGAAAGTTGTGAGAACAGGCAATTGAATGAAGATTGTGTTTATCTGTATATGCAGACTTACCATAACGTTCTTAATAATTTTAAATAACCTGTTCATTAACAAAGTATCCAAGTCTCAAATATTAGCAGTGATCTTTGATGTCAAATCTATATTGATTAAACTAATTACATCTAGGGGCCTATCTTTGTTCCTAATAAGCTTCTGTGTCAGTTCCATGGAAGACAGTACTAAAAAAATAATAGAGAGGTAGCAGATCTGAGCCTCTGTCTTTCAGATAAGTGTCCCCCTTCAACAGGCCTCAGGGAGTACGTTCACAAAGCCCACCTCCTCTATCTGATCGCAGCATTGTCTTTCTGCTCCAATGGACAACAAAGGGTTAAATTGGCGTGTACGTACGCGTGCATGAGCATGCATTGGTTTGTAAAGCGGCATACAGCTGCTGGGGGTGATGTCTAATGCCATCTGAGTGAGTGAGGGGGGAGAGAAAAAAAAGAGGGAAAGTAGGTTAGTGATCACTTTCTGTCTGCTCTACATGCTCTGCCATCCTCCAGCTCTAGGCTGCATGCTCCGATTCACAGAAGAAGAGATAAATCAGGGTTAGTTGGGACTAATCGCATAGCTCCTCATTGTCTTTACCATCAGAGGGCGCTTGTTGTAGTGTCAAATATAGTAGCTATACAAATGCTAATGTTCATCTATTCATTTATTCTGTCTTTGCAGCTGACATCATATCTACAGTCGAGTTCAACCATACAGGGGAGCTTCTCGCTACAGGAGACAAGGGTGGGCGTGTAGTCATCTTCCAGCAGGAAATAGAGGTGCATGTTTATTCACTAAAACACTTTGCATTTCACATTTCTTTGAAAAAGCTCAAAATTCAAAATGATCTCATATTCCAACAAAATTGGTTTAAAACTTTTATCTCTTAATCTGGTTCATTTCGGTAGTATGTAATATTTCTTTGTAAAAGCAACTGTCAGTTTATCATTATTCTATTTTTTATTTATTTATTTATTTTTTTAAAATAAAACTCATCAAATATATAACAAAAATCATCAAACCAGTTTGTTGTCTAACATCTGCTTGTCTCATCTTTGTCGGAATTGTGTCCCGGCAGAATAAAAATCCGCCTCAGTTCCGGAGTGAATACAATGTTTACAGCACTTTCCAGAGTCACGAGCCTGAGTTCGACTACTTGAAGAGCTTGGAAATAGAAGAAAAGATCAACAAAATTCGTTGGCTTCCTCAGAAGAATGCTGCTCAGTTCCTGTTGTCGACCAATGGTACATTAGCTTGTTTTTTCTGACCATCCCTCTTTACATGTAGGTGTGATTGAACTATGCTTTCACACCTTTGAGGCAAGTGTGAATGCACATTACAAATATAAAATGTCCTGATCAAGACCTCAAAATGTGTGGTTAAAACATAATATTCAGACTCTGTTTAACCTTTCTCTAGTCCTTTGAATTATGTGGTAAATACATTTTCAGAAAAAAATGCTCCTCACTCTCAATAAAAGGTTCTTACTCAAGAATTGTTTTAAGATTAGCTGCTTGGGAACATGTCAGTCTTGTCAATTTATTAAGTAAAATTTAACTGTATAGGTATAAACAACAGAACACTGGATTACAGTCGTACAGCAGTTAATGAATGTGTCTGTTGTCTTTGACACTTTTGGTGCTTTCACAATTTAATCAAACCTATATGCAGAGCGGCAGTAATCTGACAGATGTAATCTATGTTTTTTTTCACTTTCTTGACAGATAAGACAATTAAATTGTGGAAAATCAGTGAACGAGATAAGAGACCAGAAGGCTATAATCTCAAAGAAGAGGACGGACGCTACAAAGACCCCAACACTATTACATCACTGCGGGTCAGTGCTTGAATCACACAAGAGATGAGATTACTCAGCTGGTGTAATGTTTCTACTAGCATTACATAAGTAGAATTTTTCTGATTGAATAGTTTCCCTGAGTTAAAAAAAATTAATAAATAAAAGTCATGTTTACACATTTTTCCTTTTCATCTAATTGTTTGCTCCATCCACAAAAACAATGCAAAAATGAGTTTAAATGCTCATGTAAGCGTACATCAGTTATCAAAGAAGAGCTTGAGTATTGGGTTATTTTCTTGGTGGGTAAAACGAACACAATAACAGACAAATTGATTTTTAGCAGTTTAATATCAATGTTTTTCTTTATTCCTGACACATGGCTTAATGTGCTCAATTGCAATGTTATAATTGTTGTTGCTAATAACAGACAGAAACGGGTGTATTCATCATTATTTCATGTTCTTTGTCATTGTCTGAAGTAAGAATCGATGTGTGAATGTGAGGTTTTCCAAATGCTACTGTATATTACACACAAATTCACACTTAAAAAAACTAACGTAAAACTGTGGGGAGGGATGTCAAAATACAGGGGAGAAATGTCAGTTTGGAGAAGTTATGAGCGTTTCATTTCACTGCTGTGCAGAGCATTGGTTTTAGTGATGCGTTTTGTCATTAATGCATTAACTACAATGATGGAAATATATGTGACCCTCCAGCACAAAACCAGTGGTTCAGTCTCACAGCAGTATTTCTAGCTATAGCCTCAAATATGTTATATGGGTCAAAATGATCGAATTTGAAGTTTATGCAAAAAGTCAAGTAAAATGTCTCCTGAACACTTCTGAGTTTTTGTGAATTTCGTATTGTAAGCACTTCAAATGATGCCTTTTAGGAAGGACAACAACTGACTCTGACAGTAATGAAGTCTAAAACAAAAGAAAAATTGGCCCAAAACACGGCTTTCCTTCGCGCTCACGTTGGGTATTTCCCCATCATGTTTGGTACCGCTGGAAAGATCAGGATTCCCTCTAGACAACCCTTAAATATGAATGTACGTAATTATATATTTGAACCAACAGGGGATGCCTCAGACCAAAGCCTTCTCGAGTAAACAATCTCCCTTGTGGCTAGGGCGATGTTGAAAAAGGGCCTCTGATTGGTTGAAATGGTATCACGCAAGCATTTTTAATAAGCTTTCAGATAAATATAAAATCTTAATTTCTGAAATTCAACCAAAGTGACTGGTTTTGACTCCTCCATGTTATTGACTCCTCTTCCTATATAGATAAAAAAAAACAGATTTAAAAAATATAAATAAAAAAAAAGATCCTCACATTGATCTTTAAAAGCTGTGCCTTGCCCCCCCCACTCCCGTCTCTGATGACTATTACTCATATTTCAGGTACCAGTTTTAATACCAATGGATCTCATGGTGGAAGCCAGTCCACGGAGGGTGTTCGCAAACGCCCACACCTACCATATCAACTCCATCTCAGTCAACAGCGATAACGAGACATACCTTTCGGCAGATGACCTCCGCATCAACCTGTGGCACTTGGAGATCACCGACCGCAGCTTCAGTATCCTCAAACATCTCAATCTGTCAGCTAAATATACACACAAGTAGAACTGAAACTGTGTTTTATATAACTGGGTTCACATGTGTTCCGTTATTAAGATGTTACAGATGCATTGTCCTGTTTACGCTGTGGAAGGTTAGTTCCTCTTAATGCGATACTCTTCAGACATTGTTGACATTAAACCAGCCAACATGGAGGAGCTGACGGAGGTGATCACAGCTGCAGAGTTCCACCCACATCAGTGCAACACCTTCGTCTACAGCAGCAGCAAAGGCACCATCCGTCTGTGTGACATGAGGGCTTCAGCGTTATGCGATAAGCACTCCAAATGTGAGTACCTGCCGGGTCACTTCTGTCCTCACTCCCCTGTTGATCTGTCAGATCATGTTCTCATATTGAACTTTTTTTTTTCTCTCTCTTTTCCCCTTGTCAAGTGTTTGAGGAGCCAGAGGATCCCAGTAATCGCTCATTCTTCTCTGAGATCATATCCTCGATCTCAGATGTGAAGTTTAGCCACAATGGCCGTTACATGATGACCAGAGATTACTTATCGGTTAAGATTTGGGACTTGAACATGGAGAATAGGCCAGTGGAGACCTATCAGGTAAGACCAGTAACAGATGATGGTAGTAATATATTCTGGCACTTTGATCTTTTTACAGCCAGTAGCTGATGATGACAAAAATGTAACGGTGACTAAACTTTTTATGCCATGTTCTATATTTATCATCATGCCTTTAGGCTGAAGAAGCATTTTCATACACTGTATCGGCAGATGCTAATCTCTTTATTAAAGCTATAGAATCTTTCCTGTATTGAATAAGGTGCAAGTCTGTATGCGCTTATCATTCAGGTTTTATGAGATGCCTCTTGGAGGCCTTGCCCATGCGTTGTGGCATGTTCCCAAGGCTGACAGACACCATGAGATAAATGGGACCAAAAAGCAAAACAGGGTTTTGTGTACATTATGTGGCCGTTGGTTATTTTTTTGTTTTTGACTGGCTGAAAACATACCATGTAAAAATGTCCAAAACTTAGCATTGTCCAGCCATGTTATACGGTTTTTCCTCAATAGCTTCACAATAGGTAATCTGTAAAAGCTCCTAACGTGATCAAAATCCTTCATTTATCTGTTAAACTAGTTAATATCAGTGAACTAGAGCTAACTGACATCACTATCCTCCTTATGAAGGATGATTTGTATAGTTGCTAACTCATTGTCAGCCCATAGGGCAGTCAAATGTTGGATCTCTTTCAGCTGTATGTACAAGCAAATATAATTAGTGTTTATTAGGCTTTTTCAGGTTTAGCATGATCTCCAGAAACCAGAGGCTATCACTCGCCTACATTTTATAATGCAAGATAACTGTGGTTCTAATAATGCTTCCTCATAAGATTGTCATATGATCTTCAGGCCCGACAGCCCAGACCTACAGTGAACAGTAGAATCAGGATGACAAATCCCTGCTATCACTGGATTGTTTTGTCAGAATGCTGAACTGTGTTGTTAGTATAATGGTGTACAGATATGGACAATGTTGAGATGAGAGTGACTGAAAATGCTCTAGGCTGCTCTCTCTATTTGGCACATACAAGTTTCAGTACAGAGTTACACATTACTGTATGTGGGAGATTGGACAGTATTCATATTTACGCCTTTGTTGCTTAGCTTATCTTGTTACTGTAATTCAGAAAAGAAAGACAAGATTGCTTTACAGCATTGCATAGCACAAAGAAAAACACAAATACTAATGTACACATTAGATGCAGCTCTTGGGCACAACAGGAGAAGCAGCAATGTTTGGGGAATTACACTACATGCTTTATACACACCCTCACATTCATGTTGGAGCAGTGAAAATATGTTCGACGGACGATAACTGCATCACATTAAACCTGTAATGACTTTCATACAGTGAATGAGGAAGACGATTCAGCAGCGTAGTGTTATTTCTTTATAATGAGCACAAGTAGCTAGATGACACAGAGGTTTATGAAGTAGGTTGGAGCTAGATTTCTGATCTTAAAAAAAGGGACTAAACATGGTATCTTAAGGATCATTATTCGCATCGGTGCACAGACTGAAACTAAACACTTCAGTCATTGCATGAGGGTAACCAAAAAGGAAATGATGGACTCTAAACTATCCAGGATTAATAATGCAAATAGAAGACGTGTAACCCATAATAAAAATGAGGGGGAAAAAATTTTTTTTTGTGTTAAAATGTTTAACTCAGAAACACTAAGATTTATTGTCTGTTGAAGTATTTACTTTTGTGATATGCCTGGTATTTAATTTAGTGAAAAGATTATAGTGACTATAGATTGGACCAAAAATATTTTATCATGATCAGTCTATTGATTCTTTTGTTGAATAACTATTATTGTCAATAAAATACAAGAAAGATTTCCCAAAGCTCAAGATGACAGCAGTTCTACACACATTTATTTCTTTGTAATTATCAGTTGATCTGTATGAGGAATAAACCATACCTAAATGAAAAGATGACAAAATAAGCAGGTAATCAGAGTTGTTCATATCTTTGGTAAATGGAGCTAAAATTGAGATATGCTGTGTTTATTAAGTTGGAGAATATGAAACGGTAGAATTATATCACAAGTGTATATGCAGATTTTCTGTTTGATTTCCATATAAACATGTTTTGGTAAATGGAAAAATATGTTTGTTTGTAGCTGAATCAGATTGACCACACCTTTTTTCCTGAATCATCTCCTGCAATTTCAGATCATGACCACTAGGGGGTGCTATGCTGCTGTGTTTTGTAGTCTGCCTCATTTAGTCTAGTAACACACTTGCTCTTAATGGTTGAAGATGTTTCAAGTAAAAATGTGCTGTGGTCATGACAGTATTTGACTGACCTCTGTCTCTGGTCGTTGCAGGTCCATGAGTACTTGAGGAGCAAGCTGTGCTCGCTCTACGAGAACGATTGCATCTTTGACAAGTTTGAATGCTGCTGGAATGGCAATGACAGGTGAGGACATGCAAGACAACTGCACCTTAGGGTGCAGAATCTTGAACTGCTTAAGGATCTCTCGGAGCTCCTCAAATATGTTAAGAATGGGTCTTGTGGTTTTTGGTCTGCGTCTCTAAGAATGCATGTGTATTTCTTTTCTTTTAGCGAATGCATCTGGACAAATTTGAATTTTTCTTGAAACTTTTGGTTTTGTAAACAGATTATATGAGTTTGTACACATGGTGACATAAGTACAGAACATATATTTACCTGCTGCCTGCTAAGTCACAACTCCAGTATGAGTAAATATTGGCAGGAAAAAACTGCATATGCAGTTAGGAGTGCAAATAAATAATAAAAACATGTTGGGAGCATGGAGTGAGATGTGCATCCAGAAGGGTCAGTACAAACCAGGTCTTGCATATAATAAAGTTAAATATAGTGTGACAAATGACATGAGATGGCTGAAGGTGGAGGGTTTAAATTATTGGATCATATGTCTTTATTTGTCGTCAGTGGGAAGACTGGTTTGCTTCCAATTACAAACAATATAAAAATACATTGCAGCAACACCACATAAAGACCCATTTGAAGTATGGTTAATGAATTTAGTAGATCCATAGCTTCTTTCAGGTGTTACATTCTTGAGGAGCCTCTAAAAGTATATGCAATATGTTCAAATAAACCCTAACATAATATTTAACAGTTGTGAAAAGCCAAAATGTGCTCTGGAGCTTTCCATGTTAATGCAACAGTTTCAATAAGACATGAGAGGTACTCTGCAGCTGCTTGGATTATTATCATGATTGGGTTAACATTAATTTAGCCAAAACATTCAGAGCATCCATTCTTCTCAGATGTCAGGATAGCCACTTTATTTTTGTTGGAACATTATACATAGTACATCTAATGCTTTCAATGAGTACGAGGGGAACTAGTGATTGACTGCCTAAAGGAGCGGATAAAGAAGGTCATTTGTCACTTTCATCCAAATAATGGCTTGTTTTTTAAGCTCAGTACACTGATGTTCACTGGTAATTACATCTAATAAATGACCCTGATTAGTACATAATCACCTTATGGCAGGTATTTGTACAATCTGTAGTTATACACAGTGCACGGTGATTACACTGATTCACCCGTACGAGACACAGCTGGAACCAAAATGTCATTTAATCACTATTTCCATTATTCATCATTGTTCCAATTGGACGAATGCTGAGTTTATGACTGCATCTTCTTGCTCCTCTCTTTCTGCTGAATTAATTAATTGACCGTTTGTCAAGATGTTCTTCATGTCACATATGACTGATTCTATTTCAATGAGTAAACAGGGCACTGTCATTACCTCTGCCAAAGAGTCTGTCTGTCAGCAGGATTACGCAAAAAGTTCTGAACAGATTTTGTTTAAACTTTCGTGATAGATAATGGATCAAGGAAGAACCCATTAGATTTTTGCATTCACATCATCTCACCTATGGTTTGATCACGTCACGTTATGATGCCATATCAAGCCTTGGCGGAGGTCTGCCGTCTCCGACTGCCTTGTTTTTATATTACATTCCGTGAAAATGAAGTCCCCCTACTCCTTTTAAGGTGAATGTGTCACTAAACTCACTGGGCTGATTCTATAATGGCAGCATAATAACAGTATATAGTGATTGTCACATCATTGTATATCTTTAACCTGCCCCCCAAAGGGGAGAGGGATATCGTTTGAGTCGGATGTTGTCTCGTTTAATCGTCTTCCACTTATCTGGGTCGTGGGGGCAGCAGGCCCCGCAAAGCAGCCCAAACTTCCCTCACCCCAGCTACCTCAGCCAGATCCTCCAGGGGAATCCTGAGGCGTTCCCAGGCCAGCCGAGAGATATAATCCCTCCAGCGTGTCCTGAGTTGGCCCCGATGTCTCCTCCCGGATTGGATATGCCCGTAACACCTCCCCAGTGAGACGTCCACGAGGCATCCTCACTAGATGCCCGAGCCACCTCAGCTGGCTGCTCTTGACAATTCAGACGGTTTTTTGTGGGTTTGTTTATTTGTAAGTAGCTTGACTTAAAAACTACTGGACCAATTTCTATAAAATTTTCAGTAAATGTGCGAGGTAGTCCAGAATGGGGCAAATCGGGTAAAATGTGTGCAAGGGGGGTGAGGTTTGTTCTAATGGTCACCACTTATTTATTTTTTATTTAATCAGAACAGTAGGGTTTTTGTTTTGCCAAAATATGCTGAAATCTGTTATTTGTGAATTGAAGACCTCCGAGTTTACCTTCAGTTTTCAAAGTGTTTAAAACCCTTCTGGTCTCCAGCCATTTGGATTCAAGTTTGTCATTTGAACAATATTTTAATTTGCTGACCACAAAGTATTCTACTGGTAATGGGAAAATGGAACTCCACAATATATCGTTTGAGCATTGCCATCACAATGAATACGTGCACCATAGTCCTGCATTGTACGAGGCAAATGAACTTAACATTTTATCTAATTTTAAGAGTACTTGACATAGACACTGACCACAGTGATTCACCAATTACAATAGTTCCTAATCAGTTTGGAGTGAGTATATTGAGTTAGAACTATTTCTGTCAAAACTACCCCCATCTCCCAATAGTAAAGAGTCCTTCAAAAAAATCCTGGATCCAAACGGTGATCCAGATCATCCCCTAAAACAGACAGATGGACACACAAACTAACAAACCCTGATGATTACATAACCTCCACTGGCAGAGGTATAAATGAGCAAGAAACCAGACAAACTCGTCATAAACAAAGCCTTGATGCCACTAAAGCATCAGCTATCTGCAATTACTTTGGCTACAAGGATGGTACTGAAACATGTTCTGTGTGGGCAGTACCCTCCACTTGTCAAAACAAGCAGAGGAAACCACTAATTAATTTGACCATTTACATCAGCACCACACAACTATTATATATTGCTGAGTAGTTTTTCCTATCACAGTGTATATCACACAGTTACAAAAATCACAATGTCATTTCTTTTCTTCCAAAAATCTTGGAGTCGTATATGAAAACATTTAAATCCTCTCATTTTCTGAACTCGCGTTTCCGCACCAGGGTCACAGGGGTCACTGGGGGGCCTATCCCAGCTACAATAGGTGAGGGTGGGGTACACCCTGTACGAGTTGACAATTCACTGCAGGGATGAACATATAGATAAATGGTCTGCACTTATATCGTGCTCTTCCACCTTCATGGAGCTCAAAGCGCTTTTCATTAGCCTCACATTCACCCATTCACTCACACACACACACACACACACTCATTCACCAGTAGGTTTCTAAGGTTCTGTCAGTCCTACTGGGAGCCTTAGTCAGGGTTCAGTGTCTTGCCCAAGGACACTTCAACATGTGGACAGCCAGAGCCGGGATGCGAACCTCCAAACTTTAGGTCATCGGGCGACCCACTCTACCAACTATGCCACAGCCGGCAAACTGTCACATCTATGGGCAATTTAGATTAACCAATTAACCTATCAGTGCATGTCTTCGAATGGTGGGAGTAACCCGGAGTACCCGGAGAAAACCCACGCAGACTCTGGAATAACATGCAAACTTCACACAGAAAGGTCCCACCCACTGGTGTTGGAATCGAACCCAGGACCTTCTAGCTGTGAGGCACGAGTGCTAACCACTGCACCGCCTGATCACATTTAAATCATTTTCATTAGTTGTTATCTAAAATGCACTCAAAGCCACATTATCTGGTCAGATGTCAAGTGTTTCTGCACGATTTCTAAAAGTATATCTTTGTTGATGTGACTGTACCATCAAATAATGTTTACATAATGTCTCGAATGCTGTATGTGCTTTACTTACCGTGCACTTGCTTTTATTTTCTGTTTCTGATGACTGATAGCACCTCTTTTCAAGGCTGCATGACCAGCCTTTGTTTTGGAGAGACCAAGCAAACTATAATTTTTGTTCTTGTGATATGACAAATAAAGCTGATTCTGATGTTAGATTTATTTGATGATCTTCTAAATGATGTGACTACCACAGTAGTCACATCATTTAATAATAAAGACTCACACATTTCCATTGCATTTCTTTATCAGTGTGGTGATGACCGGCTCATACAACAACTTCTTCCGGATGTTTGACCGCGGCCACAGAAGGGACGTGACCTTGGAGGCGTCCCGAGAAAACAGCAAGCCCATGCAAGTCCTTAAGCCGCGCAAGGTGTGTGCCGGTGGAAAACGCAAGAAAGACGAAATCAGCGTGGACAGTTTGGACTTCAACAAGAAGATCCTCCACACTGCCTGGCACCCCCAGGACAACATCATCGCAGTGGCGACAACCAACAACCTCTACATATTCCAGGATAAAGTGATCTAAGCGCAGGGTGAGCGCGTGTGCGATCAGGTGTGGGTGACATCCTGTGACGCACTCGCAGCCTCTCAGCCTCATCCAGGGTGGTCTGTGGAAACAACCAGCATCCCTGTCCGTCGCTACCGGTGACCAGACTTTGCCACTTTGTTTCTGATGTGGACAGAGGACGCCTCACTCTTGTCCGTCATCAGTCTGTCTGCAGCAGAGTGACACCTGCCTTGTTGTTTAAGTGATGTTGTGCCAATTTTGTTCTTTTTTTCGCAAGCCCATCCAACCCTTTCCTTCCCCAGGGGGTAACATGGGTAACTCAGTTTAATTTCCTCATAACTCTGAAAACAAACCCACTTATTTTTTATATCATTTCCCCCTCTCAAAATTTCTGTGGTTGAAACACTTAGTGTATCCTCTTGTTGCCCTGTGCCATTGTAGTGTTTATTTTTCTAAAAAGAATTGTCAGGGTTTTTTTTGTTACTTGTACATCTTTTATTAATTCATCCATTTTACTGTCATAGTTCTGTTGCAGTCTCTTCACGTCAACCCTCCTCATGATTAAAACATTCATCCAACAGCCACAAAAGTCCGGTTTTTATACTTTGCTATCCTCAGTTTGTACCTTTTTGTTGTCCTCACACATTCAAAGCCCTCCATCCTACTCACTGACACTGTGCCTCAGGTTCTGAGTGGCCACATTAGGTCCAGAAATTTACATTTTTTTCATCTGGATTGGCTCTTCATCTGACATCTTTGTGTACCGAGTCCTCTTTGTTTTGTGTCAAACAATAGTCAGGTATAAGAGATAGCATATTCAAAGATAATTGATTGTCATATTTATATTAAAAAAAAAGTTAAAAATGTCACCAGATCTGTTCCGTCCTATTTTGTGAAATGAAACTGGACCTTGACTTTTTTTTTTTCCTCCTTCAGTGATTTTAAGCATTGTCTTCCCATGGTGCACCACAGCTCTGAAAAAGCACTTCACAACAGGGAAAAGTTTTGATTTGACACTGGACTCTTTATTCCTTCACCAATTAAAGTACTTGGATGTCTGTGTTTAAAGTCTGCGGTTTAAACTAAAACATTATGAGGCATTAGGGTCACTTAAAATGTTAAAGCTACTGCAGACATGAATACCGCTACTGTATGTGATGGTACAATAAGCTGCACAAGAATCTGCAGCAGTTTGATGTCTCCACACCTTATTTAAAAACGTGGACAATTCAGACTATATTGATGCCTCTAGTAATGTATAACTACAGTTTTAATCTATGACAGTGAAGATGATAATAAAGGAACTACTTTTTGCATCTGTGTGACTTTACTAATCATTGAGCTATTTTAAGTATTAATAGGTCAATTAGGTGTCACGACTAAATGTCTATTACAAGCAATCAATCGATCTGAAAATCCATCAGTAGTTCTAGACCCTTTTCATTTTACTTTGGTCATATCAATGTGGTATATGGGTGAATAATTTTAAGTAATTCATACCTTAACTGTACTGACATCCCTTTTCCTTAGTAAAATGCAACTTGCATATTTTTCCTTGCAAAAATTATTCCAGAAAGGTTTTCTAGCTGCCATTACTCATTGTTGGCTGATACATCCACTTAATCTAACTATATGTTTAAGTCTTCTTTAATAAATTTAGTTTTAGATTTAAGTTTTTTCATTTCTTGTGCTTTCACAGCTCCACTCAACCACATTTAGAAGCAAGAATAATAGTTGAAAAAAGCATTACCACCCACCCACCAAAAAAGGTTTTCATATGCAAATTTTAGCAGACTATAGTTTCAGTGATGTTGAGGATATAAGTATTGTATTTTTGCATTTTTAGTGGCCCTTTACAGATCTACTCCAAGACATTCAGAAGGAAGATGCAGAGTAAAAACCATTAGAAAAAACAACTTGTTTCATATGTCCAGTTAAGTCACATAGTGTAGAATCTACTGACAAAGATGCATTTAAAAAACATGTTTAACAAACAAATGTACATCATAATTTACATTTTTCAAATACATCAGAACACATGTGTAAAGAAAACCTCAGCACCCAGGACAATAGAAATAATTGGAAATCCTTAAATTTCAATCTACTCATCCCCCCAAAACAAAAAACAGGCAGTGAGAGCTAAAATGTAATACAACAGCCTAACAATTACTCAGACATAAAATATTATGCCAGGGTTGCTCAATCCTGCTCCTCAAGAGCTACTATCCTGCATGTTTTAGATGTACCCCTCTTCCAACACACCTGTTGGTCATTATCAGGCTTCTGCAGAGCTTGATGAGAGGTTTATCATTTGAATCAGGTGTGTTGGAAGAGGGAGACATTTAAACATGTAGGATAGTAGCTCTTGATGATGCCAACACCAGACCTTTCTGTGTGGAGTTTGCATGTTTTAAACCAGGGGTGTCTTGCATGTTTTAGATATTTCCTTCTTCCATCAAACCTGGAAGTCATTACATCATTACTAGTCTTCTGCAGAGCTGATTATTAACTATTAAGTGTCAGTGCTGAAGCCAATAGATGGTTTAGTTTAAATATAAAAAAAAAAAATTTAACTGTTTTTTACTGACTTTTGTTCATAGGTGTCAAAACACAACTAATTTAGACAAAATTAAAGATGAAATTAAAACTTTTATATAATTATGTAAGTTATATTTTTTCTTTTTTAAAAAAAAATAAAATTATTTGCAATTTTTTTCCATTTTATTTACAATTTTATGAATGCTTTTTTGGTTTTGGTTTATTTTTCTACATTTATTTTTTCATTTATTTTATTATTTTTTCTTTAATTTTGTTCCATTTGTGTCTTACTTTGTTCATGTTACCAATTATTTTGTTGATTTAATATTCATTTTTGTTCATTTTGTTCATTATTTTATCTTATTTTTCTTTTTAAAATGGAACTGCTGAACTCTCAGGAGTTAAATGGTTAACTGAATCGTGTGGAAGAGGGAAATATTGAAAACATGCAAGTCACTGGCCCTCGGGGACCCGCGTTTGACACCTGTGTAATCTAAATTAATCAAATTTCAAATGAAGTTGAGCTGTAATTCATGAAGGATACATTTTCCAAATCCTCTTGCCATTGCTCTCGTGTATGACCTTGAGCCAGGACTTAAGTTAGCCTTTTTCCTTGTGACTTATTTGTGTGAATTTAATATCCTATTTACACAGACCTTCCTCCAGGGTTACATCTATTATACAATTAACAAACTCTAATGGCAACTTACATTTTAGTTGGTTTAAGTTTCAGTCAGAACCTCCCCTGCCAAAATGGTCACAGGACAGAGCAGTCCCAGAAGATATGTGCATGATCCCTATATGGTTACAGCTTCTCCAAAACAGATTTGAACATTTTTTGGCAGAACTAGAGGTAATAGAGGGTGTCCTAAAAATCTCATAATTTTACAGCTGAGTTCTACAGAAGTTCAGAACAGCCCTATTTAATAATGAAGTACTTAAGTTGATATCACGAGATAACTAACTTTGTTATCATGAAAATTATCTTTATCCTGTGATAACAAAATAATGTGTTTGGTTATTTCATTGTAGAACATGTGGACAAGTACCTCTTCCTCCACATGGCTGACAGGTGTTGTACAGAGCAGAACACACATTCAACATGTTTCTTGTAAGTCACAGTAACTATATGTTCCATTAGTTTGTTTACTGCATGTCAGAAATGGGGGCAAGAGTCTCAGACGTGGACTCAACTCACACTTAAGGAAGGACATGAACGGACACCATTCAATCAAGGTTTCACAAGATGCACTCCACTGAGAATGAATTGTCTCCTTCAAATGTCACAAATTGAACATTAAAAAAACCTTGTATATTGTATTCATTAGGGAAAGATATGGATTTTTAAAAAAAATCTGTGTACACATTTCTAACCAATAGATTTTTTTGTCATGTGTTCTTACAGGTGTCTAGAGACACCTCACAATCTCTACACAATTTAGGCCATTTTTATGCTTTTTTATTAACGCAGTTTAAATGCACTCAAATGTAAAAAAAAAAAAAAAATCCAACCACTTAATTTCACTCACCGGACCAGTATTGTCTGGGAAAATGTGTTAGTTTATCTCTGTATGTTGATTAATTCAAAATTTATGACCCATTCTGCACACTTAGTTATCAATTGGTGAGGTTCCTTTGTTTTTTTTTTGTTTTTTTACATAGGCCTTTTGGGCACTCCAACTTTGACAGGCTGTCCGGGAGATTCCCATGGGATTTGGCCGTGGAGAAATTGTGAAGTGTCTCGAGACACCTGTAAGAACACATGGTAAAAAGATCTATTGGTAAGAAATGTGTTCACATGTTGTGTTCATATCCATATCTTTCCCTAAGTACATATATATATATAATTACGTATTTATAGAAGTGATCTCTCTTGTGTGCTGAGCTACAATCTTACTGCTGTAAATCGGGAATTTCCTCGAGTGGAACTAATAAAGGAATATTATCTTATAACGTACAGCTGTCCACCCAGGTGTACGTTCATGCGTAAATATCTATACTTCGAGGATAAAACCGATACTTTTGATTACGAGAAGCTGCAACATGGAAAACCTATTAATATCAGCTGATGTAGTGTCCGGTTGCTGGAAAAACACAAACCACACATCTGCCTCGTGTCTAGACTGGCGTGTGTCCGCTCACGTACACACGCCTCTTCCTTCTCCACCTCCCCCTTTTTCTCATCGCATTTCGCACCAAACCACCCATCGCTGCTCAGATCATTAGGTTTTTACTGTTTGTCTGGGGTCACATCGTTTTACACGTAACGACCTGTTCATGTATTTTTCTCGTGTTATATAATTTGACCCCTCTTTTTATATTGTTGTCATCTGACGTCATCAGGCAGCTCCAGGAAGGTCTGAGCGGCTCGCGCCTGCTGCAGCTTCCAGAACAGCTAGCTAAACAGCAGGAACACACACCGCTGCGACGTCCCCAGCTCACCCGGTAGCGGTCCGAGAAGACGGCGCAGAGAGCGACTGGGCTCCGCTGTTGTGATATCGCACGTCTGAATGTGTGCAGATAAAGTACAGAGCGGTTTTGCACTGACTTGAACCTTTTTATGCAACCCGCCCTGTCTACCAGGCACGACGATGTCCGAAGCTGCTAACCCTACTTCAACAGATAACAACGGAGACTCTGGGCTAAATGGTAAGATAAACTTAACCGAATTGCTCGAATAAATATGTCAGTGAGCGCGTCACCGAGAGAAGCCATCATTGTGTTTTTATTTCATTTCTAACAAGACTTTAATCGTTAATTTGAGCTGAACGGACCTGTTTTTCGCTGTGGATGTGCTTGGAACGCTATGTTCCGTGTGTTTATTGACACTGTCTGGACCAATAGGATTTCAATAAGCAGCATTACATCGTCACTGACAAGCCGTCATAACCAATCAACGAGTCGGACGTAGGGGAGAAGGCGGGACTAGGCTTTGTCAACAAGGCGAGATGGAAGGATTCAGAACGAGCAAAAATAAAGGATGCCAGGAATAAAATGATAGTTTTCTTATACTTGCCGAGTTATCGACAAGGAATTACTTATAAGCGGAATAAGTAGACGCAGTTGTCGATTTTTTAAGGCTTGTATCGAGTTTTTGGTGACTTAGTTTTATCAGTAGAAGACTGAGTTGTTGTTAAACAGTAGCAGTCCCTGTCAGTTCTGTAGCTTCCATTAAAAAGATGGAGTTGTTTGCTTTTTCTTAATAGGCAGTTTAGTATGGATTTGATTTATTTTACGCTATATTTTTGGAGCTGCATCTAATAACAAGACAAAAAGTCAGCTAATGAAGTTTTTTTGTTAAAAATTTTGACTTGAATATTTTCAGGCTTTGAGCTGTTATTTAACCAAAAACAAGACGTCTGGTTATCTTATAATGAATGGCAGTTTTCTCACATTTAGGTCATCCAACAATTTAATTATTATGGTGTTGAGAATTAAATCCTGTTTGCACACAGCTGTGACTAAGTCCAAAGAGCATTTTGTTGAAATGAAGTAGGCCACATTTTAGGACATGGCTCATTACATGTAAACAAAGGTGTGTTTATTGCATCTGTTCACTGACTCGGGGGCCCTGAAATCTGCCATGGTGTTAACTTTTACCTCACTATAGGGGGCAGTGACTTGGCACGCTATTTATGGCCTCAGTGACGAAGGACAGACATTGTGGACAGGAGGGAAGTGGGAAAGGTGTTACACCACTCAGTGATCAAGCCACAGTCAGGGCACAAATCAAACTTTCCAGACATTTATCAGTTTTATAAGACTTTTTCCGAATATGGATAGGGGTAGGATTACTGGGAGCAGCAGGCTTTCAGAATTTGGCTGATGGCTGGAAATAACATTCTTTTGGTTTTAGCTATTATTTGCAGAATTCAGCAGAATGTTGAGCAATATTTTCTACCTTACATTTGAGCTGCAAACCAGTAGCTACAAACGCTGTTGAGGTACATTGACATAGTTTGCATTTTCAGAACTTTTTTAAATTTATTTAAGCGTTTTTTTGTTATATAGAATCTATATAAGGGACGAACCTTTAACTTCAGAAAACATGTCAGTAAAACAGATCCTTAGTGATCCAGGAGAGATGACAAAACAGCCACAGGTTTGGTTTAACAAAGGTAAACAAAATAATAAATTGCTGAAGAGGGGAACATTTATTTACATGAACTGAAATTCAACAAGAACCTGTAAAAATACCAAGTGAAACTGTATTGTGTGTTAGAGCTCCAATACATTAGTTTAGTAGTTGTTTATGTGGCATCATAACATTGAACTCAAATGTTGTCAGACTAATGCTACTTGAGAGGACTGTGGTGAGATTGTGCTTTAGAGACAATAAGACCTTGCAGTTATCAGATGAAGGGTTCAGCAATGCACTGTTATCTGAGATTGTGTTATTTTTGGTGTTTCCTGGAGCTCTTGCACCATAAACATTCTTTCCTGATACCTGGGATCTTCAAGCCAGAGAGTTGAACTTGGCCCGTTTCCCCTCTGGTTTGAGTCTGAGCATCAGTGGATCAAAGGGGTCACATCATGTTGTCTTCTTCTAAACCCACCCAACAGCTGATAACTCTGCAGCCAGAATGGTCCACCGCTTCAGTGCCATGGCAACATGGTTTTAGTACATGGAGCAGAGACAATGGCTTGTCAACAGCAGATTGGCTTGCAGTCTGCCGTATAATCCGCAGGGTGAGAGTGAGTGCTGAGTCGAGGCCTGGTTGGGGGGGAGGGGTGCACCATTTGTGTTGTGGGTGTAACTGGTTGGGTGCCTGACCTGCGATACCCCCCCCCTAAAGCTCATCTGAACATGATGTGTACTTATTGTTACAGGGTCACAGGAGGGCTTCCACTTTTTCCTCAGTCAGAAAGTTAAAGTGTTATGCTGGTAAGGGGAAATGGCAAAGGGTTCTTGAAAAGATATTTTCTTGCCCTGACAAACTCCCCTCCCTCCCTCTGTATTTGTGGCCCAGTTTTGATACAGCTGTACCTTCTCAGCTGCCAATTCAAGCTCACGTACTGACAAGAAGGGTGACGTCATATACTTCATCTCAAGGTCTAAAGACTTCAGCACATATACTCATAGATATTTATTGCTCTTTCATCACACAGCCGTAAACAGTTTTAGTCCTGTACTTATGTGACAGTCTCAGTCTGTCTGTCCAACTCGTCATCTCTTCCTGACTTTGTTACGAGAATTTTTTTTTTTTTTTTCAGCACTTCTCTTTTTAATCCTAGTTTTTGTTTGACTTGTGAGTTTTTGTATGATTGTGATTCTTAGAAGTGCACTGTCATTCCTGTAAAAACAAGACTTAAATAAGAACTTTTGCTTTTGGGTCCGATTGTATGTCATCACCCTTTCATCCCTGTTTGCCTCCAGTGACTATTAAAAATAGTGGAAAATACCAACAAATATAATTGAAAGAAACATGTCCCTTTTCTGACATTGGGCATTTCCTATCAACAAAAGTACTATCTTCATCGTGATTGTTTGGTTGAGTGGCACCCAAGCAGAGAGATGGCACCATTGACTGTTTATCTTGAGACACATTATATATGACCTGCTAATTAACCTATAGCATTGCTGAGGAGAAAGTGGCATAAGTATCATAGATTCTGTTTCAAAGTTAAGTACTATGGTGAAATTATGAGCACATTTATGTTGTAGAACAAATGAAAAACAACTCCCATAACTAGGAATGATTACTAGATTTGTTTTAGTATAATAAAATGAACCGAAACAAGACAAAATAATGTATTTTTTTTCCCAAAAAATCAATCAAAAAAGCAATAGGGGGTACCATGAGGTAGAATCATGTAGAAGAGGCAGTTAAACCTAAAACTATGAATGACAGTTTAGAAAAAGGTGTAAGGAGTATAATTTCTAATTTTAGTGACATGATCATTTCAATTATTAGCTCTGTACTGTTGTTCTGTTCTCTTCTGTTCTGTGGTGTGTAGCTATGAGAGTCAGTAGCGCTAAAGAGGATAATGTTTTGACTATGCTCTGCAGGGCTCTAGAGTGTGACGAATTTGGTCACACATGCAACCTAATTTCTCAAAAGTGCAACTAAAAAAATTTGAGGATGCACCGGTGTGACCAGCCCTTGAGGGGAAAAAAGTCCACAACTCTACAAGTTTCCAGGCGATCAACAAGAGACAGGGTTCACTATTTACTTGTCAGTTCACGGATCCAGTATACATAGCTGCCGGAGGTAACGTCAGAAGGTTCCGGTGTGCTCCCCCTCAAATTAAACCCTGATGTTACGTGTAATAAATCAGAGTGAACAGTACATACGAAATATACTGAGCTGCTGCATTGTTGTCGTCCACATCTTTGGGTGTTGTCCCTCCTCATCTGCTTCAAATCTGCCGTTTTTGTTCAATTATTGTTCTTCACCTACCGGAAGAATGCCAACACGAAAGGACGTGAAGCGCCATCAAGTGTCTGGAAGTAGATCAATAATTCGAATCTCTTGCTGTAATGTTTGTCTATGTAAACTTCATACTTCTGACAAATTCCAGTTTTGTCCTTAGCTCGATTACTACCAATAGCTTCGACTTAAATGTCCATGTAAACATACTTGTATAAAACGATTTTAGTTAGATCAGGTGATTATGTGTAATTGTGACAGGAAAAGCACTTGTGTTGTTAGTGATGTTTCTTTTAGCCAGTCTTAACGTTGTTAGTTGAACGTTTCTCTACTGTTATTCTACGGCCCTCCAGAATGTTGCAACAGCTTCCATTCACTTTGAATGGACGTTCCCAGTGTTCAGTGGGTGGATTTTTTTCGATAACTTCCCACTGTGCCATTAACACCCGCTGCCAATGGCAACAAGTTTTGTCACTTTTGATTCACGGTACCATATCACTCCGTAGGTAGTTTGGCCACTTTGAAAGTAAATATTCGCTCCGTTATCTAGTCTGTTAGAGTAGTAGCAGTAATAAGCCATAGAATAAGCGGGATAATGTATTGCCCACGTGTTTCCCACGGGGCGGGTTTTGTTCGGCCCTGTCTGGAAATATTTTTCTGATAGTAACGCGTGGGCAATACATTATCCCTTACTTACTGTATTGAACATTTAAAGTTAAAACTAGTCTAAGATGTTTAAAAGCTTCAACAATTTTGTTTTCTGAAAGTGTGCAAGACATCTCACAATTAAAAATTAACATTTAAAATAAAAATGCCTATAATGCACTGAAAAAAATAAATAGAAGCTGTTTTCTCACAGTCTGTTTTAAATGTATCTTAAATGCTCACACTCTACCTGAACTAAAGACAAAATAAACCCTAGTTTCTGTATAGTTGACAGAACTGTACATGAAAGTACTTTCCTGAAGTGGTTGTTAAGAGTTGTTGTAATTTGCACCAAAAGCACAACGCCCTATCTGGTCACATGATTCCTCCATTTACACTGTAATGGATTTAATTCTAAATGTAAGCAGAATACTTCCTCCTTGGGGTCTGTTTGGTCTTAGTCTTGTCAGGATGTTGACAAATTGACACCAGCTCCACCTTATCAGTCAATTACTGATAACTGGATTTAGTAAATGTCCAAAAAAGGTGTAAAATATAGCATATTTTTATCAACCCCAGCTGATAGAAGCTACGTTATGAACTGCTGATCTCAATTTCTATCAGCAGAAGAAAAAGCTGGTTTAATCAGAATTGGAAAACAAAATCACACTTACATTTACTGCATTCTCAAACAGGAGAAGTTTTGTTTTACTGAATGTCAGCAGGAAAAAAAAAGAAACACTGTTCTTAAGGTACTATGATGCCATGTAACCACAGTGATAGTGTCAGATGAATGAGGCCTGTGTTTGTGTGTACTTCCTCAGGCTCCTGGGTGGAGTTGGAGATGAACAGAGGCACAGCCACCTCGATTCAATCCACTTCCACTGCCGGGCTGGCCTCTGGTCTGCTGCCCCTGCCTCAGGTGGAGGAAGAAGAGGCCATGGTGGGGGGTCTGGAGCACGTCCCATCATCATCCTCAATCCACAATGGAGACATGGAGAAGATCCTATTGGATGCTCAGCACGAGTCGAGCCGCAGCAACTCCTCCTGCGACAGGTACGATTACATCAGTTAATGACAACCTTTAGGAAAAAGAACTGAAGTGCAGTTATTGGATTTACCATATTTTAAGTCAGTGACTCAGATCAGAAGGTTTTCACACACTTCGTAATCTGCTTAACATTAAATTCAGATGAGGGCAAGAGAATTATTTCCACTGTGATTGAATGGGTTCAAAGGCAGTCAGGAGTTCTTACAAGCCTGGTTGGAAAAGAGCCAGGCCGAGCAGTGAAGTTTGTCTGTGCTGCGCAGACGGAGCGCCGTCACGATCATGAGTTTTAAGTTGACATTTAATCGTGATACAAATGATGGTGCAGTGGTTAGCACTCGTGCCTCACAGCAAGAAGGACCCTGGTTCAATTCCAACACCAGACCTTTCTGTGTGGAGTTTGCATGTTCTCCCCGTGTCTACGTGGGTTTTCTCCAGTTTCCTCCCACCATCCAAACACATGCACTGATAGGTTAATTGGTTAATCTAAATTTTCCATAGGTGTGAATGTGAGAGTGATTGTTTGTCTATATATGTTCAGTCCTGAGATGAACTGGAGACTCATACAGGGGGTACCCCGCCTTCGTCCATTGTAGCTGGATTAGGCCCCCAGTGACCCTAGTGAGGATAAAGAGTTTTAGATGACGAGACAAATGATGATTATAATAATGATTTTTGTAGTTTTAGACCACTGCAGCCTAATAATAATAATAATAATAATAATAATAATAATAATAATAATAAACACTAATCTTGTAAACTAATTTGTGTTCAAGATAACTCGTAAACTTATGGACGGATTTTGATGAAATTTTAGGGATATGTTGGAAATGTGAACAGAAAGAAATAATTTTATTTTGGGGGTGATCGGGGTGGGGTGGAGTCAACCTTGGCGGAGGTCTGTGCTCTCAGAGTGCTTTTCTATTTTCTGATGTGACTGTTTTTTGTCCATCTTTCATTGACCTCATGCATTTTTATTTAAAAATGCAACCCATGTAAAATAAATCACAATATGCTTCATTCTCTTAACTTGATGAACTAAGTTGAAAGTGGGAAATGGTGAATTTGGGTGAAGGAAACAAAGCATTTTTAATCCATTTAATAAAAACGAAAACATCGAGTCTGAGCTGTTGTATAGATCAAACAAAAACTTAATTTAATTTTATCCAAATGTTTCAGCCTAAAATCCCAGATGGGTGGTCATCTGCTAATAACTGAGTAAAGATCTCCTGGGGCAAAGTGTAAAGGATGTTTTAATAGTGTTCATGTAGGTTCTTAAAGTTTCAACTTTACATGACATCCCAGTGGAAGTCTGAAACAGTCACTGTACAGAATGTGGAGTCACCTCTGGGTCTCCATCACAACTGCCTTACTACAAAAATAAAAAACAAAATAACAAGTGCTTTCTCAGTCTTCCTCCCATGTCTCTTGACCACGTTTGAAAATCTTGATCCTTCAGCTCGCAGCCTCATCATGTGCTTGAGTGTAAATCTCGAGGCTGCAATAAGGCAGAGCTTATCAGTCAGCTGTCAGTGAGTCACCTGAGGATGTTTGTGAGGATCTGAGCCATGAATAGTTTTAGAACACGTCTTTAATGAGGAGGATCACAAACAAACAGTGTACCAATGTCTTAATATTGTTACAATAGTGTGGTTGGATTACACTGTTACTTGATTAGGGAATTCCTTTGTTATTAACTTGTGTAACTAACACTTCACTGTTGTCATGGACACAGGTGGCATATTAAAGACACCACACCTCAGCATGAGATGAAAAAAAGTTTATATAACAACAAAAAAACTACACCTACTATGTTAAAAAACTTTGGGATCCTCGGCCTCATTTCTTGCTTTTTATTAAGTTAGTAGAGAATATATATATATATATATATATATATATATATATATATATATATATATAAAATAGCAGTTTTGAAAAAGACTGGAATTTTTATTTAGATAAAAAGTAAAAACCTTATGAAACCCACAGGTTTTCAGTAAATAAAGCAGTCAAAAGCATCATCTCTTATTCCCAGGTCATGAACAAGAAGGAAACAAGTCACTTATTAGTATTAATAACTAAGTTGTTATTAAAAGTATCTTCAAACAACCATCAGATTTTTCCATTACTGGTTGGCTTTTCCAAGAGACGAATTTGACAGAGGTATTTTAGTGGTTCATTTCTAAAGCTATAATTTCCAGTTTTTTGTCTAAACTTCATAAAACATCCTTCTATTTGTTGTAAATCATTATAAACCTAATGGTCTTTTCTCCAAGGTTTGTGTGACTCGTGGATCCATAAACTTGAAAACCAAAATTACATCAAATAATATGTCATTTTACCTAATTCATTATTTACTTTCTGTACCTCAACATGTGTTTTCCTGATGCCTGGTGATAAAAAATGAAGCTGTTAAATAATTAAGTTTGTTCCGTCTGTTAGTTTATTTTGTGAGTTTAATCACTTGGTGTGTTTTAGACATTGGACATACACTGTGTTCACAGTATAAACCTGATGAGCTCATTAAACACGATTAGACTTTACTCATGTAGCATCTTTTTGGCTCTACCCACAGCCCGCCACGGCCCCACAGCCCCCAGGATGAAGGACAGATCATCTTTGACGTGGACGGAAGAAGAGACAGCCAAGTAAGACTCCTCCACAATCACTCTGTTATAGTAATCACCAGTACTAAACACTCAAAAAACATGGTGTCTGTTGTAACAACATAAGTATAACATGTAGCTTCTTTTATATTAATTCATGTTTAGTGGTTAAACATTTTTAAATCGTGTAGACTTGCAATACCCCTCCCAAGCAGGAGGTGGCAATCATTTAGTCTAGGTTTTGCCCCGTCTCTCAGGCTTATGGGCATTATATTGTCTAGTTCAGAACTAATTGTGCACTTCAGCACTTCGAATGCTTCATTTAAGTGAGTTCACACTTTCAACACTAGCAAAATGCAGTGTGCTTCAAGTACTTGGATGGTGTACTAATAACGGTCGGAGCGTGGAACAACCATAGCCTCGCCGCGCTCTCCCCAATCATTTCATGTATGGGTCTAATAATGCACTTCATGAGGTGTGTGATTTGGGACACACTCTTTAACTTTAATCCTAAACCTAGGATTAAATAACTACATAACACCAATGTTATATAGATCTGTAGGAGAATAATCAAATCAAATTAACTAAGGATTCCCAAACCAGAATGAACAAGACCACAGTGACTCATGTTTCAAAATGGCTGCTTTAACAAGTGTTCTGGCAGATTCCACCTTCAACCACATCTGTGAAGCCTGCTTGATCTGGGAAACTTAACTATTTAAAAAAAGTGTGAAGATTTGAGAATCTGTAAGGATCTAATAGGACTACAGATGAAAATGTAAAGTTGAACTTACTTTACTGTTGTCCAGTCAGTTTGGTGAATCATTGCACCACTTATACAGTAAATGATACTGTATCTGTCAAAATAAATTATACATAGTCATTAAACAGGTTAATGTGACTCTTGACAAATCTTTTCTCAGTACATACAGTGATTTGAAAGTATTTGTCCTCTTTCTGATTTATTTTGTTTTTGCATGTTTATCACCCTAGCATGTTTCAGAACAAACACATTTAAATATCAGTCAAAGACAACACAAATGCAGTTTTTAAATGAACGTTTTACTTATTAAAGAAGGACAAAAATCCAAACCCACATGGCCCTGTGCGAAAAAGAAGTTGTCCCCTAAAACCAGTAACTGGTTGGGCCATCCTTGGCAGCAACAACTGCAATCAAGTGTTTGCAATAACTTGCAATGAGTCTCTTGCAATGCTGTGGAGGAATTTTGGCCCACTCATCTTTGCAGAATTGTTGGAGGGTTTGAGCATGAACTGCCCTTTTAAGGTCATGCCACAGCATCTCAATGGGATTCAGGTCAGGACTTTGACTAGGCCACTCAAAAGTCTTTATTTAGTTTTTAATTCAGCCGTTCAGAGGTGGACTTGCTGGTGTGTTTTGGATCATTGTCCTATAGCAGAACCCAAGTTAGTTTCAGCTTGAGGTCTCAAACATAAGGCTGGACATTCTCCAGAATGTTTTGGTAGGCAGCAGAATTCATGGTTCAATTTATCACAGCAAGTTTTCCAGGTCCTGAAGCAAAAAACCCCCCAAAAAACCAAAACCAAAAAGCCCCAGACCATCACATTATCATCACTACCATATTTATATTTGGTTTGACTTTTTTTTTTGCTGAAATACAGTGTTAGTTTTCTGTCAGAATTAAGGCAAAGGAAATGTATTTGTATAGCATATTGTGCATACAAAGCAATTCAACGTGCTTTACATAAAACATGAGAAAGTTAAAATGAAAACCAATAAAATACTGGTTCAAAAATTCAATACAATTAAAGAAAATTAATGTGACACACACCTTCCATAAATTTAAAATTTGTCTCTTCAGACCACAAAGTATTTTCCCTCATAAAGATGTTTTCTGGTAAAAGTGAGATGAACTGAAATGTTCTTTTTGCTCAGCAGTGGTTTTCATTTTCTACCATGAAAGCCATTCTGCCTAGTTTCTTTCTTTAGCTTTGTAGATAGAAGAACAATACATTTGATGACACAAGCACCAAAATAGTCACGATGACTCACTAAGTTAAATTTAACAGATATGTCCAACTAACCACTTGAAAATTCAAGAATGTATTAATAGTCATGTAAGTGTCATGTTAAAGTGCCAAAATTAAATAAATACATCATTCCACATGTCATCGTCTTGTCATCTGAACCTGCTTTATCTTCACTAGGGTCGCGGGGATTACATACAGTATGTCGTTATTAATTAAAATTGAAATGAGATAAATGTGTTATTATATGTCTATTCATTAAAATACTCATTTATTTGAGGTAAAAAAACAACAACATTATTTTACTAATTAATTATCTCATGGTCCTTGTGTTGCAATGGATCATGAATTTATTTTATCTGTCAACCTCCCCCATCAAAGTTGGTGGGCGGGGCTAATGCAAATCTAGTCAAATCCACTACATTGGTAGTTGCGGACAGAGAGTTTAGATTTTTAGCAGTTGTCAATAAAGTTGTTTTTTTTTTTTTTTTTTTTTTTTTTTTACTAAAGTATCCAAACAAATGTAGATGTTAATAGCACCACCTAGTGTGCTGGGATGTGTTCACAAGCTGTGCATCAATCCTTTGTCTGGAATCAATTTGCCTTGACTTGATGTGCAGGGGAACCAATCAGGTGTTAAGATCCGCCCACCAACTTTGATGGGCGATGTTGACAGATAAAATAAATTCATGATCCACTGTAACACAAGGGCCATGAAATAATTAATTAATTTAATGTATTTAATTCAAATTTTAAATAATGACATATTTTATTAATGATTTATTTATATAATTTTGGCACTTTTAGTCCTCCATGTGTCAAAAATTGATTCATCATACCCAAAACCATACCATTTAACACCAAGATATCTAAAAATCTGCCATGTTGATTCTGATGTATGAGGAAAATTGTTATCCACAATCCTATTTTTCAAGATGACCACAATCTTGTATTTTTAGGTGGCTAGTTGGCCGTATCTTTTAAGATATCTTTTGAGAGTCATTAGGGAAAATGTGGTACTTGTATCACCATTTACATAATTGTGGTGCAGATTTTGCCCTGCTACTTATGGTGGGGGCATGAACACTCACTTTAACCGAGGAAAGTAAGGCCTGCAATTCTTTGGATGTTGTTGTGGGGTCTTTTGTGACCTCTTGGATGAATTGTCATTCCACTCTTGGGGTCATTTTGGTTGGCTGGCCGCTCCTTGTCAATTAATGTCTCTCACTGTGGTTTGCTGGAGTCCCAAAGCTTTAGAAATGGCTTTATAACCTTTTCCAGACTGATAGATCTCAATTATTTTGTTTTGCATTTGTTCCTTAATTTCTATAGATTGCAGCATAATGTCCAGTTTTTGAGTATCTTTTGGTTTGCTTCATTTTGTCAGGCAGGTCTGATTTAAGTGATTTCTTGATTAAGAACAGATGTGGCAGTAATGAGGAAATTGAACTCAGGTTTAATAAATCATAGTTAAATTATGTTTTAACAGTGGGAGCAATTAATAAATATATATATGACATGGGTTGACATTTTTTCTCATTTAATAATAAAAACCTTTATTTAAAATTTGCATTTTGTGTTTCCTTGAGTTGTCTTTGATGGATATTTAAATTTTGTTTGATCTGAAACATTTAAGTGGTACAAACATGCAAAAAAATAAGGAATCAGGAAGGGCGCAAATACTTTTTCACAGCACTGTATGATGAAACAACTTTCACAGATTAAGTTGGATCCATACATTGCACCTAAGTCATAATAACAGCAATACTTTATGTTCATTCAAAAAACGTATAATTAGTTTGTTCAACAAAATTGTGTTTCTCCATCCATCCATCCATCCATGGATGAATGGATGGATGGATCCATCCACTCAGTTCATGTAGACTTACTGTGAAACAACCAGTGGATGTCATCTGGGCACAAAGGTTTACTTTCATACATGATCTGTTTGAGAGTATCTGAGTTTATAAAGAGTTTATTGGTGCATGATAAACTAAATAATTTACAGCTTTTACTTCTTTCAGATTTGTTTCTGTCAGTGTCACAGATGTAGAGGGATTAAATTGTTATGTGTTCGTGTGTGTCTGCAGTCAGAGGAGGACGTTTTGGACAAGGAGAGGGACATGGACATTCTGATGAAGGACGCAGACTGGGTTGCTGACTGGTCCAGTCGACCAGAAAACATTCCCCCCAAGTATGTGTTAGCGTGACGTTACCATGACAACCAGACGCACAATACAGCTGGTTGTTTGTCCTCAGGCATTAGATAATAAGACACTAACTGAAGTCTAAAGCATAAACATTGAGCCAGTGCAATGTGATGCAGATGTCAGCCTTAAAGTGGAGGGTCACATTAAAACTGGAGGTAAAACAACACTTATTTTATACCTTAGAAGGATTTGCTGATACTAAAATAAACCATACAGAGGTAGATTCATTATTAGAGGGACAAAATATTTCATGAAAAATCCACACAATTATTGCACAGGTTTTTAGACTGATTTTCTTATCAGTCAAAGAATTTAATTTATTGGAAAAATGTGTGTTTTAGCAGTCGCATTTCCATAACAGTCTGTGTTTTGAAGTCCTAATATACACATTATGAGGGTTTTCACTTCAGAGGATTTAGATGCTGTTTGGGCTCTCATGTTTGCCCTTAGTTTGTAGTAGATATAGGTGGATGGATGTGGAGTCTAGATGTCCATCTGCAAGAAATCTTTCTACTTTTCAGTGAGTAGTAGTTAATTTATCATCCTTTTGTTGGAGTTTTATCATCATACAGGGAGCAGTATGACAAAAACAAAACTTGCAGACCCACTCACAGTCATTGGAGCATTTTATTTAGTTACTATTTAACAAACGTACCCTTTATAATGTCATGGAAAAACCCTTCAGGTTAATGAAAGAATACCGCTGGCTCTGAGTGGAGTTTGGATTAGCCACAGGAGCAAAGCTTTACAAATGTATTGCCTATTTACAAATAGGCAAAATGACATGAATTAATAGTGCATGTGCTTGGAGCGTACTTTTTCAGGAATACATACTGTTGTCAAAACAATCATGTGCTGTTTACACATATCTTTTCTTAGAGCCTCTTTTTTCACTTTGAGCGCTTAATTTATTGTGTGTTTTGTGGTAAATTGCCAGGTAAACAATTGTAATTACTGTCTAAAAGGAACCCTCTACAAAACAAAATTCCAGTGTGCAATGACAAATTAATTACAGTCTCTGTTTAATTTTAACAGATCAACACATGCATTTATTCTTCTCTGTGTTCTTTGCTATCCTTACAGTCAAGGTTAAAATTTGCAGGCATTTCTAAACAAACCATCATTTCATGTCCTGCTGTGTTTTAGCGTATCTGCATTATAATAACTGCCTGTTGTCACTTTGTCAAAACAGTTTATTTCTCTCAGTTTTAACTCTTAAAGAGAGCACTACTTGCGCTTCTGACAGAGTTTGTTGGTTGAATTTGGGGTAAGCTTCCCCCATGGAAACGTCTCACCTGAGTGTGATTTGTGCAGGGAGTTTCATTTCCGTCACCCTCGACGTTCAGTAACTCTAAGCATGAGGAAGACCGGGGCCATGAAGAAAGGAGGAATCTTCTCTGCTGAGTTCCTCAAAGTCTTCATCCCTTCACTCCTACTATCACACATCCTTGCTCTGGGGCTGGGGTAAGAAAAAAAACGCCTTTTCTTCTTTGGGTTCTTTTCTTTGTTTCCTGAATGTTACAGTTTGTTTATCATTTTTTCTGATTATTGTCTGTGACTTTTGAATTTGTTCACTTTTACTGAACCAGCCTTTACAGGACAATGTTTTCCAGGAAATGTGTCTATTTTTTACTCAAAATAGATACAATCTAGTAAGGGATAATGTATTGCACATGTGTTACTATCGGAAAAATATTTCCCGACGGGACCGAACAGCACACCGAAGGCGGAGAGATATTGTTCCGCCTGGAAGGGAAATATTTTTTGATAGTCGCGCAATACATTATCCCGCTTATTCAATGGGTTATTACAGCTTATTACTGCTACTATTCTAACAGATTGGATAAAATAGCTGTTACAACATAATGAATATTTACTTTCAAAGTGGCCGAACTACCTGCGGAGTGATATGGTACAGTGAATCTGAAGTGACAAAACCTGTTGCCATTGGCAGCGGGCGTTGACGAATTCAAAGTGAATGGGAGCTGCCGCAATGGTCTAGAGGGCCGTAGAATAATGTAAAAAAATGTCCAAATAAGTTGTAATACTTGTCATTTTTCTATTTTTTTGATTCTATAGACAGATCTAGTCAGTGTATGGCTGGGCAATGTGGTCCAGAAGTTTCTGAGCCCCATAGGAAGAGGGAAAAAAATTAATAAATAATAAAATCAATATATCACCCAGGCCTAATATTAAGGTACTGACATAAGAGTTTAGCTCATATTTTACACACGTCACCTCCCACTTATTTGTATTTGGTTGTAATACTGTTAGCCCAGCAGGGGGAGCTGTCGCACCTCTTTTCAGTTTTATCAGTGGGACAAACGGACAGTGAGCAGCTGCTGAGTGAAAGACTGCACACCTGCCGCCTGTCTCATACTGTGCTCTGACACTCCCAGGAGCCCCTTCTGTTTGTAATAACACATGTTCTGATAATCCCAGCTCCGCAGTCTGATAATGTCAGTACAAGTAAACCCCAGGCAGCTTCACTGGTACATGACAGTATTTCAACAAGTACCTTTGACAACAGTCACAGTGGAGTTTATTTAGATACATCAGTGCACTGTGGGTTTTTAGACCCTTGTTACGTTTAGTCGAGTGTAGAAGCAACATTCAAGAAGACGCTTCCACTAGCGATTCCTTTTTATCTATCTATCTATCTATCTATCTATCTATCTATCTATCTATCTATCTATCTATCTATCTATCTATCTATCTATCTATCTATCTATCTATCTATCTATCTATCTATCTATCTATCTATCTATCTATCTATCTATCTATCTATCTATCTATCTACCTACCTACCTACCTACCTACCTACCTACCTACCTACCTACCTACCTACCTACCTACCTACCTACCTACCTACCTACCTACCTACCTACCTACCTACCTACCTACCTACCTACCTACCTACCTACCTACCTACCTACCTACCTACCTACCTACCTACCTACCTACCTACCTACCTACCTACCTACCTATCATGTACAATATCATGTGTACATCTTTATACATAAAACAGAGGTTAAGTAGAATCACTTACTGCATGTAACAATGAAATGTTTTTTATAGTTTGTTCCAGATTTATTGATGAATAAGTAACAGTCTCCCCCCTCCTCTTCCTCAGGGTCTACATAGGAAAGAGGTTGACCACGCCTCCTGCCAGCTCCTTCTGAACCTGACCTGGAAGAAAAGTGCCTGAGAAGTGGCCATGAGTTGTTGAAGAAAGTTTTGCTGTTGTGAGAAGAACGTGTGTCTCCTCCCTCTGCCTCGCCTGCCCCCCTCCCCTCCCCCCGTCCCTGAGATATGACATGTTCTCAGGTGAAATGCATCTGTTTCCTTCTTTTTCTTTCTCCTCCTTCTCTCTTTCTTGATGAGCTGTTCTGACTATAAATATTCCCTCTCTCCTCCTCTTGCATCCTCTCATTTGTAAAAGCTTTTGAAGGTATAAGGTCATAATTTCCTTTTTATTTTCTCTCTGAGACTGGGTTTTTAAGCGTTTCGAGCGGATGGGTTTTCAGGGAGGGTCGCAGCATCAAACCAAACTCTTCGCCCTTTGATCCGAAAATGGGGCAGGACTGTCCAGTTTGACCACAGATTGTGCCACCTACACCAGTAGCCCAACACTACTCAACAACTCGACAGAACGGGGTCGACTAAATTCACAGTTGGCTACGTGGACTGAAAACGTGATTATTGCCTTTTTTTTAGTAGCCATAGTCTTTTAGAAAATATCATCTTTTCTATTTATGTTACAACAGCAGGCTTTTACTGAAAGCTGTAATGAGTTACCACAGTGGCCATCCCAAACCACAAGTGTTCATGAATTGCACTGGGGGAATCTGGCTCTGCCTGATGGACGGGAGATAAAATAGTTTAAATGGATGAATTTTCGGCAAAGGGGCAGTAGCCGGAGGTCAGGGTGTAGACTAATAGATTGCGTAGCCCTTTCAGTATGTACACTAACAGTATTTTGTGGTTGGGGTCTTGGTAACAGAGCTGGGGGTCCACAAAGTTTAGCGTCTGTCCAAGCCATCTCTGTCTGTTGGCGTCATTGTTCCAGAACCTCCTGGTTCTTCTGCTACATATCGTAGAGGTAGTTCAACCCAGACCACTCATTTCTACTGCTTTTACTCCCCATTGGATCTGACTATCACCTGTGCTGAAAGTTTATAAACAGTGCGTGGTTTTTTTTAGGCAACCGAGAATAATTTGGGGTTAAAAAGAAAAGTAAGATTTGTGATATTTACTTTGGGTATCTTTGAGTGGTTCTTACTCTAAAAGTTTTATCCTGGAAGATTTGTTTTGAAGATTGTTTTCTGCATCTGTCTTTGCGTTCTAACACTCCAGGATTCATTTGCCAAAATGTCGATGAGTCGAACTGACGCCAGGTTTAGTGTGTTTGGACAGACTGAAGTTATGGAGCCTTTCTTTCGCTGTAGCAGCAGCTTCTGATCGACTGAAAGTAGATTTATTTCAACATTAGAAGCTTCACTTTTGAACACAGGTACTTGGTGAGCGGCACCAGTAAAGGCGTGTAGTCCACCAGCATGGAAAGCTTTATCAGACATCGGCTTCACTGCGGTATATCTGAGGCTAGATGCTGCTTTATTTCTAAGTCAAATCTTATTTCAGTGGATCTTATCCAACACCAGCTCTCTAGAAGTTTTGACCTAGAGTGTTATTCTACTGCATGAGACTTTTGTAGCAAACTTTTTCCTGTGAATAAAATTATTTCTAGAGACCTGGTGTTCACAAAGAGCTGAAATCTGACTTTTTCTGTCATTCATTAGTAAAAATTTTTAAATATTTCATTATATTAACTTTAATATTTACTAAATTACTGAGAATAAAAATACTGATTTTAATTTCTGGTTTAACTGTGCTCTGTGTCTTTATAAAATGATCTGTGGCGAATGCTTGTTTCTGTCAAATAATATATGAAATATGCAGGTGGAAAAAAACTTTAATGTTAAAAAATGGAAATGCAGTGTATTAAGAGTAATCCTGCAGCATGTCTTTAAATTTAAAGAAGCTGGAACATGGAAATTAAATATTCTGCAATGTTTTAATGATCATTTCTTCTGTTATGGCTTCATTTAAAGATCTGATTTAAAGAAAAAAAAACCTTTATGTTAAGACCTGGTGTGTTTTTTCAGTGGCATAACTGAAGCCATTAAATAAAATAAAATGGTAGATCCTGTCGGTCCTCTCAGGTTTTCATCTCCAGCTGTGTGTTTTTCTTCTCATCAGCCTCAGAAATACCGCATTGTTGTTTATGCAACGTTAATGCTTCGGCCTCGTTTGTACATGTAGCTTTGGAAATCCACATTGTGGATTTTTTTTTGTTTGTTTTTTTCATGTCTGAGAAGGATAAGGATTGTGAATTCACAGAGAAAGCGTTCTAAAAGTTGAACCTGGATCAAGTAAAATTTGTGAATTAAAAACTGAAATTCCTGTCATCGTCACAGTTGAAGGTCGAGTGTAAATGTGAAAAAATGAAAGCTGTCGAGAGATTCCCTGCAGACTGCGATGGATGGTATAACAGTAGTTATTGTAATGAGACATTTGCTTTAATTTTCTGTTTCCCACTACATTGGAAAATTGAAAATAATTTTTGTCATTAAACATGACCTGAATGAAACAACTGAGTGAGTTTTATTTAAAAGTTGACTATTCATTAATATATTAACAATTAAAACAAGTCCATTTGTCTCGTAAAATTATGTGGAATAAATTTGGTGGCTACTTCTATGGGGTATTTTTATTTTCCTTGCTTAGAGCTGTTATGCTCAAGGAATTTCAGAAATATACTCAAAATTGGTATTAACACATGAAGTTATTCTTTGAAGTAATAGAATAATCCCAGCAAATAAAGGATTTCAGTGTGAACACTATCATTCTGTGTAAAATTTACACAGAATGCTTCAGCGCTTCACATTAGTGACCCATTATTCATTCACTCTCACATGCTCCCTTTGGTGGTGGTAAACTACATATGTAGCTACAGGTCCCCTGGGGCAGACTGACAGAAGCGTGGTAGACCACCCTCTGACCACCACCAAACATTCACACACATTCATATACCAGTGTGAGTGACACTGGAGGCAAGGAGGGTGAAGTGTCTTGCCCAAGGACACAACAGACTGACCAGGATAGAGTGGGATTCAAACTACCAACCCTTCCATTACTGGAAAGCCCGCTCTACCAACTGAGCCATGGCCATCCCTTAAAAAGTTAATTCAATAAAATACATATAATACATATATCAACACAAAACTGCACAAAACAAAACCTAAAACAGCAGTTTGTATCTATACCAAAAAGAAATACTTAATACAATTTAAGTGTTATAAATGGATTGTGTTATATGGAGCAATAACTGCCTTCATTTCTGAGAAAAATATAAAAATGTCAAAAAGGTTCCTGTTGGTGAACAATGTTTGAAGAAGCTTTCGTATCCAGATCTAGATCCAAATACAAAGACTAAGAATACTGAGCTCTACCTTCTATAAACATTTCCAGTCCTAACTATGTTGTAGTTTTCCAGCTGTAGACGGAGGGCAAAACCTGACTGCTGTATCCTCATTTAACCTTGGGAACTACTTTTTCTTAACCAAGCATCCAGTTTTTTGCAGCATTTTATCTGTCTTCCTGCAGCTTCTTACCTTCGTTCAACCCATTTCCACATATTTTGATCATCCAGTTTATCTCGGAACAGTTTTTCTTGTTTCTTTTGTCCGCTGGGTTTGTCTCATCCTCAGCAGCCGTCACCATCCACAGCTGTTATGTTGGACATGGATCAACTGATCTGCATTGGCGGCAGCTTTGTGTGCACGTAACTGAGACCTGAGGTGTTGAAAGGAAATCGGAAGTTTCCCAACATACTTAAAATTCCTGTCAGTTAAAATTCACCAAAATAAGAAGCAGCACAGAAGGACTTCTGTTGTGAAAACAGTTTCTTTCATAGAATAGAATAGAAGTATTTTATTGATCCCACAAATGTGAAATTGTTATGTAACAATAGCAGCAGCAGTAGGTGAAAAACAAAGTAAGGTGCAGTAACATATTAAAGTGTAAATACAGAGTAAAGTAGTCACTATTACACTATTATTATTATTATTATTATTATTATTAGTGCATAGGGTAAAACAGAAATAAAATATGTGATTATGATTTTGATTTATTGTATAATGTGATGGCTTGTGGGAGGAAGGATTTCCAGAATAGTTGGTAAGTTCACAAAATAATACACTTTGGACACTTTAATAAATGTTTTATCGACTAAAATGTGTAACTCAAACAGCAGCACTTGCTTATTTCACTTTTATCACAGTCCTTCCTGTCAGATATAACCATTCTGAATTTGTTTGTTCATCAAATATTTGACAAGAAGAAACTTCTGGAAGGTGTGTGAGGCCTGTCCACCTGAAAAAACTCCCTTCTATAAACCCACACTCTGGCTCTCCATCACCTCTACACCTGCATCCCTTTCAACACTGATTTATAGGTTTGTTTTTACATGAATATATTTTGTCTTCACCTGTCTGCAGATGCACCTTAATTTGCTCAACCATTCAACGTACTGTAATGCATTTCCATCTGTGGAAGTCAGGCTTCAGGTGTTTCTGACCTTTTGAGCAGATTATGTTTTGTAATTCAACTGAACAGTGAGTATTTAAAAGGCTTTAGAGACTAAGGTCACTACATGTCCAGCAATTTCGGCAAAGTCTGGGTGAGTTAAAAGGTTGTAAAAACATATTTTATGCAGTTCCTATGGGGTCTCCATCCACTGTTTAGAAACTACTGCCTTTTAGTCATGCATGAAAAATAAGACAGAAGTGAATTGAACATGTGTGTGCAGGTTAACCTTTCTGTCGTATTGAAAAATAGAATAGAAAAAATTATGAATAATATAAATATGTGTATATATCAGCTTCAGTCACAGAGCAAATCCTCTTCTCATTAGTTAATAAATCCCTTATGTAGAAAAGACAAATTTTGGGAGTGTAATTAACATCGCTGCATAATTAAACCAAGGAAGATAGAGAATGAGAAATCAAGAAACGGATGATGAATAAAATAAGAAGCTTAATTTTATGTTTAAGGAAATACTAAAGAATAGTGTATTATATTTATATGATAATGAAGAAAACATTTGAACTGTTTTATACTCTGCTTCACATTCACTAATTCCTCCTCCTTCTCCTTCCCTATATGGACCCTCGGCACACCTGTTCACAGCCAATCCAGACACAGTCAGACACTTAGCCCCTCCCATTGCAGCTGATGGTGTTACCATGGGTTACAGGGTGGTGGCTGTCTCAGTCTCCATCCTCTCTCTGGTGAGGAGACTCAGCAGCACCTCACACTGCAGCATCTCTGATAGGAAAGATAACAAGCAAAGAAACATGAACCCATGACAACACATAAAAAAGTCCTGTAGATGTTTGGGGGGGGGGGGTTGAGAACCACTGGGTGAAGAAATGAGAAGCTACTGTTGAATCAGTTAAAGAACATGTGACAGCTATAACATTATAACATATTAATTAGTGAAGTATTCATCCAATTTCTATTTTTGCTTCTTCATGTAAAAATGATATGTTGAAGCGAAACATTGTTAAAATTACATTCATTTTTCCTAGGATTTTTTTCCTGGTTATTCCCATCTTTTTTCTTTGTATAGTTTGTAAAAGAAAATATATTAATAATTTAATGGGGGTGTTTTGCTCAAAATCAAAGACACAAGTATAGAGTTGTAACGTGTCATTACAACAGCTAAAACACATCAGTGGTAAATATCTCAGGATTCAGACAAGATAGAATCTATTGGGTTTTTTTTTCATTCACATCACTTCACCTTCAAACATCAGATGGGTCAACACCTATGGCTTCATCACGTCATGTTTTGACGTCATATGACGCCATATCAAGCCTTGGCGAAGGTCTGCTGTCTCTGACTGCCTTGTTTAAAGGTTGTTATGTTTTCATTTTACTGATCTGGCCCCTTGGTGATCAAATCAGACTGAATATGAAGAAAATGAGTTTGAAACCCTGTGTTAAATTGTCTTAAAAGTTGACGGCAGTTTCCTGTGGTTGTCAGACTGTTGTGTATCTGGGCAAATGATCGTATGGGCCTGTGTTTTCAACAGGACAGTCCACTCAGAGCTAATCTCAGTGCTTGTCTTACATCTGTTCCTGGATGCCAGGACCGTGCCCTTCCTGTCCACAAACCAGTGCCGACAACCCCCCCCCACCCACACACACACACACACACTTCCAACTGTTTATCTGGCTCACTGCCAGCTTTTTCCTCTAATTATCTAACACCCAGCCCCTCTATCCTTTAGGTGGGGGCATTTGTTTTGCCTTCTGGAGTATCTCAATATAGAGGAGGACTCTGTCTGGACTGGTGGGCATGTCTCTGGCTTCAGCATGTCCATTATCCTCATACCACACACATCCGACTTCCATTCACCACATGTTTGTCCTGATGCCTCGTGTCTCAGTGACATAACACATTCCTGAGCTGTTTAGTATCACTAACTAAGGCCTGACTCTAAATGAAACCCAGTCCAAACTCCCCAATGGTTCTTTGAATCTGGTCTGGGTGATGTGGTCAGAAATAGTGTCTGAAAGCTCCAATGAAAGATAATTGAGATAATTTACTGTTTCCCCCCATCCTGAATGAAGCTGATGTTGACACACAGCTGAGGGATCTTTCCAGTGAATCTAACAGAAGATGTGATTATCCCATCCTCTGAAGGGGAGGGGTATTGTTTATGAGTCGGTTTGTGTGTTTGTTGGTCTGTTTGTTTGTTTGTTGGCAGCTTTACATAAAAACTACTACACCAATTCATATGAAATTTTCAGGGAAGGTGTAAGGTGGTCCAGAATAGATCCCATTTAATTTAGTTGAATGATGGTCAAAAGCAGTGCTAGGTAAGTTACATTGAAAAAGTAATTAATTACAATTACTAGTTACTTCCCCCAAAAAGTAATTGTGTTACTATCTGCATTACTCCACTAGCAAAGTAATTAGTTACCAGGAAAAGTATTTTTTCATTACTTTTTGGGCTTAAAATTGTCAAAGAAATGAAGAAATAGTTAAACAGGTTATTCATCCTTGTTCTGTGACGTTACTTTGGATGTGATTTAAGATGCTTCCTTAAAAACACTATCAAAGATCTTTATGACCTATTATCAATGGTAAAAGTTAAGCAACCTGTAATATCTTATAAACAGGAAATACACTTTAAATACTGAAAATGTAATATTTGTTGAAGGTTATTTGAATCGGTAACACTTTATAATACCTACACACAACTGACTGTATTAACCATTTATTACCCATTTATAAATGGGTTGTTCATTGTGTATTAACCATTTGTTACCTATTTGTTAATGTCTTGTAAAGGTTCATACTAGTGTCTTCCAAAGATAAATGTAAAATTTGATTATTTGTAACCAACAGGTGCAGTGTTTGTATATCTGCTTTACAAGTAAACAAAGAAACAGTTGTAAACACTGCACCTGTTGGTTAAAAATAATACAATTTTTCATTTACACTAGTATGAACCTTTACAAGACATTAACAAATAGGTAACAAATGGTTAATACATAATGAACAACCCATTTATAAATGGTTAATACATAGTCAATTGTGTGTAGGTATTATAAAGTGTTACCCTTGAATCTGTTCAAAATGTTAATATTCTTTAACTTTGCATGTAAATATACAGGTGAACAGGTAGTGATGAAATAATGATGTCTGTAAATTAGTATTCTATTATTAGTGGAAAAAAGCAATACAATGATGTCTGTATATTCTTCTATTATACATTTACCTACTGAATTCTCATGAACAACACTTGGTGATGCCATCATCTGTGTGTGTATTTGACTTGTGTGTGTGTGTGTGTGTGTGTGTGTGTGAACAAGACAGTTGAGACCCCGCCTATCCAATTACTTAGCAAATCATGATGGATTTTGCTGTCATGTATGCAAGTGGAGTTCTACACCGAGCTGAATGTGAGCTTGGTGTAAACATAGGTACAGTGTTGCCAGAACTCCCAGTTTTTATCTTTACCCGGGGCACACTCGCACCCAAGTTCATCAAATTGTAACGAATGACATTATTTCCCGAGTAACAATAACAACAATACAGTTATGGAAAAAGTAATTAAGTAATTACACCGTTACTCGAACTGTGGCTGCGTTAGTAAAGCCGTTATTCCCAGCACTGGTCAAAGGTCACATTCACCAAAAATGCGTTTTCACAATAGTAAGAGATGTTGTAGTTGAATGATAATCTCAATTTAAAAATGTCTTTTTAATGTGGTGATGTATCAAATTCTGTGAATACTCTTCAATGTTCTCAGACGGCTCCTGTGTCAGTGGTCAGGTGCAAAAAGCCCTTTTTAAATGTTGACCTCTGACCTTATGTTATCACTATAAAAACAGAATGCTGCATCCAAATGTACTGACATTTGAACAAAAAAATTCAGATTCTGATCCATTGCAAATTTATATTTTAATAAATTACATTTTTATTTGAGGTAAAGTAATTCCTAAAATGAGCAAAACACTCACACAAGGCAGATTAGCCCCCTATGTTTAATTTGTGTCAATGAGTTCAAAGAAGATTTTTAAAAGTGCAAGCAAAAAATATCAATTCAAAATACCAAATAAAAAAAATCTAATCTAATCTAAAATCTAAAAATATGAGACTGCAATGAAAAAAAATTCACAGATCATGTCAAATATTTGCTTTTGCATCTTTCTCAGTTTTGGCTTTTACCTTGATTACAACTTCAATATTAGTGAATGTGACCTTTGACCTACATTCAACATTCTGGACCTTCCCTGAAATTTTCATAGAAATTGATGCAGTAGTTTTAACGTTAAGCTGGTTACAGACAGACAGACTTCGTTTGCACTCCCTAACTTTTTGATTGCAGTTTTGACACAAACGTGGCTGGTGGGGGTGGGGGTTTCTTTGGTGGATTACTATATGTCTATTTATGTTTGACGGACAGCTAAGCAGTAGTATGAAGCGGCTCTGGACACAGCAGCTACTCTGCTTCTGATTGGGTACACTTACTGAGCTGTCTGTCAAACATAAATAAACTATCTATCAAATAGACCTTTTTCACAAAAATTGAAAATGCGTAACAGTAGAGTATCTGGACTTCCTGTAAAATGTCAAAACAATAGATAGATAGATAGATAGATAGATAGATAGATAGATAGATAGATAGATAGATAGATAGATAGATAGATAGATAGATAGATAGATAGATAGATAGATAGATAGATAGATAGATAGATAGATAGATAGATAGATAGATAGATAGATAGATAGATAGATAGATAGATAGATAGATAGATAGATAGATAGATAGATAGATAGATAGATAGATAGATAGATAGATAGATCTTCAATTGTCATTGTCACAGGTACAATGAGATTTAAAGTGCTCTCCAGTCAGTGCACCATTTATAAAAACGTATACCTAAAATGATCAAAAATCACACATACACACACACACACACACACACACACACACACACACACACACACTGTGGCCTTATGGGAGAGGAAACGGTGGCAGCAAAGCTGTTCTCTGCCCACCACGTTGTTATGGAAACTGGACTCGGTGTTAAAACATTTTCCACTTGTATAGCAGAGGTTTTGTCTGCTGTAGTGTGTGTGTGTGTGTGTGTGTATGTTAGTTAGCTGTTACTGCTGGCTCGTATTGATCCCCATGCATCATTATTAATGTATTTGTAATTCACAGCCATCTGTCTGCTGGAAACCTCAACTTACGACCACTGTGTTGCATATAAATATTTCAAAAAGTGAAATGAGTGACCTCAGCGTTTTCCCACTGATCATCACATGAATTACATTAAAACTTATTAAACATTTCTGTTCAAATTTAGAAAACCTCTTTTTATTTTGACATCCCATCTTTCACACACTTTCCACTAAACCTACATGAGCTATATGGACACATTCAGTCACATCTCCTCTCTTTCACAGTGAGAATATTTGGATCACATGATGGGCATTGGGCAGCATCTGACTGAGATGCCTGTGTTTGACAGCTACACATTTCAGTCACTGTCAGACTTGAGTGGCTAGTCACTGACAACCTACATACAGATCTATGATGATATGATCTCTACATTTTACTCATTCTTACACTCATAGATTACCTAGCATTAGCATGTTGCTGACATTAGGAGCAGTGGGCTAACATTGAAGGTGTTCAGGGACCAACAGATCTTCATCAAAACCATATTCAAGGAGAATTAACCTATAGGAACCTGTGATTTTAGTTGCATAGATTTGCATTTAAAAAATAACAGGATACATTATTCATCCCTCTCTATTTTCTCAAACACAGTATTCAGGGTGGAATAAGTGACACAAAGATCAGCCTTGAATTTACAAACCTAGATGTAAAAAAAAACCAAAACTGTCACGTCTGCAGACTCTAAAAACACTTCTCCAAGCAGAAGTTTTACAAATCAATACCTGAATAATAATGGGAGTATTGGCATTCACTGCTTACTCAATACATATAAATTGTAGCTGTTTTGATGGTAGTGCTGAGTCAGAAAAGATCTCCAAAGTCTGCAAACTCTTGAAATGAAAGAATGTTTAAGTATCAGCACACCTGTAGCTCCAACTATTGAAATAACATTCTGTAAAAACTCTTTAAGCTCCTGCCACAGTGACGCTCTGACATGAAAAATAAATAGTTAATCTATATTGTCCATAGGTGTGAATGTCAGAGTGATTGTTTGTCTATATATGTTCAGCCCTGAGATGAACTGGAGACTCATACAGGGTGTACCCCGCCTTCACCCATTGTAGCTGGATTAGACCCCCTGTGACCCTAGTGAAGGTAAAGTGGGTTCAGATGATGGGACAGGTCCAATTTTCAGATTGAAATAAGCTTTTAACACGAACATTAACAGCTATTGTTGTTTAGACTTTTTATTTTTTTATCACTGTTTTCATTATATGATACTCTTTTGTCACTAGTCATTAATACCTGTGTGTTCATGTACATAAGTCTAATGATTCAGCATTTTCTATATCAGTCGTGCTGCTGAGAAACCATCATGTCCCAGTAGGGTTCAATAGGAGCATCACATCTATTCTGAAACATATCAGTTTACTGTGTGTATTTTCAATAAAAGCATGTACGTGTAAGGATATCTTTGTGATAAAGTAGACTCTTTGAATAGATTTAGATTATTAGTAATGCTTCATTGAGCTGAACATGTGACAGTTTAGATTCACCCTGTTTGTTCGCCTTTTCTTTAACATGTTCCAAGGGGTGCACTGGTTACAGGATAAATGTAAACATCTAATAAACCAATATCATGACAGCAGCTCAGTTTCAAAGTGTCCTCATACATATGTAAATGTTATGGACTGCACTTATATAGAGCTTTTTCCACTTTCATAGTGCTTAAAGTGCTTTACATAGTGTTGCATTCACCCATTCACAAACACACCAGTAAACAGCTGCAGTCAGATCTACCGGGAGCAATTTAAGGTTCAGTGTCTTGTCCAAAGACACTTCGACATGTGAACAATCTGAGCCAGGATTTGAATCCCCAACCCTTCAGTCATTGGACGACCCACTCTATCAACTGAGCCACAGCTGCATAAATACATGCATTATATATATATATATATATATATATATATATATATATATATATATATATATATATATATATATATATATATATATATATATATATATATATATATATATATACCAAGTTGTAGGTAAAGTATCCATTGGATAGTTAGCATAACATATGTTCTTTTTTTAATAAATATATTTTAAAAAGAAAAATAACTAATTAAATAAATCTTCAAACCTTGGGGACTTCAAGAAAAAACAAGTTAATGTGTTTATAGGGCCAAATTCATGTACTTCACACATATTTATGTTTTACTAGTGGGGACCTACATTTTTATTTAACCCCTTAATACCTATATAACAGTAAGTAAAAGAAAAGAAAAAAGAAATGCTAAATCAATGGAGGTAATTAAGTTGACTGTAGCACATACAATAGATAAATACAGTTTCACTCTAAGGATGACCTGAGTATAAATTTATAATACTATGTTCAAGTGTTTATAATTAAGCCTTTGGTGCATACTGGTCACTCCAGTGTAGTTATTCCACAGCTGTTCTCTTGTAAATTCATGGGTTTTTGTGGGTTATACATCATCCAATACACTGACAGTCGTACTAGTACTGTAACTTTGCTGTTCTTGATAAATAAAATAGTAAAAAAAAAACAAAAAAAAACATTTTTACAAGTAATAATTAAAACAATAACTAGTATTAGAGTTTGTTAAATTTTGAGAAATTAGCTGACTGTTTTTTTTTCTTTCATTAATTTTTATTTTTATTTTCACACAGTAGGTATATCTCTATTCTGATGATGAGTTTTAAATGCATGTTTATATACTTGAAAAATTAAACACACGGGGTAAGGTAAAGGTAAAGTACTTTATTAGTCATTATACATTGTATAATAAAATGTGTCCTCTGCATTTAACCCATCCTGCTGTTGGGGCATCTGTACAGAGTTATGGGCCATCTCCAGCTGTGGAGCCAGGCTGATGGTCAGAATTAGGATTGTGTTCCACCTGAGTGGACATTTTTGGACAAATAGATTCATATAAAAATGCTAATCACATTATATTCTTCATGTCTCAAGAAGAATAAAAACACCCAGGAAACAAATCTCAACTCTACAGTAGTTCTCATAACTCATGCACCAAAGGGTTAAAATAAGGTGCTGGAGGATCAGACAGATGTTTGTGGGTCCAGGTGTTGGAGGACTTTATGTCTCCAGAGTCCAGACCAGTCCTCAGGTCGGTAGTTCAGTTCCCTTCAGTGGGGACCTGGGTGTGCCTGTGGGGAACTGTCCAGGGTGCTGATCTCCTCTTCACCTCCAACTGAGTAACGCCCTGCACTGGAGTAAATACAGCACCATGACGTGCTTCTCTCATTAGATTACACACATTGTGCTCTTGCTGGTGAGTGCTGTGAGTCACTGTACAATCTGTAGAACAAGTCTTCACTTTGGACAAGAGGATAATCATTTCCGGACGTACAGATCTGAATGCGCTCCTCCTTTCTCCAGCCTCTGGACGGGGTGACACAGGCTACAGGTAATTCCTCATCAGTAATATCCTCCTCCTGTATCCTATTGGGCTGCTGGAACGGCTGAAGAATATTCACTGTAAGCTAGAGGCTGATTTAGATTCATGAGTAAGCACTTCAAAGTGTTTGCTCATGTATAGGAGAGTCAGTCTGGAGGAAACAGTGGAGGATTGTATTGTTTTATTAGATGTATTTAGCCTTTTCTTCTGGCTTTAGTGGGAGCGTCTCCATGCAGCATTAGCCTATAATATATTTTTGCGCTTTTGTCACAGTGCGACCACCTACCTACATTAGGAAACCGGCAAAGGCGGTGGCTGGACATACAAAAAAAGAAACAAACAATAAGAAGCAGAGGGACAACCTGAGCATCTGTGCAGCATCAGCACCACATCAGAAGCCCCTCAGCTGCTCCCCGCCTGCCAGGCATGTCGACCACCGGGGAAGTACCACCTTTCTTCAGCAGCGTGGGCTCTGACAGCCCCGCCAGGCCCAGGCAGAAATTCTGTGGCGTGTTCTGCCCGGTGGAAGGATCCTCCGACAGCAAGACACTGGACTTTGACGCCCTGTCTGCGTGTAGGGGAAGGAGTGAGGGGAGAGTCATTGACCGACAGACCGACATCTCCCAACCGAGGAAGGTGGAGATCAGGGAGAGCACCGGCAAGGAAGCCCTGCAGAACCTGGACGATAAAAGGGTACACATATTACGTTTTAACTCATCTATTTTATATGTTCTGTATCTATGTTTGTTTACTTGGCTTTGATTTCATTTTGGGCAAGCGCTAAATATTTATTTTACTCTGAATAATTATATAATAATCTCCAAGTATTTCATTTCCACCCTCCGCCACTCATTTTTGGAGTTTGTCAGACAACTTGATCTGCCTCCATTTCCCAGAAAGCATTGTGATGTAATCGAATAGACGAGGGCCCACCATGCAGAGTCAGAGGGAGTGGCTCCTGTTCTGTAAAGCTTAGATCAGCCTTGATTCCTCTCCTTTTTCTGTTTGATTGTTCATTGCAGAACTTCCAAATATCAAAGTGTATTTGGAATAAATACACTTTTTGTATATACATATGTATGCATGTGCAGATATAAAAAAAATATACAACTGCATATATTAGAATGCATATTTATCCAGATCTGATTTTTTTAAAGCAAAGCTATATTTCATATAATTAATCATCATTATCAGTTTTATATGTAAATGTCAATTCTCTACTCATGCATGTCCCTCCATAACAAATATACACATGCAATAAGGCAATAAACAAATAAACTAACAAGATACAGCCCAATATGTTTAAATGACTGAACATTTAACCTAAATGTCATAATATTATACTTTTCTAAATGAGCTGCTGTTATTACTTTAAGGGAAAAACATACCTCCATATAGTGTCTGAATAAGAAAAACTAAAAACAAACTGTATTTTAAATGAATGAGAATGACCCAGCCTTTCTTCCACATATTGTACCATGTGACGCATGCAGCAGTGTTGCATTCAAGGTCCCCTGTGCATTGAGTGCCTTTAACTGAGGGTGTGGAGCTGATCAAAAATGAAAAGAGACTGACTTGCATGACTTGCAGGAAAAATCTATCATCAGTCTCTGGGCCAACTTTTCTTTTTTTTTTTTCTAAACCACTGAGACCAGAACAGGAGTTATGGTAGTAAAACTAATACAAGGATCAGCAAACGGACTTTTTACTTAATATCTAAGCACTCAGGATGCTGTTAAAAGCCTTGGATGGTGGTGTTGAGCCATAGTTTCATGTTACATATTGACTGAAAGCATTAGGAACATTAGCCACTCTTTACCTACTCACTTTGATCTCTTACGTCACTTAAGTCTTACATGTGTAGCTGTGATATTTAAAGACTGACATTGGGCTTTGCATTAGAACTGACTTGATATATGGATGAAAATTAATAATAGAGTTTAAATTAAATCACCCAAAGTTTATGACATTGAATATATTAGTTTTAACTCTGTTTAATATGTTGTTGTTGTTATTTGCAGTAAAAGCTTCAGAAAAGATTAAGAAAATGTTATTGTTCGTGTTTCAACATTTCACCCAAATTTCCCAAAAGTATTGGAAAAATAGAGGTTTTACTACAACAGGTCAAAATGTAATGGGTAAATAGATGTAATGGTTATGGGTGTAATATAAATACAGTGTCTATTCTATTCTATTGTATTCTATTCTATTCTAACAAAAATTTCAGACTTAGATTTGTACAAAGAAAACAAGTTGACTTTAAGTTTTAAAAAACACATCTGTCTGTTTGATCTGATCCAGAAGCTCTCTGTTTGGTTCATGTCTGGAAATGTGGACTCTCTTAAATATTACATTTTATTTAGCTATAACATGAAGATTTGTTTGTGATCTTTTCATTTTAACACTTATGTGACATGAAGTGTCATCAGTCAGAATCTGCAGTACAATTTCAGTTTATTTATTAGCACATTGTAACAAAACACAAAGACAGAATATGTCAAAGAATAAAAAAAAAAAAGAGATTCCTGCAAATTATGCTGAGGTTTAAACTCCCAAAAAACCTTGAATGAATATGCTAACAAAGTGCATATACAAAAGTGACAGTTTTGCACATCAGAGCACAAATAAAACCTTTCTACATGTATTTTTTTTTTTTTTTGCTTTCTTTATTAAAGTTATTGGCTGGTGGAGCAAATGTGAGGTATGTTTTAGTTTGATGGATTTAATTAACATGTTTAAGATTTGCTTGTGATCCCTTTAATGTGTCACTCATATGAAAATGAGCATCATCGGATTGTGTTCATTAACTTAATTTCATTTGGCATTTAAACACAAAAACCCTGAACATATAGATCGATTATACTGTCTCTTAAAAAGATGGTGAGAAAATCTAATGAGGTTCATACTGTGTACAAGAACTCTTTCTTTTCTGATTTGTCAGACAGATGGAAAAAAGAGTTGATTCTTTTACTTTTACAGCCTGTAGTCTTCCTCAGAAAGGTCACTTGTTGCTCCTGTGACATGCTGTTGGGATAAAGAAGTTGACAACTATATGTCACAGGAAAAACAAGTGACCCTTCTGAGGAAAACTGCAGTCGAAACATGTCAAGGTAAAAGAATCAACTCTTTTTCCACCTGTCTGAGAAATAAGAACAGGAATTTTGTACAGCTAAGAATGTGGATGAGACAGGGGTGTCAAACATGTGGCCCGGGGGTCAAATCCGGCCCTTGAAAGGGTCCAGTCCGGCCCCTGGGATAAATCTGTGAAATACAAAAATGATAGTAAATATATTAATAATTTTATTTCAGGTTCCACATACAGATCAAAATGGGTCGGATCAGTAAGATACTATCATAATAACCTACAAATACATCTCTACATTTTGCTCTTTGTTCATTTAATAATTTTATTGTATTTACAATAAAACTAACTATAATTTCACAAAAACATTAATAACCTGAACAAATATGAACTTTTCTAAATGTCGGACGTGTCAGTTTAACAATGTTCTGCTTGTTATTAAATATTTTGTATATTTGTAAGATCCACTAATAAATAATCTGTACATCGTAAATGATAAAGTGAGACACAGTTTTGTTAAAATTACATTTAGTTTTCTGTAGAAGTGTCAGTTTATTCAGGTTACTCACATTGTTTTAAAGGACAGTTGGTACATGTGAACATTTTCATCAAATAATTTAAAACATAGAGGAAAACTTGGAGTTGACATTATTTATATATTATGTTATTATTTTAGTGGTTACGACCCAATTCAGATCAAACTTGTTTTAATGAACTAAAATGAGTTTGACACCCCTGGTGTATGATTTTTTCCCCCCATTTCTTTCTTGTGTTTATTGAAAAAAAGTTCTGTTTTTCCATTGACACCATTAAAAAGGAGATCACTTTAGTTTGGAAATGATGACATCCTGACGTATAAAATCTTTTACAAACATAAGGAAAAGTCACATTTCCTCTTCCTAAGTTTCATCTTGAATGTGAGTTCCATTGTTTTGCCACTTCCTTCTTGCCCTGGGGACACTTTTACTCCCACTACACTATACACAGATCAGTGTGTGTAGTGATGCCAATATCCTGCCTCGTGCTCTGGTGAAAATCCACACTTTTCGAAGCCTTCAGCTGAAGTGTGTGTGTGTGTGTTTAAGATGGCTGCTGGCTGTTTCTTGGTCGGTCGCAGGATGTTTGCAGGCTGTTTGCTGTTTTTTCTCTGCCTCTACTAATCCACGGAGACCAATTGATGGCATTAGTGAGGCTCTCCTGTCAATGGAGCAGGGCGAGGCTCTGCGCATGCTCCGTGCGGTTCTTTTATGGAGCAGAGCTTAGTCCTGGTCCCTCCCTCCCTCTTGTCTGACTCCGTCTGGGAAGGAAGGGTTTGGTGCATCGGTGGACACCGGGAGGCTACCAGGACGCGATCCGGAGTTGATAGATAGTTTGATTTGTCACATTTGTGGCCTCCCAAGGAGCGGACTGAGCTGAAACCGAACCGGCTTCTTCTTCATCCTCCTCATCCTCGTTTCGACTCGGAGAGCAGCCGTTAATCCGTTACGTTCATCCCAGTCCGAGGCGCAGCGCAACGAGAACACCGGTCAACATGTCTGGCTATCAGGGCAAGAAGAACATCCCCCGCATAACAGTGAGTGTTGTGCCGTGTTCGTGGGGCTAAAACTCAGTTCTCGGTCCGGTGTGTGGCCGTGGAGGCCTGCGGGTGTGGGTGCAGGATGTGACCGGAGCGGTGCGGTCCCTGTGCCGCTGCGCTCCTCCATAAATCTGAGCCGGATACTAGGGGATAAACCTGCAGGAAGGCTGCTTTCTAAACGAATTTTTGCAGGTGTTTTTTTTTTTGTAGTTGTAATGTCTGCTGTGATGCATTCAAGGTCCAACACACATTAGAGTCGATCAGTCGATATGGAATCCAATAATGTGGCCAAAGTGAAAAGCCTATTTTTATAGCATCTTTGCGGCAAGTGCTCACATCCGGACAAAACCCATCGAACATGTGATGTTAAAGTTGAATTTGTGGTGCAGTTGGAACTTGTGCAGGGTTTGCGGTGGTGTGTGCACCCGGACCAGACGCCGGTGGTCTTTGTTAGACCGGGTATCACTATACACACACACACACACACACACACACACACACACCAACTGGTGGGCAAATGCTCCACCGCATCCCGCATGTGACGCTCCCTGGTGGGATTTTATTCTATTTTTCAAGCTTTCTTTTCACTCTGGAAAATGTGTATGTGTGTTTTTTTGTATTGTGGGTGCTGTACAGAAGCATTAGAGGCTACATTAATGTTGTCACTGCGGGGAGATTTTATGTCCTGGAATCATTGCAGGGATAGTGGTGCTTGAATGGAAAGTGGAGAACAGGGAGGGGAAGGGAGGGGACAGAGGGTCCTATTTCCTTCCATGTTTCTCTCTCAGCTGTGTAATGAAGGGAGGATGCGTGTAGGCAGAGCTGATCAGTAAAGAGGCCACAGTCTCTCCATCCTGGGCTGAAATAATTGGGTTAAAATGTCAAAGTGGGTCAAATCATGCAGATACTGTAGAGACATGAAATGAAGCCAAGATGAACATCTCAGACTTTATTACTGATGTGTTTTGTGCAGAAGAGATTTAGAATGATTGTCTAAAGAGTCCATTCTACTCCTGACATTTCCAACATCTGGATCCAAAATGTATCCAAAATGTCTTCACTTTAGAGCTAACAAAGGAGGATCAGGGTGGTGGCTGCTAGTTGGGATGACAGGACATTTTTTCATCATGTCATCATACTTCTGTACAGACGTACCTAATGGTCTCCTTTGCACTAAACCAATGCCAAGAAAACCAACTTATTATCATTTAGACTTTGAGACAAATCTTCTTTTTCTGTCATAAACTTGAGTTAAATGCATATTTTAAGACAATATATTGAAATCTTTTTCATTATTTCCCATTTCGCTATATTATTGATCGATCACTGCCATCAGATATTATTATTTTTAATGAAACTTACAGTACGTATGGATGTAAAAGTTGCAGACAGTCCAGTTTGTGTTAAACGGGCAGTATAGTAAGACTTCTGTACACTAGTGAATGCATGTACATTTCCAGCTTTTCACTTTTTATAGTAATATTTCTAACATATTACATTATACAGATGTAAAACTGCAACAAAGACTATTGTCTTGTAATGTGATAGTACCGTGAATTTGTGATTCCTGGTCCTACAAAGCAGATAAAAATACACATGTAACAGTAGAAAGTAGAAGTAAAGTGATTCAGATTGATGGCCATTTATAACAGTGTTTTTCCCTCTAGGCGGAGTGATGCTGACTATCTGCTGCCTTCTCTTTGAAACTATTATTAACTATTATTATTGTATTAGTCTCTAAAAATCCACCATGAATCAACCTCGTCTAGACAAAAAAAAAAAAAAAGTATCCTAAAACAAACAATGTAGTTTTTGGCTCATTTCAGTCTTGAAACTATGTGAAAATGCCACCACAATGCAGTAAATGTATGCATAAATCCTGGTTTTTGCCTTTTACTAGACATATTTTGAGTTCTTAACTTACACATATGTAGAAATGTAACATGACGATTGTCTAGAAATGTGATAGTATTTCGTTGTGACTTAATTTGTGACGCCTGCACTTACATAACAGGTCAAACAAAAAAACTTCATTGTAGTATAATAATAGACAATAGACATTATTTGGTACAGATTAATTAGGTAAATTAATTTCTGCTTATGTTCAAGTCAAAAACTGGTCATTTATTTAATGGTAGTGGATGGTGAAGTGGCCTCCAGCGTTTCCTATTATTAGGAAACTATTTTTATTGATATTAATATTATTATTATTATTATTACTCTGCTGAATCACATGCAGGTGAAGACATTAGAAAAATGTGAGCATGTTGCTCCAGGTTTCAAGAACCCAGATGTGAACAGTCAGTCAGTACTGAAAGGAGGGGTTTAGTGAATCAAAACTCTCCAAAAATTTGGCTCCAGCTTTCAAAATGTGAGGATTTGTGGTGTTTTGTCTGCTTGACATCATTACATATTAGCCATGTAGTATGTAAATTATAACCCAAATGTGAAAATGTATCATTTAATCTACGTCCAACCATGAAAAACAACCACAAGCCTAATTTACATGACATGATTGTGCTGCTGTGTGACTCTACACAGTCATAAAGTAACTGAATGTTGCTTCTCGATCATGTATCATAACAAAGCGAATTAGAACAAGTTACGTATGACTTTCTGATGATGAAATATTGGTCTGTTCCTCAAATAATTTTCTCCTTACCTCAACTGCAGCCAGTTGGCTCAGACATCAGAAGATTATCGTAGTCCAAATAGTGATTAAGTCAAACCAAAATGGATCGACGACCTATTCTTGAATCATGAGGAAAGAAACTGGGTCAGAGACAGAAGTGTTTTCTCTAAATTCCAGGATTACACATGCTTTCTATCATGCAGCACCTTAGTCATGCAGGCTTACACATTGATGTCAGGGAGGAGCGTGATAAATATATAGCATAAGATGCTAACGGCTCAAACGTGGAGGCTTTTAGTCACGTTTTCCATTTGGATGGGGTCTTGACTCAGGGTTTAGGTAACGAATAGTCTCCAGTCTGCGTTTAACTGTTTCATGTCTTCGTTTCGTCTTTGAGCTGGCTTCGGAGTGAAAAGTGAATCACGTTCTTAAATCAAACAGAGGAAATGAATGCATCTAAATTGAATAAAAACTAAACATTACAGGCTGCAGCTGCGACAGGAGACTTCTGTGTTTCCCTGACTCTCTGTGGAAGATGATCACATTTAGAGTCTTATTTAATAATTATGAATGATTTTTTATTTTTTTTAATTGTGGTGCAGTGTTCAAGGGTGGAGCTGTGACGTCCACTATACAGCAGATGGAGTCATGTCGTCTGCACAATCACAGGCTGTTCTCATTAAATATGGATGGACTTCCTTAAGTTCACCACCTGGGGTTGGAGCTGGTCTACGATTCAGGCCTGATCTAGACCCTAGAATGAACATAATATAAAGCAGCAGTGAATTACATAGAACATGTAAAAAATGACTACCAAACGTTTTTAATAAATTACTTTTTTTTGGTGTAACTTCACAACTCCAACAGAGCAAAGCTCATAGTGATGTTGTTTATTCATTTATTTCTCCTTCTCTTGGAACACCTATCTACTGTAGATGTAGTTGAAAGACATTGTTTAAAAACTAGAAATAATATTAATATGGAAAGCATCTCTCAGTCATTGAAAGGCTCATAGTCTAATGCCAGGAAGTAGACAGATCCCAACATGCTGGGATAACAGTAGATATGCAATAAATGTAATTTTTATAAAACTTTATTTCAAACATTTCGAATAAAATAAATAATACAACAGGAAATAATTTGGAAATTGACAAAAACAAACCATAATCGACGTGAAACAGAACTATTCCATAAAACAAGTATACACTGTCCATAAATAATTCTAATGAGTAAGAAAAAAAACTATTTACAAGAGAACTTCTGTTTGAACTGGAATAGGATAAAATAACACACATAAAAACATATTAAATACAAACCTTAAGAACAAACCTGTCATTGAGCATTTAGTGAATTATGACAAACACCAAAAATCACAGTTCCATTCAATTAATGTCGAAGTTGATACAGTAGATTAATCATTTGATTGATCTGTTTTCACATTAAATAACTAATTCACAAAGTGAATTACTGCCGTCAGTGTCGTTTATGTTCTGATTTGATGATTCGAGGTTTGTGCAATTATCTGGGTTCAGGCTGATGAAGCAGAATGTTTGAAACACTCCTCAAATTACTAGTAGAGCTGTCAAATGATTAAAACATTTAGTTGGATTAATCACAGATTTGCTGTGGATTAATTTGGATTAATCACAATTAAATATCATTCATTTTTCATCTTTATTGGTCACGGTTTATTTTGCATGAGCAAACAGAGTCAAGGAGGAAGGCTAATATATGTGCACTGAATGTGTTTGTCTAAAGTGGGCGACACATTAACCGTAGTGTTAGCAGAACCCTCAACTAACATAGGCTTCACCTTAATGTGGTATTTTAATCTGAAAGTGCTTCAGTGAATAGAAAACTCCTTCCTGGGTTGACTGTTCCATCTTGGTTTTATTTGTCCTCATATTCTCATACAGACAAGTTGTTTAATATCGTTCATCTGTATGGGTTGTTTCTGTTGCCTGTCACTATTGGATCAGCTGACCGTTAGCACATGCTAACTCAACTTGGGTAAACTGCGTGAAATGTGTTGGTGAACATGTTCAAAGTCATTCTGCTGCAGATGGGTTAATTAAAAGTGTTAATCTGATTATGATTAATCTACTTTAAAGGGATTATCTGGAGTAAAATTCATTTTAGCTAATATTTTTTTTAGATGTTTGGGAGTACATAGCCTACATATAGTTGACATCAAAATCACACCATTTGGATGTACATTGAGAAATTTCGATTTTGCCATTTGGAGCCAAATTGTGTTTGCATGGAAGTGATTAGGGCATGTCATTTTTGGCAACACGAAATGCTATTTTTAGACCTCTTCTAATGTTCTAAACAACATCATACTTGTGTGGTAGTAAGTAGAGGGTCCCTAAAGGCAAAGCAAAGTGTCCTGAGGTCTTCATGTCCTTGGATAATTTGACCAGAGTTACTTATCTACAGCCAAAACCTTTCCAGATGCAGGAGCCGTCTTTAGGAGGAAGTCCAAAATAGTTGATTGCCGAGTGCAAAGTTGCACGCTCTGGAAATGTAACCTGTTAGTAGGCTAAGCTTTACTGTTGCATACAGCTTCATTTCAATTTCTAATGAAATACTGGACTATGTTTTTAAAAAAGAATGCAACGAAATCGTGAATTTCCAGAGTGTGTAACTTTGCACTAACACATGCTAACACAAAGGCTAATTTGCTAATGCTAGGTATAGTTTGTGTGTTAGGATAAGTAAAATATTAAGACTGAGTTTCCCTATAGGCAGGATGAAGTGAGTTAACATTTAAGAAATTTATGGAAAAAAGTCATGAAAAAATTGACGTATTTGTGGTTATTTCATGTAGCCCAGTATATGTCATATGTAGGCTAACTCTCCCCAGCACCATTTACACTTACAGGCGTTTGGAAAAATCATTGTTCTTCAGTCTTTTGTCAACACTTTAATTAATTGAGGATTGTGAGATATAAATATACCAAACAAAGTGAAAGCAGATCAAAGGTAATGTTTCCGTCAAAGGAAATCAGACTCTAACGGAGGCAAAAAATAGGCAGAGGCTATAATTAGACTGCCCTGGATTAAAGTCTGTGTGAGTCCAATCCTCAGCAGATGAGGGTTCATTATGTGACGGGTTTGTTCACCTGTAGGGCACTGTCATCCCTGGTGACTGAGCGTTTGTTATGTCTGTTGACACACCATCCACAACATGCTGTTCAACTCACATCTGCACAGAATGATCCTGAAATTCCCTCTTGATGAAGCCAAAGGAAAACAGGCAGTGTATGAACACGTCAGTTTATGCATGGATTCATGAACCAGTTCTGACTGAAATAACAGAGTTTTTAATTGAATTTAGACTGACTGTATAGAAGAACTACACAATATATTGTTTGAGCATTGACATTACAATGTACGTGTGTGCAATAGTCACCTCGCAGGTCCTGCAATTAATTTCATTTTATTTTTTTTATCATTTTTATTTATTTATTTGTGTATATATAATTATTTATTTGATTTAATTATTTCATCTAACTAATCTGTTTGACCGTTTGCATCGGCACCACACAGCTTATATACTCCTGAGTAGTAACAATAGCAATATAAATCGCAGGATTTGAAGAAAAAAAATAAAAAATCGTTCAGCCCTACATAAAAGATAACTTACGGTTAGGTATGACTTGGAGAATAAAGGCTGTTTCTGTACGTCAACTTGGGAATCTAAGTTAAATAACATTTTTGTTGTGACTTCCTTATGTTTTTTTTTTCCCCTTAACATTTAACCTTTCCTAATATTACCCTCTATTTTGTATTTTTCAGTTAAAATAAGGTATTTTCCCATATTTAATTTACTGATCAGAGTAAATACAAAGGTTATTATATCAAAACTGTGGAAAAACATTTTTTTCAGCAACATATATTTTAGAATAGAATTGGTTCCTTATTGTATATAGTGAACTGACACTGTAACGGCTATTGCAGGTCCAATTTGTAAAAAATCTATAGGAATGTATTTAATACTTATTATTTCCTGAACATATTTTGTGTCTGAACAAGCACAGACTTTTCTGGTAGCAGACTGTTTTTTCAATAATCCAGGATGCATAAATCATAGCGCTCAATGACCTGGCAGCTTTCTCCACCTGACTTCACTCATGTTTCCAGGATATTTTCCATTTGGACAACAACACACACTGTTGCCATTGGTTACATCTTTCACTGGCAGTCATTTCCAGAGTCTGTAGAGCTGATCTGATCCTGATTTTATGAAACCTCTTGGTCAGCAGTTCTATTCTTTTTGTCTGTGGTGTGGTTGGGTTTTCAGTATCGTTTAAACCCAGGATGTTTTAATAATAATAACCTGCAGGTATCGTATGATACAACAAATCAATGTCACTGTAATAGAGGAATAATCAATACTCCCAGACTCTATCATCAGTCTGTTACTCACACATCAATGCCGCGACTAAAACAACTTTTAAACCTTCTTTCTTCTTTTGTTGTGACTCTTCCTCTGGTTGTTTTAGCCTCAGGTTTCTTTTGCACTTTTTCCAGTGTTCAAGGTTTTTTATTTTTATTTTTCACATTAGTCTTATGTTTGACATCCTTTTTTTTTTTTTTTTTTTTTTTAAATATTTTATTTTCGGGGCTTTTAAAATTTCAGCGACACAGGAGTGGCACATGGTGCAGTGGTTAGCACTCGTGCCTCACAGCGAGAAGGTCCCTGGTTCGATTCCCACACCAGACCTTTCTATGTGGAGTTCGCATGTTCTCCCCGTGTCTGTGTGGGTTTTCTCTAGCTCCTCCCACCATCCAAACACATGCACTGATAGGTTAATTGGTTAATCTAAATTGTTCATAGGTGTGAATGTGAGAGTGACTGTTTGTCGAAATATGTTCAGCCCTGAGATGAACTGGAGACTGATACAGGGTGTACCCCGCCTTCACCCATTGTAGCCGGATTAGGCCCCCAGTGACCCCTGTGACCCTAGTGAGGATAAAGCTGGTTCAGATGACGAGAGCGAGAGATTATTGTGAGATAAAAAGTCATAATGAACAATTTCCTATCTCATAATTATTACTTTTTTTCTCATAATTCTTAGTTAAATTGCCAAATCATGAGATTTTTATTTTTATTTTTCATACCGTCATATTTGTCTAGTTTGAAAAAATAATGAGTCTATTCTGAAAATGTAGAGAGTATAAAGTACAGATATTTATATAAATGTAAAGAGTATAAAATACAGATATTTATATAAATGTAAAGAGTATAAAGTACAGATATTTATATAAATGTAAAGAGTATAAAGTACAGATATTTATATAAATGTAAAGAGCATTAAATACAGATATTTATATAAATGTAAAGATTATAAAGTACAGATATTTATATAAATGTAAAGAGTATAAAGTACAGATATTTATACAAAAATGTATGGAGTAAAAGTAAAAAGTTGCCTGAAAAATAAATAGTCAAGTAAAGTACAGATACCTAAAAACTGTACTTAGGTACAGTAAAAGAAGTACTTGTACTTAGTTACTTCCACCTCTGAATAAAATAGTCAACGCACAAGGTCAATGCAGATACATTAAGTACTTGTTGTGAGAGATGCACCAATATAGTCCAAGTATAGCTGCTTAATTTTCAAAAAGGTATAATATTGTTTTTGGAGACTGTGATTTTTTTTTTCCAGACGGATGCAACTGTTCGTCTCAAAAGTTCATCTATCAATGAGAAGTGGATAATCAGTTGTCAATGACAATGCAATGCACTTCTTGGCCACACACAGAGCAACTTCCATAAATTTGAGTTGTACATTGTTTAGAGAATCACGGATATTTGTAAAGTTCCACAGTAAACAAAGTTCAGGATCCACTGGAACATTAAATTGTGTGATTCTGGTTAAAATGGAGCAGATTAATATTCATACACAAGTGACAGTGTATGTAGAAAGGAACCGAATTTAGTCTAAAACACATTTCCGTAACACTTTATAATACCTACACACATTCCACCATGTATTAACCATTTGTTGGTCATGTCTAAATGGTTTGTTCATGATGTATTAACCATCTGTTACCTATTTGTTAATGTTTATGATTAATTGTGTACAGGTAATACATTAATAAAGTATTTGTTCACACAGCTACAGATAGTTTGTTCATAGAAAAGAAGAACAAATGCTTTGTTCATGATAAAGGGTGTATGAATAAACATGAACAAATAGGTAATAAATGGTTAATACACAATGAGCAAACATTAAAAAATAGGTAATAAATGGTTAATACATAGTGAATTGTGTGTACTGTAGGTATTATAATGCGTTACCCACATTTCTGATAGACTAGATGTGAATGAATGTAATTTTTCTGAAGTGAGGTATAGTTGATGTAAGATATCATAGTTGATCAATTTATTGCATTGATAATTATCTTTGACATTTTGACTCAGGTGAAATTAGTGATTTAATTCAACATTTATTCATAGAAGTAGTTCCAATTAAGACACACAGACTCGTTTACATGAGAAACCTATTTTTAGGCAGACATAAAACATCATTTAGTCCTAATAAAACAGGACACACTGTACACTATATAAATTAGAGTTCCTATAACAGCTCAAACTCAGGAATTACCCAGAGATGCTGTCTTCATTTACCTCAGAATAACTGTACATTTCTTTGACTCATGGTAGAGTTAAAGTTTGATATAATAACAAAAGTTACAGAGCAGGAATTGCATTTCTCAGCACCCATCAAGGTTTTACTATTTTTACTTATTTAACTGCAGCTACATGGATAGTATTTCCTTAATCTGATCCTGACTTATAACACTGTTAAAGATTTAGTGATTAACAACAGAATTTTCCTTTATATTCAATCTTTTTCTAAACTATTTATCACCATTTATTATAGTAAGATCGCCTGAATTTTGCATTTTTTCAGTCAAATTATGATATTGTCTGATATGTATTTTACTAAACAGCTCATTAAATTCCTTATTATATCAAAACAGAGGAAACTGAAGAAAATGTGACATTTTCAGCAAAATATCATTGACTGAACATAAAGCTAAGCATCTACATCTACTGTCATTGATCCAAATCCATGGGTTTTACTGATGAATCAATGATGTAGAAGATAATGGTGTGTCCATATTCACTACAGAGCCACTGAACGTCCAAATAGGTCATATTTGATGACCAGGAAAAGATGACAAACTGTATTTTACCTCAGTTATTTACATGTGTTGACAAGATTATTAAACATTTTCAATCAGTTGATGGTTTTGGGGGTTAAAAATCAATGGATGTCGAGTTTACATGTTGCAAAGCACTTAATGAGAATAGAAAAATGTAAAAAAAAAGATTCAATATTCACAGGGTTATTGGATAGTAATATCTTCATGTTGAACAGATTATTGGAGATTTTACATGAATTCTCAGTCTCTGTTTGGATCAATATCTGATGACTGAAGGGGTTCTGATCGGCTCCTGCTCTGTTCATTAGTTTATTAGTGTGTGTCTGGCACTGTATGAAAATATACTATTAAATATTTTAATCGATGCGTTGATGTAAAATTGGTCACATTGTGCAGATAAATGCTTGGACTTTTGACATTTGATGCACATTCTTTGTGGTTAAACAGATGCTGCTGGTCAATAGAATAATCAAAGTGAATGAAAAATGAACTACTTTTAATGTTATCTTATTAACAAAGGGAAATGAAGGAATACATTTGGATGGCACGGTGGTGCAGTGGTTAGCACTGATAGGTGAATTGGTTAATCTGAATTACCCATAGGTGTGAATGTGAGAGTGATTGCTTGTCTATATATGTTCAGCCCTGAGATGAACTGGAGACTCGTACAGGGTGTACCCCACCTTCACCCTTCAGTAGCTGGGATAGACTCCCTGTGACCCCAGTGAGGATAATGCAGGTTCACATAATGAGATGAGAATGGATAAATTTTCCTAAATAAATTCTCTTAATCAACTCAGACATTTAATGATGATGAAACTGGTGTAAATCTGTCTTTCCCAAAATGTTTCATAGAGGTTTTTTTTTTTTTAAATATCATATCATATTGCAAAGATGTTTAATCATTTATTTTATTTTTCTTTCTTTTTTGAGTTGGTTTGTGTGTTTGTTTGTAAGCAACTTTACACAAAAACTACTGGACCAATGGACAGTGTATAGACACACTTAGTTTATGTTCTTTTCATGATTATATCGACTTTTTTTTTTTTTACCACTTTTTTATTCGGTTTTCTGTTTTTTAAATGACCCTCGACTTTAATAAAAACATTTTAAGGACATCTTAAATGTCCTTAAAATGTACTTATGTTTTCACTTAATCATATAAGATGGAGCATAAGAGACTAAATGGTGATGAATCACTTAAGAAGGTAAAAAAAAACCCATACAGAACTGCCACAAGTGCAGCCCTGGGTCTTTATGAATTAAGGAACATTTTTCTTAGAAAATGTAATTGGCATTTCTGTACATGAATGACAAATATCACAATATTATCATATTAATATTACTTTACACCCTTATCATATTTTGCAAGTTTTGCTAATATCATGCAGCCCTAGTCTAAACAGGTAAATATCATTTGTTCACATTTAAACTAACCTTGTGGGTGGGAAAATCTTCACAAAAAATTGATATTAGTCTGATGAGCATGTCTTATGTTCCAATTTGCTTTTGTTTCTGAGTATTCTTCTTCAGCTGACCCCCACAGGCATTAAACACAACATATTTGTTTATTGTTTTCCCATAAAACTGATTCATTCCTCTTTATTTCCGCTCTGCATTTTCTCCACAGTCATTCTGTGTGGATGAGAATACACAGCTGAAGGAGCTACATCATCATAGTAATGACACTGAATTCTTGCTTCTAAACACCATCCTCTTACTTCACGCTTCTTTTTCTTTGTTTTGCGTGTATTACTGGCATAGTAGGCAGAAGGTTTGTAGTGTGGAATGAATTGACGGCGGTGTAGTAACAGTGAGCCCATTCAGCTCTGTCCACATCCTGTTGTTAGGCCGTTCCCATGAAGGAAAGGTCACTGTCATGTTTGGCATAGATCCAATACAATCAGATATGCTCTCCAAAACAACCACATGATTATACAAGTGTGAATTGAAGGCGTGTAATTGTTTCCCTGATGTACAGTAGGTTTTCGGCAGCTGAAGGCTTTCAAAGTGAACAGATTTAGACCAAAAAAAACCCAAAAAAACTTCTAAGCAGGAACTTGTCAGATTGTTCTGCATAAAACTGCCTCATTGTAATACACATCAAAAGTGAGTAATGACTTCTGAAAGGATAATTTTGCCTCCCAGTCTTGGCTGACATCAGAAACATGAGCATCCACTTCAGAAGTGTACTGTTATGCTGGCGAGGTTCAGGAGGTAATGTGATAATGACGGTCATGATGAGGCACATGATGTAACGGCATATTTGAGCGCAGTCGTCGGGATGAAAACAGGCCAGCATTGGACTGGATCGCGGCCAGTCTGCTCCGCACTCATCGTGTATTTACCACATGATCCGTTAGTATCATCTGCGCCGTCTGAACGTTACCACACCTCTGAGACGACAACTGCAGAGCATCTTCCAAACATGCCGCCGTCAGCAGAACCGGACTCTGAACTGGTGTGGGTTTGTGTCCATCATCACTGTTAAAACGGTTTATTAGAAAATCAGGACATGGAGGGATTTTTTTTTTATTATTATTATATGAAAAAAGGAGAATTAAGTCTAAGATAACCAGGAATGGAAGAAGCACAGACAAAATATTCCATTCTGCATGTCCAGGAAGTAAAATTCTCAAGTGAAATTAAATTAAAGCAAAAAGAAAACATAGCTAAAGTATCAAGTAAAAGTTCATTTCATTCATAAGTATTGTGTATGTTATCATTAGATTAGTAATAGTGATGTGTGAGTGTAAAACTACTTTATATCCAGGATTACAGGCGCCAGATAAAGGACTCATTGTATTATAGTTGGAGAGAAAAAAATGACAAAACAAAGATGAGTTTCTGGACTTTATCTCTAATCACTGATTGTTTGTGACACAATGGATTATTTCAATAAATGCACTTGGCAACAGTTCAACAACATGCAATTTTGTGAGACGCTGGCAGACAAAAAGTTTGGAAATGACACAATGGTGTCTAACAATGTGTTGTATAAAGCTGCATTAAATGGAAAAAGTAAATACCTCACCACAAAACTATTTAACTAGTACAAATACAGCGTTAATCTCTTGAAACTTGACTATTGAGCTCCGACAGCTGATGTCACAGGACAAGAAAAAAAGTCGATGTACCCATCTTGGCAGTAATTGTGTTGGTAGATTGGCAGGGACTGGTAGCAGAGACATCACAAAAATACAAACTTGCATCTAAGTTAGGGAATATGTAGTCACAGCACAAATAACTGTGGCAGTCAGGGACACAGCTGACAAATGATCAGCTGATATGCAAGGCGCTGCAGTTATTATTACACTCATTGCTGGTTAAAATGGTTGGTGAGTGTTGTGTTGTTGTTGCCATAGTCCAGGGGTGTCCAAATCCAGTCCTCGAGGGCCAGTGTCCTGCCTGTTTTTGATATGTCCCTCTTCCACCACACCTGGTTCAATGAATGATCAGCTCATCATAAAGCTCAGGGGAAGTCTGATAATGATGTAATGACTTCCAGGTGTGATGGAAGAAGGAATATCTAAAACATGTAGGATACTGGCCTTCCAGGACTGGATTTGGACACCCCTGTCATAGTCGTTCTCACGTCTTACATGGGAGCTTCAACAAAACAGTGTGAGGTTTTTTTTTCCTACGTGGAAACAAATTCAAGAAGCCCTTGTATCGGAGGTTACGAAGTGGTGTCAACTGTACTGAAGTCAGATGTAGCTAGCATGGCTAATAACCAAACATGCTAATAAGACACATCCTATTAAATTGGGGTAATTTAACACTTACCCTTCCAGTGATGATGCTGTGGTTTTTGGATTTAATATTCCACAACTGAATGTTTGAAATGAACCCTGACTGAGTCCATTTGAAAACTTCCAGGCTTTTGTAGTTTCTCAGAGAGTTCACTGACTAAACTGATGGGAAGCTAATGAGATAGCTGTAGATGTTAGCATACTGCAAATTGGGGGCGACTTCATCTGAGGAGGAGATACTTTCGAAAAGCACCGCCCGGGGCATTATACGGGTCTGTTATATTTAATCTGTCCAATTTCTGCATAGAAATCTGAATTTCATGTGAACTGAAGTGAAATGTGCACTCCGATGGTGCGAAGATGTTTACTGTCATAATGTTAACAGTGCCGCTGCATTCGTCATGTTTACTGCCAACATGGCGTCCTGACAACTAAAGTTATGTGATGTCCAGAGCTCAATACCTAGCTAACATTTGACTGCACAAGTTTATCAAAAAAAGAAAAAGTAATGCACTTTCCACTGCAAAGGATATACATAAAACATGAGGTTTTCATTAAATTTCAGACAATTTTTTCATGTAAATCAGCATAAACTGGGTCTTAGGGGTTAAATATAGTGTTTTACAGAAAAATGATCAGCAAAAACTAATCCACTGACAACAAGGGGAAAAAAGTTCAATAATTGTACTTAAAGTTAGAATGTGTGATATTGAGAAAAGAACAAGCAAACATAATTTTGGTGACACCAATGGCCATTAAATAAACTGCAGTCTACATCCTGTGGTTAAGAGATTAAATATTTTTGGTCCTGTTCCATGATTTTCACATGATGTTTATTCATTTCAAAGATAATTACAAGAAAATTACAGTCTGTAGCAACACCAATAAAGAAATATCTGGTTTCATGTACAGTTTAATGGACTGCATTTATCATTGCACACTACTAGCAAACAAAAAAAACCCCAATACTTTAACATATTTTACCTGGTTCTTCAAAAGTAAGTTGAAAAAGTATTAAGAGGCAAATGTAGGTACTATAGTGCATGGTTATTTACACATACACTGGCTGCAAAGATGCATAAAGGCAACTGAAACTGGAAGAGGAGCTGATTTTGGGTCTATTCACATGTTGAAAAAATTAAATACAATAACTAATTGAGTTCAGGTCACTTTTATTAATGTAATGTAAATATTTGCCTGTAAAGGGAAAAAAATGTTCTCTGACTTTCAGAATAAATGAGGCAAAACTCCACCAAAACACTTAAATGTGGGGGAAAGAAGAAAACAGTTGGATATTATATATTAATTATTACATATTAGCCATAAAGTTAGAATGAAATACTGTACATACTTTGCCATACTAAAGATAATGTAAGGTAAAATAAAATAAAAGTAAATAAATGTATAAATAACACCAGTAAATAAAAGATAAACTATTGAGCAGGAGGTGAAGTCCAACTGAACCAAATGGATCTAGTGGTTCTAGGTCCAGTATTCCTGAAAACAGAGTATAGTGATGTGTGCTTCAGCCTGGAGGATCTGCTGGTTCGGGGCCGGATCGAGGCGGGGTCCAGGCCGGGGGCGTCGCAGGGCAGCAGTTGTGTTCAGGGCCAGAGTTTGTGGCCGAGCAGTGGCGACTGGAACAGAGCAGTCTTTGTTTGCTGAGGATGCTGGAGTCCTTGTGACTGAAGCCGCCACTCCCTTTTTGGATAGAGCGGCTGAGGCAATGGGGGACTGGAGGAGTGGGGGCAGAGGGGGTGACAGATGACAACCCTACAACCCCCCCTCACCCATACGCCCGCCTCCTCCTTTTACTAGTGGTACAGCAGCAGGCGTGGATCATTGATTACATGCTCCCTGCTCTGATTGGCTCGTTGTCTTGTCTGTCATGACCACATGGAGTTGATGAGGGTGTTTCCACAGAGGGGGGGTGGGGGGGCTGTCATTGTTTCATTGCTCAATTCAGCTCCTAAATTAATTCAAGCAGAGCCGAGACTAATGTTTGTGTTTTGTCCTGTGAAACATGTCGAGACTGAACCCAAGCAGAAGGATTTGGTGTTTTTTGTTTTTGGCAGTTTTTTTTGTTTTATTTTGAGTTCTAAATATTTCAAATATTAAATAATTTAACTTCTGTATATTCACCATATTTAAGTGTTTAAAAAACTGCTTTGTGTTTATTCATGCATTTACAATTCATGACTAAAACATCTTGTAGTGGAGCTGTGAAAGAATGATTTTAACATCTAAAAAAACGTGTATTTAAAAAAAAAAATCTTTACATCATTTCCGTGTTGTACAAACGACACAATCGCCTTGATTCAGAGACACAAGACAATTAGCATTTTGCTGTCACTGTCTTTAACCCTGCAGAGCTTTTAACCTACAATGGTATGGTTCCATTGCAATATATTTATACAACAACAGACCCACTTTTCTGACATGATGGATTGAAAGCCGTTCTAACAAAAAGCACCTCGGTGTCATTTATTTACACTAGTCTATCTCTATAATTCTTGCTACTGTTAAACACATTTTGTTGATAAGATATGGAAGCTAATAATTTTGTTTCAAGGCAGTGTGTGCTATTTTCAGTGTGCAATAGCAGAACTACACCTAAATCATTCATGACCTCAGCAGAAATCAAACCTGTACTCAAGTATATTAAAGGTGTAATACGGATGATGGCCACGAGATGGTGCTCTAAAAGCCCACCTTCATTACACTGAATCTTTTATTTACAATACCAAATCTATTTAATATTTTCAGTCGTTTAAATTAAACCTGTTTATTAGATAAAACAGACAGATTTTTTCAGGTCTTATCAACACCCCCCCCCCCCCCCCCCCCCCCAAAAAAAAAAAAAAACAAAAAAAAAAAACAAAAAAAAAAAAAAGAGAGCGTTTGACTCCTGCTGTGGTTAATGTTACACTGAGAAGCCTGTTGCTAGCTAGCAATTAACTTTAGCTTTTGTCCAAATATGGCTTCTGGCTCCAAAAGACAACGACACAGTTGAAGCCAAATCACAAACTACTGGCTTCAGAACTGCATTTAAGAAACCAATGAATGATATCACAGCTCCTCTTTCTAATATTTATATACAGGTGGGTTCTGAAATGTAATACCAAAATGCTAATTAGTAAGCTAAAGCAGTGGGGGTTAGTGTGTAACTGCAGTATGAAATCAATAGTGTGACAATACTTACTATTTATTAGTAAATATAACAGTATGCAAGTTCTGGACACTACCAGCATGAAATCCCATAATGAAAAGCAGTTGTTTTGGCATCAGACAATGACAGAATGTGATCAGAACATACAAAAGATGGTATTAAAGATGATAGGTTATGCTTGGGCTCTTTCAGGAACTATTTATTTCAACAGAAATATTGAAATGTATAGATATTGTGTTTGAACATGGTTTGGGATTTCAGATGGATGCACAGGTCTGTGGGTTAGGGCTAAGACCTTTGTTACCATAGAAACAGCAAGGTAAACTGACAAAAAGCTCGCAGTTGTGTTGCGTAACTAGAATAACAGTGGAGTGTTAGGCTCAGTGGAGGTCTGACCTTTGTCATGTTTGACATTCCTCATTATTCATTTTATATTTTCTATTATTCTTGTTATTCTATTTGTGCCCTTCTCTAAACAATGTATGAGAATATGGTCAAAAACATGTAAGAGCAGATTTATGGTGGATTTTTGTTAAACATTTATCATCAAATCTCTCCAGATCCGTGTGTGTTCTCTCCAAACTCCTGCTCCCATCCATCCCTGCTTTTTTTTAGTTGACATCTTTCTCTCTTCTCCTTCCTCTGTTTGCTTCTTTTTCCTGCTTCCTTCTCTTCTAAATCCCCCTCGCTCTCTCTCACTAATTCCCCGCTGACATTATAAACACTGTCATCATTAAAACATCCAAGAAAAACCCTGGTGCTGATCCAACTATCTCAGCTCTGTTCTGTGTCTCATCGTCTCTGTAGTGCTGTGTGTTTATGGTTATCTGTTTGTGTTGTGTGTGCGGTGAAAGAAAGCCAATATCAGCTGAAAGACGCTGCACAGCCATGTGTTTCTTATCTCAACGTATCCTAAAAAGGCCAAGCAGAGGCAGTTGTGTATTTTTGCAGTATTTATATTTTGTCGCGTGTGTCACTCATCTCCTTTATGTGACATTTCCCAAAGTGTCTTTCATTAAATGCACTTAATCTTGCATCTGATCCAGCCAAATGGGGTTCTCACCATCATAAGCATATGTTTAAAGTGTCTATAAAAGCAGAAACCAGTCTGTGCACGTTTAGATCTACAGCACTCAGTTCCCATAGATTTCTACTGAAGCGTTTAATGTTCTAAATTGCAGATAAATGTTAAGTAATTAATTGTATTTATTGCCTTTCAGAGCGACCGTCTCCTGATCAAAGGGGCAAAGATTGTAAATGATGACCAGTCCTTCTGCGCTGACATCTACATGGAGGATGGCGTCATTAAGTGAGTTTACTACTGCAACACTCAACCCAATGAAAACCCTCTTTTTATTATTTTTCTGGGGTCATGACATGGCCAGTGTGTCTGTCTTGTGTCTTATTTTTTCCAGTATCATGAGCATAAATACATAATTAACAAAACATCCTGACAGTAATGTTGTCTATTTCCTGTTTCCTTCTGGGAGTCAATGCTGGTTTTACTTTAACCAGTGCATCTTTGCCAAACCTTAAGCCTATGTTTTCTTTCTTTGTTTTTCCCAGGGAAAAACTAAACATAAATCATAATAACAACAGCAGAGCTCAGAACAGTTGTATGAATAATTTTTATTCTGACCTATTCTAATTTCAGAAAACTAGAAAATGATATAATCATTAATACATGGTTTTGGAACACTGTTTGAATGAACTTTACTTGGTTATCCACATTTAAAAAAGAACAACAAAAACAGAAGTGGAAAGTAACTAAGTAAAAGTACTTTGTCACTGTACTTAAGTAGATTTTTTAGGTATCTGTACTTTACTTGAGTGTTTATTTTTCTGGCAACTTTTTACTTTTACTCCCTACATTTGTTCATAAATATCTGTACTTTATACTCCTTACATTCTCAGAATAGACTCCTTACTTTTTCAAACTAAACAGATGTGACAGTATGAAAAATAAGTCACTTCAGTGGAGGAGAAAAACTGTGGTTTTATATATTATATTTATATTACTATTATCTCACAATTTTGGCTTTTTATCTCATCATTTTGACTTTATAATAACCTGTGGAGTGAACTGATGACGTTGATGAGTGTTGAAGGGGTGTCCCAATTCATAGGGGTTCCTTTTCAAGCCCTATGCCTTATAGCTCCTTTAGAAGAGGTAAGGGGTGAAATGAGATTCAACCTAAGTATGTTTAACATGCATTCCCCCAAGTATCTAAGCAATAGTTTAAGAACCTTCATTCTATCTTTGAGGCATACGAACGCTTTATTTAGTTTGCATCTAAATATACAAAAAAACACATCTAAAATAAAAAAGAAACTCAACTAACATGAATCTATTTGCTTTTTAATCAATGTCATCATGTTTCTACAACTATCACAGGTTCAGGTTAGGTTCAGGTTACTTTATTTTAACCCGTGGGTAGATTTGTTTTGCAGTCCAGATGATCACTTATTCCTAGCATACCACAAACACAACATATAATTGGGGTACATTGGTAGAGATTGTAAAAAAAAAAAAAAAAAAAAAAAATCGAAAAACAGGACAAAGTGCTCAGAGCTCCTCTACACATCCATAAAATGGCATGGTTTGATAAAAGAATAACATCATTAAGATCAAATGAATAAAAAACATGAAACAATAAAAACCCAGAAAAGATAAGTCAACAATAAAAATAATTAAATAGAATAAAATAGTCACAATTAACAGTTAAATTCAGCAGTTATTGATTAACTTACAAAAAAATAATCTAATATATTATGTACTTACTAACTAGCTAACTAACCAACTAACTAACTAACTAACTAACTAACTAACTAACTAACTAACTAACTAACTAACTAACTAACTAACTAACTAACTAACTAACTAACTACTAAGCTTATTGAATGTCAGAAAGATTTTCCTAATAGTTGAGTCCAGACATAATCTTTGAAGTCTTTGTTCTGCAGAAGGGTATATCCGGGCTATACTGCAGGATGAATCTCCTAAATGTACACCAAAATGTTTTTAAGACTTTCACTTAGAATTACAAGCACAGCCTAAACAATTGTGGAATAAGAATAGGTTGATCATACAGTATATACAGAAAACACAAAAGCTAATGCAGATGACTCCAGAACACACAGGTGTTAATTGGCATGGGCTCAAGTACCAAATGCTTGTATTTGTTTGTTTGTGTTCTTGTTCGTTTGATCTTAGTTTTTTCTTGCTTTTCTTTCAAAGTCCCAATAAATCGTGCAGGTTGGATGGAAAATCATAAAGAGGCTTCTAAAGCTGGATTGCTCAAATGGACTTAAAAAGGCTACACCAAAACTAAAGAGTATACGAAGGCAAAGTGCAGCGGAAGAAAACATTCGAAGAGAATAAACAGTGAAAACTCACTTCACATGCACTCAATAGATTTTAATCTGTATGGTTGTTGTACACAACTTGGTAACATAAACATGAATAAGGTAACAAAATTAACAAACTAATAATAGTTCCATATTATTATACATATATTACACTTACGACACTGTATGAAACACAACAATGGATGGTGCAGAGACTACAGAAAACAAAATATGCCTCAATTACTTCTTCAATATTGAAAAGAAAGAAATGTTTACCAGGTGATAGAGGGAATTGTACAACTCAGCACTAAAGAGGGTAATTTTTTATATATTAATATAAAGTCAATGCATTAACATGAACTTAATACATTAATATAAACTGTAAGTACGAATTTGCACTCAGTACTTTAATGTAAATCCAGCATTTTAATATAAATCATCCCCTGTTGAAATACCAGGGAGTTCATGGTGGAGTTTTTAACTTTATAACTTATAGTTGACCTCTGTGACCCTTACAATTTACCAAGGGTCCTCAGGTAGTATCTGAATAGGATAGGAATAGGACACCTTATCGTTTATGAGGATGTGGTCTCATCATAAAGTTGCTAGGCAACAAGCACATAGGCCAGACAGTTGTTGCTTCAGGGCAAAAATAATATTGCATTTCAGCGTTTTTTATTTGTTTAACAGTATTCATGCAATAAAGTGAACCAGACAGAAATAAACATGAAACAAGATCATTCTTATCTGGCTGGATCTCCAAAACAGACTGCACTTGACTCATGTAATTTATTTTAAACTCTAAAGGTTATGAACCAACATAGAAATAGCATTTCATCTCCATTTTCTTCATATCTTGAACAAGTCATTATGTTTAAGTGTTAAAAATAAACAGCTATGGTCATGGTTTGTAATTATGCCATTTTTTATTCAGGATATGTTTTAAGTATTTTATCTTAAAAAAAAGAAAATGGTGAGGATGAGATTACTGATAAAGAACAACCCTGAAATACACGGGACTGTTTGTAGATGACAGTGTGCTATTATGTTGCAATAATGTGAGCTGCAGATGGACGTCAGAAAATAATGTGCGTAATATATGCAACTTATAATATATCAACATGCATCTAGTTTGAATCATTTATAGTTGCTCTGTTCACAGAATCTGAGAAGATACATGCAGTGCCAAACGTTATAGATTGTTAAACACAAACCAGAGAATGGTTTTGGAAATGTTGTTGCAGTTTTACCACATGTGCATTTGTAGATTTAAAAAACAACTGCTGAAAGCAACATTGAAGTCAGTTAAACAGTCACATGAAATATAGTTAATACAATACAATACAATACAATACAATGCAATACATTGTGATCAATGACTTCAAACTAATTGTTAGACTATGTTATCTTATATTCAACCAATAATTTAAAATCTTAAAAAAAAACACTTCTCATGAATCAAAAAATATAACATTTTGTCTTTTCTTCTTCTTCCAATGAGTCCAGTATGTTCTTATTTTTCAACACATCAGTCCTATAACTTGCTAATAATTGCAGATATTTGAATCCATCCTTCAGCCAGTGGTTTCTTTCTTATTCTCTTCTTACTCATTTGTCCTTTTCTCTGTCAGACAAATTGGGGAAAACCTCATCGTACCCGGTGGGGTGAAAACCATCGATGCCCACGGCCGCATGTTGATGCCAGGCGGCATTGACGTGCACACACGTTTTCAGATGCCGGACCGAGGCATGATGTCCGCAGATGATTTTTACCAGGGCACCAAAGCAGCACTGGCAGGAGGCACCACTATGATCAGTGAGTCAACAGTCATGGATGGGTTTGAGTTTAGACATTTAGACATCAGTGAGTCTTTCAGTTGAGGTGATGATTGAATCAGATCTGACTGCAGTGACTCTTCATCCACTGACTGGGTTTAATTGAAAGTATCTTAATGAGATCAGGATGTTTGCCAGGCGTGTTGATGACTCAGCCAAAATTTAAACCATCCATCTGGTCTGAGGACTCATGAGGTGCTGACACTGTGGACCCTGAGCCAAGAACTGAAACCATGTTCAGACTGAAGATTTTCTGCTTTCAGTCTTAGTTTCTATGTAATTTCTAAAGTTTCTAACCACACCCCATTTTTTAATATATGCACTGTGTATGCTTTTTCTTCTTCCATGTGATTTTCCCTTTTGTAATCCAACTTTTTGCACTTAAAACAATAGGTTTTAAGGAACTGATGATTATGTTAATATTCTTGAACTGTCAGCTGCTGCAGAAGTCAAGTCTATTTTGGATCCAGTTTAGAGTGGGGGAGTTAAATGCCTGGATGTGCTGACTATGGACTGCGACAAATCTTTCAGTAACATATAAAAAGTGACTTTGACAAACATCCAATATACATAAAGAGCCTGAACCAAAAACCGTTCCCACCTAGATTTAACCAAACCAGTAGCTGAGATCATAGCACTTAAGCACTGTATAATTACAGCAGTGATTGATACATTGTGGCTGCAACAAGTTCCTTCTTAAACAACCATCAGTTTGTAGAGACCATAAATACTGGACTGTGTTTCAATGGAAAAAGGACATGTGTTCTGATGAGTCCAGATTGACCCTGTTCCAGAGTGGATGAAATGATTACCCATCATGCTTGGTGCTTACAGTAGAAGTGTGTTGGGGGCAGTGTTATGATCTAAGCTTCCTTCAGTTGATCAGTTATAGGTTCATAGTGTTACGTGTCCAAATAAATAAATAAATAAATAAAATATAATACTAAAAAATGAATGTTGCATAAATGTATTAACATAATGCTATGCTGATAATGGAATCATAACATAACCTATCGCTAACATACATAACATACATATCATACCACTGGAACACACACAGTGTCAGGTAACACACAGTGTGTTCCAGTGATATGTTAGTATGGTACATACAGATGACTGACAAATTATTCATTTGGCTCTACAGTTAGAACTACATATAGCATAGCAACGATTAGTCATTCAGACATAACAGTGTAGAATGTCATCACTGACCAATCAGAGCTGAGGATTCAACAGAACCATGTAATAAAAGTTAATACATGGGAAAATGTGAGTTGAAGTCTTAGTTTCTTTGTATAAAATAGTTGTTGAAAAGTATCATGGAGAAAATGTGTCCTCGTCGAACTCCATCACTAACTGTGGAAGAATTAAAATCACATGTTTCTTCAAGTACTTCCAAGAATGGAGAGATGAAAAGGTGATGTAATGTAAAAAGACAACAAAGCTAAGTGAAGCAGTCCTCCTTGTGCAGATTCAGCAGCTCCACTCCTCCTCCTCCTCCTCCTCCTCCTCCTCCTCCTCCTCCTCCTCCTCCTCCTCCTCCTCCTCCTCCTCCTCCTCCACAACATCATTGTCACCTCGGGCAAAGCGCTGACTCCTCCAGACGCTCAGAGTCCGACAGGTCGGAGGATGAATCTAGTAACAGTGTGATAGTGTGATGGCCTGAATGTCACCAGCAGTCTGGTGTTACTGCACAAACACATTAATCAACTGTGTTCACACTGAGAGGGCTGTTGGTATAAACAGACATCTACCTCAAATGTGTGAGAAATCAGGTTAAACTATGAACCACAATTTAACTGAGCTTTATCAATCCAAAACCAGTTAAATATGGCATCCATTTACTTTGTTCTTCATACAGTTTGTCAGAAATATACACAACAAACATGTTTTGACACTTTTTTTAAAAGCTAAAAAGACTCAACTCTACACGGGTGACCAAACTGATTTCAAATATTTACCACCTGCTGATCCACTAATTCTATTAATCCATACAAATAATTGGTGTAAAATAGTTTCTTATCTTTTGTTTCTCATCAGATATGACCCAATCAGATGTTCAGAGGCTCCGTAATAGATGTGGAAACACCATCATCTTCTGTAACGTGTATATATCAGTAAAACGCATGTAGTTTGACAAATAACAGTGGATGTAGATACTTGTTTTTATGCTCAGTTATTAATATATTTACTGACTTTTTATTCAGTTTTCTCTATTTTGACATAATAATCTTTGAATTTACTTATTTAGTTTTCAGGAGCATCTAAATTAAGTATAGAAAATTAAATATAGGACAATGCATGATGTACATTGAAAAATGCAAAACACAGAGGACATAATTATGACAAATCACTAAAAGGAGTGATAGCCTATTTTGCTTTATTCAAATGGAATAATGCATTTTAATATAGTTATATAAACTTTAAATGAAAATTAAACTCAATAGATTCATCTTCAATCCTATCTTTGACTAATGACATGAGAAAGGTGGTTTTGGGAAGTTGCCATTTAAATGTAAATGAGCCACTTCACACTGCCCCCCCACCCCCACCCCCCCCGGTTGTTAATGGTGCCACTCTGTCCCGTTCAGCCACTTGTGTTTGTGAATACAACCAACAACTGAATATTTTAGGCAATCGGCTCCAAGTATGGACATATTATCAATGTGGACTACAACCACTGCGGAGATAAACAATTATGTCGTACTCAACTAAATGTTCATCGTAAATCTGGACCTTATATGTGCAAATGTTATACTAGCTATACTAGTTATAAAATGTAACACATCAAGAAGGAAGTAAAACATCCAGTAGATTTTTGCCATGTACGTGGGGGTGGCCATGGCTCAGTTGGTAGAGTGGGTCATCCATTAACTGAAGGGTTGGTGGCTCAAGTCCCGCTCTGTCCTAGTCAGTCCATTGTGTCCTTGGGACTTCACCCTCCTTACCTCCAGTCTCATTCACGCTGGTGTATGAATGTGTGTGAATGTTCGGCGGTGGTTGGAGGGACCGTAGGCCCATAATGTCAGCCACGTTTCTGTCAGTCTGCCCCAGGGCAACTGTGGCTTCAAATGTAGTTTACCACCACTAGAGTGAGAATGTGAGAGTGAATGAATAATGGATCAATAATGTAAAGTGCTTTGGGTGCCTTGGAAAGTGCTATAGAAATCTAATCCATTATTATTATTATTATTATTATTATTATTATTATTATTATTATTCTTATTATTATTCTTATTATTCTTATTATTCTTATTATTATTATTATTATTATTATTATTATTATTATTATTATTATTATTATTATTATTATTATTATTAACATTAAGATAGCTTTGTAGCACACCTGGAGGGTTCAAATTCAAACTTGATCAACTATTAGGGTCCAAGTACACAAATAAAAAATTACCACAGGATAATAAATGTGGGTTTAGCTAAATTTGACCGCTTTACAAATGTTAAATGGAGTGAAAAATCGATTTGGGAACTGGTACAAAAGTAGCGCTGGGTCGTTATGGGTTAATACTTTCATTAATACCAAAATATGCATAATGCCCATGATCTATAGGTACTTTTCCAATTCAAGATCCATGTGAAGGTTCATTCATGGCTGCACAACTTGACAGAAAAATGTCCAAGTCTGAGGTGGTGGTCTTCAGTTGGAGTATGGCTGCTGGTGCAGTTTTAGGATGTTGACGACTTCTTTTTCAAGAGTAGTGGGGTCTCCACTGAGGCTCCAACCTGAAAAGGGTAAAAGTGTATACGGTAGAATTCAGCAACTCAAAAATAAAGTATTTTTAAAGCATCACCTGATCATGAAGAGGTTTGAGGCCACACACTTAAAGACTGGATACAGATACTTTTAGAGCATCAAGTAGTCGTAGTAGTGATTAAAATAGTTCCATCTATTAAAATGATTGATTATTTCTTCACTCTATGAGATATTCTCCATCTGGTTTGTGTAAAGATGCTTCATATATAATTGAATATATTTCCACTGAGTCAAAGAATCAGCTGCAAAGCTACAGTAATGTCTATATGTGTTTGTATGTTTGCAGTGGACCATGTGGTGCCCGAACCTGGAGTGAGTCTGATCTCAGCCTTCGAGCAGTGGCGCGAATGGGCTGACAGTAAGTCCTGCTGCGACTACTCGCTGCACATCGACATCACTGAGTGGCACAGAGGCATCCAGGAAGAGATGGAGATGCTGGTCAAGGATCATGGTATGAACTAAAACTACTTAGAAATGAATGGGTTTAGATCAAAACCACTGCATTTGTTGCTTACAACTCATAAGATCCTTCAATTCATACTGTAGGGGCTGTATTTGAGCCATGTTTGAACTGATACATACAGTAAGTTGTACTTTTCCAACACATTAAGCAGTGTATTGTAGCATGTATGTAGCTTTACACTCTTTCTGTTATAGGTCTTAACCTTTACCAAGTCTAGTTGAAGAGTGTCAACTCATTTTCTTTCAAGGCCATATTTAGCCCATTTGGATCTGAAGTGACTCCCTGATGGAGGCTATGATGCCGAAACGCGTTGGGGTTTTTATATGATTTTATAGGTTTTTGTAACCAAGCCAATTTAATAAAGGCTTTTTAATTTTCACTTTTAATAGAGTGCCTTGGAATTTTTTCTTTTTTGGATCTGAAGTGTGTTGGACCTATAGCATAATAGCTTATAATAGTGAAGTTGCCAGCCTGGGTTGGAACCTTTAGTGGGTCGCATGTTCAACACCCACAGTCTAGGTCAGGGGTGCACAATCCTGGTCCTTGAGAGCCGCTGTCCTGCATGTTTTAGGTGTTTCCCTCTTTCAGCACACCTGACAGTCATTATCAGTCTTCTGCAGAGCATGATGACAAGATGATCATTTGAATCAGGGGTGTTAGATGAGGGATACATCTAAAACATGCAGGATAGCGGCCCTCGAGGACCAAGATTGGGCACCCCTGGTCTAGGTGCATGAACGGGGTGGATGTGAACACCAAAATATTTCTCTAAGTCGTAAGCATAAGGAAAAAAGTCACATTGTTAGTCAGAAATGCCTCAAAAAATCCATGAATATTCAGAGACACTGGAGCTGAAGTCCATCCCGTGCAGCAGATTTAGGCTTTAATATATTCTCTGGGGGAAAGGGGAGCCTCTAGAGGTCAAAATGTTCACTGCACCCACAAAGGCCAAGGGTTGGACAACAAATCCAATAGTAAAACAGACAGTTAACAGTCCAACTACATGTGCAAGTCTCCCTGAAAGTCACTCTACTGATCTTTTTCCTGCTTTAAGTCTCAGTACAGAGTTCACACTGACACCTTGTGTTTCTCAGGTGTCAACTCCTTCTTGGTTTATCTGGTTTATAAGGATATTTTCCAGCTCACGGACTCTCAGGTGAGTAGGACATCTTATTTGACAAATCAGAATCAGTAATGTACAGTGTGACAAACATTTGGTATAAACTCTGTTTTTTTTTTTTATTGTAAAAAAAAAAATGCTTTGTTAAAAAGTTAAAACACTGGTTTACCTAATATTACATAATATGCTGTACATAGAAGAATGAGACTTTTGTCATTATTTTTTAACAATATTACGTTTCTTAAATCATCATAGCTTTATTGATTTTTAAATATTTACATATTCTTCCAGTTTTTAAGCTTAATCTCTTTTTTTATCTTTACATTTAAACACACATTTAGTTCTTAATACAGGACAGTAGTATTGTGATGCAGGATAGTGGTCTTGATCTCTGGTCTTAAAACTATTATTTGAAGGTCTTGGTCATGACTTGGATGCTATTTAGTTGATCTGTTTGGTTATATTAAAAATTTTGTTGTCTTTCTATTTGTACTGTTTTTGCCTTTTGATCATCAGCTCATCACTAATCCTGTTTGATGCCTTTTTCTTCACCTCTGTTCCAAAATAGATACATTTTGTCCATAAATGGTAATGACACCAACAATATTTAGATGTTATGTGACTTAGCATTACGTGATATATTCAGTGAATTCACTTACGTTTCTGCAATCCAAAAAATTTGAAAAATGATGGATGAATCCCTCCTCTGGACACTTTATCTCTATATACAACCAGTTTGTTGATTGTAATATATTCATTATTACTGTGATTCTTCAGTCAATTCCATCAGTTGCACTTTATATTTTTGCCAATATAGTGTATTAACATCTTTAAAAGTTTTAGAAAAGAAAACCACTGTTGACTCATTTTCAGTTAAATTCATGTAAATGAAAAAAAAATGTATTAAAATAACTGACAGGAAATATTCTGTTCTTTGGCTTAGCCCTGATGCAACTTTTCAAGCATTAGTTATTTTTATACTGAAGATATTTGTAAAGACTATTAAGCAGTAAAGTAAGTAAGAAATGACTTTAGCATGAACGTTGATCTACATCTTTAAAGCAACTTTTATATGAAATTTATATGCATAAGTCTTATTTAAAGTTCCAACCGGACCAACAGATTCAAAATCAGTTTTTATCCCAGAGCTATCAGCACTGGAAACTCAAAATGGACTTGGCTGGAACCATCCACATCACTCTGGACTTTATTTCACTGGTCACTTTCACCTACCTGCACAGCACATTTTAATACTCATCCAAGCGTTTTTATGTCTTTTTAATCTTATTTTATACTTAAATCCTTATTTTGTATTTGAATTTTTAACTTATTTATGTGAAGGGAGATGGTACAATTTCATTGTATTTTGTTTCAATGGCAATAAAGGCTATTCTGATTCTATTCTGAAAGTAGAAAAAGTATAATGATTATCTGACATTATATTCATTTATGCATATTGTCCAGGTTCAGAGACATGCAGTAGATCATCCTTTTTAGAGGTTTCACTTAAATATTGCAGAGTTGAATCCAGAGCCTCTGTAAAATTAAATAGTTTGGTATATATCAAGCAGCCAAAACATTCTGCACATTACTTTTTACACACCTCTGTGGCATTAAATAACTCAGTAAACTGTAAAAAAAAAAAAAAAAAAAGGGTAGATTTCATAGATATCGCAGGCTGATTTTTGTCTCTGACATCTACAGTGTGAGTTACAGTGTTCGTGTGTTTATTCTGGCGAGGGGTCACTTCACCCTCATTATCTGCGTGTTGCTTTTGGACAACGATCATCCAAATGACTCGCGGTCAAATGAATTAATCTGTTGTGAAATATATTGCTGCTGCTCTTTGCACCTGTGTGAGGAATGCTGGCAAAGCAGAGCATCCAGAGTTTATCATCTTCTCCACTGTGTCACACTTTGACGGCTCTTTGTTGTTGCATGTTTGGCAGCTGCGAAGCAATTACTCATTGGATTTGCCACGTCACTGTGTTGGTTAAACAATCAGAGTGTGGGAGATGAACATACTGTGTGAAAGTTAGAAGCCGTGCTCTGTTTCACCACTAAACTATTGACTCCCACTGAGGTTAGGATCCTTGACTGTTAGATATATTGGGTTTGTCTGCTACAAATTAATGTGATTAGACAAATAATGTAAACATAGTAAGTCTGATTAGGACTGCACCGTCCATTATTCACTATGTAGATCACAGGTTTCAAACTCCGGTCCTGGAGGGCTGGTAACCTGCATGTTTTTGATATTTCCCTCTTCCACATGATTGAGTTAACCCTTTAACTCCTGAGACTTTAGCAGTTCCACAGTAAAAAAGAAAAAAAAAAATTAAATAAGCAACAAAATTAACAAAAAAACCCAGCCAAAATCATCACTAAAATTAACAAAAATGAATAATAAACCATCAAAAATAATTAGTAACATGAACAAAGTAAGACACAGATGGAACATAATTAAAGAAAAAATAATAAAATAAATAAAAAAACAAAATGTAGAAAAATAAACTAAATGAGAAAAAAAACTAAACGAAAACTAAAAAATATTTATAAAATTTAAATACAATGGACACATTTACAAAAAATTACTAAAAAGGAAAAAAATAGAACTACTATTGACTTAAGCAACAACAGATTTTTTTTTAATTCAATTGTATATATATTTATAAATGCTTATTTCCTGATTGCATGGGAAAAATAAAATAACTATAAATGTGCCCTGGTTTGTTGAGTGTGTTGAGTTTGTAAGGTTCATCTCATACTTCACTCTTACTACAAAGTTACCGTCACCCCCTGTACACTGGCTAACTAAAATTCCCACAGTTCATGAACGCACCTTGTCTCATTCACCCTGTAACTGACAAACAGCTTATTTTGTCGACAAACAAAATGGTGCTAGCATTAGCGCGCAGCCAGGACTAAGAAACAATGGTGCTGTGCGTAGACCAGCATTATGAGCTGTCTACTATGATAAATCTGCCTTTTCAACATCTAGAATGTTACATAAATAAATTAGCACTTAAAAGTCAGCATCGCCTACCGGATCCTTACTTGATAAAAGAGTGGACGGACGATGTCGGTAAGTCTCCTAGTATACAATAGCCTGACATATACGTACTTAATTAACAAACCTTCTATGTACACTCATGCCTACAAGTGTTTAGACACATATGACTGTTTTACATGTTTTACACCGACATAAACGTAAACTTCTGTGACTGAAGTTAAACATTTTACCAAGTCATCGTCAGGTCCAGAAGGTTCCTATGTACGAAGCCTGAGTGCTTTACAATAAACTGGATGGTTATATTTAGATAACTGCACATGTATGGCAGGGTAAACATCCTACTGTACTGAGGAAGTTGTCGTTGTTTGTCCTTGCTGCTGCAATTTCATTCAAAGTCCAGATTATGGTTAGAATGTGACGGACGGAGAAACGGACATTCCTGATTGTGCTCTCCTCCCATTCCACACACTGGATCACTTCTAACCATAGATGTTGTAGATTTTTTTTCTTTGAATAGGTTAGATCCAGATGAAATTCTATAGAGTTTAACCCTGTCCTTGTATCAATTCTTACAGCTAACAACACAACAACTAGGCATTTCTAGCTATGCTTTAGCTATATAAACAACCGGACATGCAGTTTTTGAGTCCAGTCTGCGCGCGCAACTTCAATGATGTCGACTTTGAAAGGGTGTATAGTCTACTTTTATACAGAAACAATCCCAAAACATGAACACACAAGACATAAAAAAACAACCAAAATGCCTATGCCTTGAGGAAGATCAACATTAGGACTAATTGAAACCATGGTTTTGGAATGAACACCAACATTATCTATACTAGACCTCGTATATAAACGGCCCACTACAGGTCACCCCCCCCTACAGTGAACCAAATGCTCTGCCCCTGCCTTATCCCAAAATAAATGCAATAAAAGAAACGGAGACAATATCACATCATAAAAATAATGCAAGTGGTTACCCATCTAGCTCCTATTAAGTAACTGTAAAAGGTAACTGTACACCATCCAACTTACCCTGGTTGAATTTTTCCTTTCATCATACAAGTCTCACCAGATTGAGGTAGTTACATGATGTATTTTTGGAATAAAATGGACTATTATTACAGAAAACGCTAGCATTCAAACTACTATTGAGACATTTGAAGAATAAAAAGCTGCTCTCAGGGCTTGTTTTTATGTTATCTGTATATTTCCTGACTATTGTGTATTCATCCTCTCTGCAGGTGTATGAGGTGTTCAGTGTGATCCGAGATCTGGGAGCCATCGCCCAGGTCCATGCTGAGAACGGCGACATCGTAGCTGAGGTACAATATCCAGGATCAGGCGATAAATACATGTGTTTCACTGCTCTTGAAATTGGCTTTAAATGAAAAATAAAGCCCTCAGCTCAGGGTGCTGCTCATCTCACAAAGTCTGACAGGTTATCTACAGTTCATAAAAATTCATCCTTTTCTCCACAGCCATGATGGCATGTGCAGCACTGAGCTGTTAATGACCAACAGATATAAGCCTGAATGTTCATGGGGATCATGGCCATGTTTCTTTTTCTGTAGCTTTATGTGCCTAGACCTTCAGAAAAGGTTAAAACCCTGGGTGTTTTATTTGACAGCCACACATACAGTAAGGGCTGTTACTAAAACTGTTTTTTTTATTATTTAAAAAAAAAATATTGCCAGAGTGTGACCCTTTCTGTTTGGATCCAGTGCAGAGATTGTGATGCATGCGTTTGTGACCAGTCGTGTAGGTTATGCCAACGCTGTCCCTTCTGGTCTTTGAGAGCATATCACACCAGTGCTCAGGTCTCTGCACTGGCTCCCTGTGTTCTTCAGGATCCATTTTAAAGTCCTTTTATTGGTTTTTAAGAGTCTTAATGGTTGTGGCCCTGTTGATTTATCAGATTTGCTTTTAACATATGAGCCCTCTCGGACCCTCAGGTAGTAAGCTTTTAAATGTTCCTAGAGTTCGCTCCAAAACGCACGGTGACGCCTCATTCAGTTTTTATGGCCCCAAACTATGGAACAGTCGACCAGATGATCTGATCTGAGGTCCACTGCCTGTGTTCATATTTTTTAGGGTAAACTGAAAACTTACCTTATGGCTTAGCTTTTAATTATATTTTTTACTTTTAACATTATTTCATTCTGCTGTTTTATGTATTACCTTTTATTTTATTACTATTATTATTTATTATTTTTATTCATTTATTTATTGTATTATTATTTTTTTGATCTTTTAACTGGACATACAACTGTAATAATAATGGGGATTCTGTTGTAAAGCACTTTGTGCTACATGCACCATGTATGAAAAGTGCTATATACATAAAGTTGAATTAATTGATTGATTGTTTGATCGTCCTGTCAGATCTTGTTCAGTGGTTTCATTGTGTGTTCATGTTTGTATTTAGGAGCAGCGTCGGATCCTGGAGCAGGGCATCACGGGGCCCGAAGGCCATGTTCTGAGCCGCCCTGAGGAGGTAGGATAGGGTTTCAGTTCTGGTAGCTTCAAAAAATGGAGAGAAGAAAGAAGGAAGTGGTTGTGTGACTATTGGATGTGAGGGAGGAATGTGAAAAATCCACACATGCCTCAGATTAATGGTAATAAATATAGACTGTCTTGATTTGACCTGATATTCATTCAAATGGTGTCATTTTATTTGACATATAAAGTCACAAGGAATCATTTATCAACATGGAGTCAAGAGAAGAGCTGAGACTAGAATAAATCTAGAGTTCCTGGATATTCCAGCTTTATTTTTGGAATATGACAAGAAATGAACCCACAGCTACATTTTAAAGTGAAACTGTAGTTTTTCCAACTAAACCTACACATTCCAGATTAACAAAACTGTCTGAATGGACCAGGCTCCATGAATAAAAACACAAAACTCATACACTATAAAGATGAAAATAGTGAGGCACAGCATACACAGGCTAGAGGACTTCCCAATCCTGTCAATCTGAGATATTGTTATTACTTAAGTTTTATTATCAGTCAAGGCTGATTTTTCGCCCTGAGTGAAAGTTGATTAAAGTTGGTGTAAAATCATATTCATGGTCAGAACTGACAGATATTTCAGAAATCTAGAGGTAGAACATTTTAACCAATAAGAATGAAACTTTTAACGTAGAGTAAAATTAAGTAAAATCAAACCAAAATATTTTACTTGTAGATGATGATATTTAAAAAATAAATAAACAAGGAAACAAAAAACATTAAGATAAAATAATCACATCAAATAGATAAGACAAATAGAATTTCTGAGATCTTGATAAATCACCATTTTTACAAGTCAATAAGTTAGTGTTTAGCATTATCTGACCTCTGACCCCGCAGGTTTACTTTTCTCTGCCCCTTTTACTCAAATATAGTCACGTCTGGCTTCAAAAAAGCCCAAAAGGTGACACAAATTAAAAAAAAAAACAACTAACAAACATGTATACAACAAACATTAAAAGTTAACTTCATTAACTTATAAAGATATGAAGGTAAAAATATAAAAGATCAAACCTACAAACAAATAATAAAATTATGAGAAATGTATGTTCCAACTAAGAGAGGCTTAAAATATCAAGTTAATCCACATTTAATTCACTACGATTACCGTAAATTCCGGACTATAAGCCGCTACTTTTTTCCCAAACTTTCAACCCTGCGGCTTATTCAGTGATGCGGCCAATTTATGTAATATTTCTAACGGCCGCCAGCGGCGCTCGAGTAGAAAAGGTAAGATTTAGACCGGTGGAATATATGCGTCGAGGAAGACTGAATGAAAAAGGAGGGGCGGAACAAACGCGGGGTGACGGGTTTAAGTGGGAGCGGTAAAGGTGACGGACAGGTGTACAGGGGGTAAAAAGTTGCTTAAAGAAAAACCCGCGGCGGTGTGTGAGAGAAGACAGAGGCTCGACCAGACCCTGTGGATTTTTTTTGCACGTTGGCACGGAGGAGTTTGACCTGAACTCTCTGCGAAAGATTAAAGTTATCGCTGACTCTGCGATAGATGAGGCGAGGCGGCGACCAGCCACCTGTTTGTGGATGCGGCGGACTATAGTGGATATATATTTTTCCCTCCCTTACCTTTGGAAATATACACTTTTTTTTCCTTGGATTACTTTCAACGGGACCCAGACTCTGCAGGCCTGCATCAAACCTTAAGTATCATTTTCCGTTCGTTTTGCCGGCTGTGATTTTTGGACTGTGGACTTTAATGAAGGACATTTAGTTTCATTGGCGGGACTTGAAGTCGGGTTTGGGTTAATTTTGTGTTTGTGTTACATGTTTTAATGTGGGCACATGCGGCTTATATACAGGTGTATGTACAAAATCGTTTTTCCTCTTAAAATGTGGTGGATGCGGCTTATAATCAGGTGCGCTCTATAGTTCGGAAATTACGGTATTTTAAATGTCAGCGTAATATGTAAATGTGAAGTTTCCGTAACCTTTTCTTTAGCATTTCCTTTTTTTATTTTCCCTCAGGGCATTCCAGCGGCCGTGCTGCTCACACACTATAATGTAAAACACATTGTCCTAAAGCAGCCTCTGTGTTCTGACACATTACACTAGAGTCTAATTTAAAGAAATAAACTTCTGAGGGTTGCACTGTTGTCAGAGGATATGACCTATTCTATAATCACGCCTGCTGATGCTGCTCTGATTAAAAGTTTTGCATTTCGTTTCCAGCTGCCTTGGCAAACACTTAAACACCTCTGTAAGATTAACTAGTATCACCTTTCCTATGATGAATGTGAATAATCCACAGACGCTATAGTTTCGACCGCTTCCTTTAAATAAATCAGTGGTGTTACTCATGAACATCCAGATGAGGAGGAAAAAGCAAAGAATGACCCCTATTTTATTGTATTTTTTTAATAATCCTCTAATTATGTGCTATTTAATTTTTGTTTGTGTAGTAAATTAAAAATCCCACTAATTGCTCACAGCCCAGTAATAAAGCAGGATGTTCGCTGTTACTGTTTAGGTTAATTAAATATAATTTGCTTGTGGTTATATGGTATTTATTAAAAACTACAGCAAAAAAAAAAAAAAGAAAAACATGATTGAGGGGAACCTCACAGTGAAAAATCAGCAGTATTTTCTTATTTTGGAACATTTTGTCCTGTGTGTCATTGACAAAAATCAATCCTGGCTCCTCATTTGTCAAAATAATACGCCAAGCTCTTCTTAAGTGTTTTACCTTACTGTTGTTGCCATGGATGAAAAACAGGAAAAAACACAAAGGATCAAACTTTAACCAACTCATGATGTTTTCAAAAGGTCAGAGTGTGAAGTATAATATGGGTACAGTTTTAATGGAAAGTTATTCAATGTTTCAGAGCAAACACAAACAAATACAAAAGCACATCAAATAATAAATGACTGTAATATTAAAGTATAGAAACCACACAATATATGTACATTTGTTTCTTTGGGCTTGTATCCATTACATCACATGTAAAAAGTTTAGAGAGGGCAAGAATGGACACTAGGAATGATCAAATTAATGTATTATTTATATTGTTTTCATCCAGGTGGAGGCTGAGGCTGTGAACCGCTCTGTGACGGTGGCCAATCAGACCAACTGTCCTCTCTACATCACCAAGGTGATGAGCAAGAGCGCCGCTGATGTCATTGCTCAGGCCAGGAAGAAAGGTGAAGCACAAAAAGATGACTGAAAAATATAGAAATAATGAAATATAAAGGCACTAAAACACAATTATACTGTAAGTGCACGTACTTAAAAAATTTTGGCAGAAATGTTGAATAAATTATTTACATATTGTATATATTAAAACTTTTTATTTATTAGTTAAATTTTTTCCTTTATTTATTTATATTCAATTCTTTTATTTTTTTATGTATTATTTATTTGTCTTTATTTATGTATTAATTAATTTTTTATTACATTTTTGTAATTCAAATATGTATGTATTTATTTATAATTATTAATTCTATTTAATTATTTCAGCTACAAGAAGGACAATACAGAAACTTATGTTCTGTGCCGACCGCTAATCTCTTTGACTGTTTGCGTGTGCACCACAGCTGTTATATACTGAGTATTTTTTTCATATCACAATAAACTATATCACAGGGTTAAAAAAAAAAAAAAATCGCAATGTCAGTTTTTTCTAATATTATGCAGCCCGACAACATACGATGAAAATCTCAGCCCGCCGCAGAATGTTTGACCTGACAAAGGCTTTCCTCATTTGACTTTTTGTTTTCCTGCAGGCACTGTGGTCTATGGAGAGCCAATCACTGCGAGTCTGGGAACAGATGGTTCACACTACTGGAGTAAGAACTGGGCCAAAGCAGCCGCCTACGTCACTTCCCCCCCTCTGAGCCCTGACCCCACCACCCCAGACTATCTCAACTCCCTGCTCTCCTGGTGAGCAGCCTGTCCAGACCTTTAGATCAGACATGCACAATAAAACAAAGGACTAATTACTTCTTGCCTTTACAGCGGTGACCTGCAGGTGACAGGAAGTGCACACTGTCCCTTCAATACGGCCCAACGCGCTGTGGGAAAAGACGACTTCAGCCTGATTCCCGAAGGGGTCAACGGCACTGAGGAGAGGATGTCCATCATTTGGGACAAGTGTGTGGTACGTAATAGATGTCATTTACAACCAAACATAAGTAGTTTGTACATAGTGGTACCTCTACTTACAAAAGACCCAGCTATAACGAATAATCCAAGTAACGAAAAAACCTTTGTCTCAATTTTTCGTCTCTGAATATGGAAGAAAATTCTATTTACCAAACGAAACTGAAACCCCTGAGACATAAATACAGTACTGTATGTACATTACTACAGTAAACAGGGTGATGGCGGCGCTCTGTTTGGCTGCGGCTGCTGTGGCTCCCAGTAACACAGCCACTTTAACGGTAAATTCTCCACCTAGACCAGCGCTTTTAGAATCAAAATTTCAGCCAAATGTTGCAAGAAGAGTATATGACTGGCACACTATCATCAGCTTAAGGAAAATTGTTAAAGACTTGGACTCCGCAAGCCCGGAGACACAGACCGTTCTACAGAACCTCAGTCTTCTATTACACTCAATGAGAAAAAATAATATCCAGTTCATATTGAAGCTTTTATAATAAAACCTTCACAACATTTTTACCCATTCTGTTTTGTTCTTCCACTTGTTACTCAGAGAAGGAACAGCAGAGTTATGTTTTTGCTGGCATGTGTCTGTCTGTCTGATGTATGTGGTAACATAACTCAAAAAGTTCTGCATGGATTTGGCTGAAATTTTTAGGAAATGTTGATAATCGCACAAGGAACAAACAGTTTATTAAATTTTGGTGGTGATAGGTGGGGGGGTGCACATTTGTCTCTTTCATTTGGTTGGTTGTGCTTGCAGAAGTGAAAGGGGGGATGGAGGCTGATGTGTTTTAATCTGCATTCTCCCAGTGCTTTTCTTGTATTTGTAATGAAACACCTATTAATCTGGAATTAGTAACATGAGGTGTTAACGGCAACATCTGATCTAAGGGACAGGAATAACTGGGAAGAAAAGGAAAGATGACTGAATATTTATCCATGTAAGACTTAAATGTACAGTATGTGATTTACTGATTTATTATATTTGTGGGAAGTTATTAAAAAATTTTACATCCTACAAATGCAATAAATATCCACAAAAGTAATATTTTTTATGTTTGAGGGAAATGAGGTGTCACATTTGTGATAAGCAACTGCTATTATGTTTGTGGGATTGTGTGAAGAGCTGTAAATTTTGATCGAGTTAGCAGTTTATTACAATTGTTCCAAAATTACGCAGTTAAAAGACAAATAACAGACCAATTTAACAATAAATAGCTGGTCAAAGTAACATTTTAGCACAGATTAAGAAAAAAACAGTCAAACAAGTCATCTTCAAGAACTCTGATGGGACTTAAAAGCACTTAGAGAAATGTACTTTTGTCCCCCTACAGAGGACAAAAGTACATTGCTTGTTCTAAATTAATAAATACATTAAAACATAAGTTAAAGGAGTCATTCTGTCCTTATTTCATTAATATTGCTGTGTTCTCCATTGTTGTTGAATGCATTGTATGTTGGTTCTATTTTAAAAAAAACGTCCAGATTGCTTTGTTTCCAGCTGTTTTTGGAGGGTAGAAAATGACTTGAGGTCGAACAGAGTTTTCCGGTACTTTTTCATACATGTCCATGATGCAGTAATGAGGTTTCTGATTGACTCAGAGAATGTGAATGAACACCCCCTTCCCCTCTCACTCTTTGTGTGTTTACCATCCTAGAGTAGCATCCAGTTAGGTTTCGTGCCGTCGCTTTTTTTGAAAAGCAGATGACTAATAACTGAATAAAAAATAGAGATTATCAGAAGAAAGGTTTTTGGCTCAGTGCTGCAGTTAAAAGAAGGTCTGTGCTGTGTTTCAGGTCACTGGTAAGATGGATGAAAACCAGTTTGTGGCTGTGACGAGCACCAACGCCGCCAAGATCTATAACCTGTATCCCCGCAAGGGTCGTATCGCCGTGGGTTCAGATGCCGACCTGGTGCTGTGGGACCCTGAAGTCACGAAGATCATTTCTGCCAAAAGCCACAACTCGGTATGATCACTGTCCGTCACAGAGTAAAATGTTATTTAGTGGAAACGCATTGGAATTGAATCGCAGCAGTCCGTCGGCCACACCAGTGATGTTCATTGTCTGATTTACATTCAATTTGCAGTCTTGAAAATGTCCGCTTTTAGGACAAAACTTAAGTTAACACTTGTCTAATCCCAAAAGTTTCAAATAAAGACAGTTCCAGGTCACCATCAATAAAATTAGGCATGTCCCTGTGGGGAATCTTAGCCTTTCAATCACACAGATATTTACAGTATAGCTCTATCCACTGCACGATTCTGGAAATTGTAAAGATGTTCAGATGAATGTAATCAGTTGCCCTGTTTACATGACAGTTTTTATTCCTGTTTAATTCTGAATAAAGGTTAATTCTGTTTTAAGATGACCATATAAACATCTAATTCCAGTTGAAAATGATAATTCCAAAATGAACTTAATTCCAAATAAAGTTACTGGTTTATTCTAATCTTAATTCCAAATTCGATAATTCCCCCGCCATGTAAAACAGTTAATGCCACTTTAACATTATTGCACTTTAACATACTTTATCATTCTGTTTTCAGTCAAGCTGCTGCTTTGCAATTATCACAAGAATAAATGCAAATATTGCATGTATTATCTGGTCTTCCATGTTGATAGTTGAAATGAACCCAAAACAGGAAGTGGACGTGATCGTTTTTTTCCTTTAGGCATCCAGACGTTAAGCGGCCAACTGTCCAAACAGAACCCGCTGTACCTCCAGCTCTTAAAGCCCAATTAACTAGAGCAAAATAGACCAGTTTCCTATGTAAACCTTTATTCAGAATTAACATGTCTATGTAAACACGAAAGAAATAGTTTTAATTCTGAAATATTTTATTCCGAATAAATAGTTTTCAATTAAAAAACATCATGTAAACATAGCTAATGTCCCAACATACAGGAGGATGGGAGACAGGATTAGTTCAGGGACATCTGTAAACAAGATAATTCAGATTCAGATTTTGATTTGTCATTCCAGTCATTCACAGAAACGAAACATGTTTCTCAGGTCCCAGGTTCTCCAAATGTAATCCACAATCTTGATAAAAAAAAATAAAATTAAAAAAAAAAAGGGTCAGAATACTAAGGATAAAAGCAATAACCCCCCCCCCCCCAAATAAAAGTAACCATAAATAGTTAATATATTCTTTAAAAATATGCAACAATAAAATGCCAGTTAAAAAAAACAAACATTAGAAGTACATTTAAAAAAAAATAAAAAAAAATATTTTAAAGATTTTGTTAGTGTCAGTTTGAAATTTTTTATTGCAGTTTTACCATCTGAGAAAGGGCCACTTTAAAACCTCAGTATCAGCACATTAATGCTTTCCAGGTCGACTGGACTCGGTTGAAACCTTCAAATCTGCTTTGTTCTCAAAGTAGTGGTGTGTTGAGCTGTTTTCACCTAAAACACAACTCACTGTTCAATATCACTTTTTAAACATACATAGACTCCCCTCCGACAGGAAGGATAAGTGTTCTTCCAGATATTAAGCAGTTACAGTTTGCCAGTGGCTTAAACAAACATTGACCTGACAAGAGATTTGACATGAGACAAGAGACATAACAACTACATATTCCTATTTTCTATTATTAAATACAATTTTGTAGAACATGGGCCAAGTATGAACGGCCTAATCTTTGGAGCAGATCCAGACAACACTTCTTCTCTCCTGGTGAGACAGTGGGTGACAGATTTGCAGGACTGTGGGGGCCTTGGTGGTGCTATGTGCCTTTTCTAGATAATAATACTGGCTTATGTACTTACTTATGTCTGTAGTTTATTAGTCCACTTATGGGATGTGTTCTGTGAGCTGTCTCTCTTTGTGTCTGTCTGGACATTGAAGGGTGTGGGCCTCACACAGAGTCAGGGGAATGAGGTCATCTCTGAAATGTGCCAGAGAACTGGAACACATAGTTTCTGATTGTTAGCAGGCAGATCTCTGCGAGTGTGTGAGTGTTTCCAAATCCGCTGAGGACCAGTGATTGTTTTAAACCACTGTAATGAAGACATTTGGGGGATGTGTCGCTGTTTTTGAGGTCTGATTTGGAGATTGAAACTTGGTTCAATGTTTCAGATTAAATTAAGGGTTTGTAGAGGGCATTTTTCTACCATCTCTGATTCATTTTAATAGAGCGTATTCGCAGCTGGGGCTGATGTGACAACATTTCTGGCACCCTCACTTTGGCCAATAAAATAAATACAACAACACATTCCTGTTAGGTTACTATTAGCAGAGATCATGGTATTTCTACTATTTACTAGTGACTGACATGAGTGATGTAATAGTAATTCAGGTGTAAAACCCTGTATAAAACACCTTCAGATTAAATTGTTTTCAGATACTAATACTAAAATTAAATACTAGAAGGTTGATAAAGATGTTCTGTACTAGGCAGCAGCGAAAGAGGTGATTTATGCATGTGGTGAAGAACGACATACAAGTAGAAAATGCAAAAAACAAGATCAGATGGAAATGATACGATATGATACGCTGATGTGACACGTAAAGGGAGCACAACAAAGCAATAATAGAAGTAATAGTAGGTGTTAAAACTAAACAACAATGTATTATTCTCTCTGATTTTCAGTTTTAAAGAAAATATCCAACACCTACTGCATAACACAAAGTGTTGTACCATTTATGGCCACGAGATGGCACTCTGATGCCTTTATACTGAACTTCTCCAAAAATACTGTAGCATATTATCTTCAGGAGTCATGTTTTTCTCTCTGGCTTTATTTAAATCGGATCCTAGCAAGCTTATTTTTTTCCTGACTGACACTTTGACTATAGTTGTCAATAAATCTCATGATCAAGATCACAAAATGACTTTGTTACACAGAAGTTTACTGTTTTACTGGGTCAATAAACAAGGCTTTTAATCCCATTGTCAAAATGCTAAATATGGTCCCTTCAACAAGCCGATAGATAGATAGATAGATAGATAGATAGATAGATAGATAGATAGATAGATAGATAGATAGATAGATAGATAGATAGATAGATAGATAGATAGATAGATAGATAGATAGATAGATAGATAGAGAGACAGATACTTTTTACAAAAAAACCTATTGTTCCCATGTGTAGACTATGATGCTAATGCTAGATACTGAGTGTATTAGGATGGTTAAAATACACAAATAGTTTCACTATCAGTTAATAAAGCATTAAATAAGCCATGGTAAAACTATAATGTGATAGATGAAATATTAGTGAAATAGAATGGTATATGGTGTATTAAGTCGTAACACTTTAATATGTAAAGAAAAACAAAAGTCATTACTCCTAATGTGCTAATGCTAATGGACGTGAATATATATCAGAAAAATAAATAAGACCCACTTTCTCTGCAGTTAAATTTGTCTTGTGCAGTGCTAGATGTTGACATGTTCCTTTTCCATTTGATCTGATGGATATTTTTACAAGAACTGGTGACATACTGTTAAAAGGTTTCTACGATCAACCATCTTCAGACACCGTGTGTAATTTCATGGTCTGTTGCTGCCTGAAGAATCGAACCTCAGAACGCTCGATATGCACATTTGTGGTTTTGTGACTGTGGATGCGTACTGGTGACCACGTACAAGAGTATGGATTCCACAGTATTGGTTATATTAAAACAGAACAAGAAATGTCAGTGGACTAGTATTATAGACAGTGTGCATTCATAGAAACTGTTCGACTAAACCAATCGTGTTCTCTGGTTTCTATTTTATTCCAGTTAGTCAGAAAATGACGGACGATATTCATGGGAGAAATGGCTCATTTGGAGACTATATACATGAGTGTGTATGTGTCACAGGATGACCCGCCCACTAGTGATCTCATTTCAAAATCCAACGTCCACCATGACCTCAGCCTCAGTAGCTTTTTGGAGAATCCAGTCACACAGTATCCAAATTGGTTACACACTCATACTGCAAACACAGTCAAACATCCAATTTCTTGTTCTCCTCCTTCTTTTCTTTTTCTCCTTCCTCATCATCATCATCGTCTTCTTCCTTTTTATCGTCTCTGTGAGAACCAAGGACTTCACTCCATTTCAAAGAACCATTAGTTTTGCCTTCTTTTGTAGCATTAGCAGCTGGAGGGTACACTTTTAACTCTGGCCTGGTGAAATCAGTTAATCTCCTTCCATAAATACACTATAAGCCATGAGGATTCTGTCAATTTGATATGCTGAACACACTGCAGTCACAACATCAAACACAACACAAACATCAATGTTGCACTTAAACACTGAAAAAGAGATTTATAAATCTGCATCATTAATACGCTGTCATAAGTTACATCATCCTTAACAGTGCGGGACAACAACTATTGAAGGGGATGAATGTGTCTCCCTTTGAAGGCATTTCTGTGATGATTCAATATATTGACAATGTTGGTAATGTTAGGTACAGTCGATCCAGCAGTAATAAAACATCACAGGAACACATCTGCCTGCTGTCCAGCAACATCTTAAACCATTGTGAAATCACTAAAAATCACAAACATTTAAACCTCCCCTTCAAAGATAACATATCTACTGTTATTAATCATGCCAGAGCTCATTTTAGAAACGTCAAAAAAGTAAAGTATGAGTTATCACTTCAAAGGGAAAGACGAGTTTTCTAACTTGCTAGTTTCTTGTTCTCTATAATGTTACCTCACTTATAATCTGAGCCAAATTGATTCTTGGAAAATCCTGGTTCAATTTCCTAAAATAGCACCTATAGTTCTCGCATATATATTTATTTTAAATAAAAATAGAAATGCAAGAAAATGACAATAATTGGTAAAAGGAAAGAAATAATATTCTTATTAACCGTTGTAATTAACATATTATGGAAATTATGTGTATTATTATACGTGTTTGTTGGACTTAATTCAAATAAGCAGCTGATGGAGTGTAGAGTATGTATACTAGTAGTAAAATTTGGGAAAACTTTGAATATTAAAAATTAAAAACATATCTGATGTAGAAATGAAGGATTTTTATTGTCACTGAAGTGTTTTATTGCCTTTGTTTTCATAAATACCCACAATGTGAACTCAGTTGGTGTAACGGTATTTTAGACAGATGTATCACTGGTCTGTATCGAAAAGATTCTTCATATTATTTATATATATATATATATATAGCTTAATTCAGGCAAAAATATATAAATAAATAAGGAAAAATACACTTGGTAAGACTTATTTTTTTGCAGTGTACCTTTGAATTGTACATAATCAGTGAATTAAATATAGGAAAATATATGATATACACAAAATGTATTTTGGGAACAATCACAAAAGTAGCACTGGATCTTTATGGATTAAATAGTCACAACAATCTGAGCCTTAAAATCGACTGCAAGATGTTAGACAAATAATTTTACCTGATCATGTCTATCAGTAATGTATGAAAACTTTAGATTATGAAATGACCAGACTAGTTGTAAAAGGTGGACTGAGTACTGATGTGTGTCTTCCAGACTGTGGAGTACAACATCTTTGAGGGTACAGAGGTACGTGGCGGTCCGCTGGTGGTCATCAGCCAGGGGAAGATTGTCCTGGAGGAAGGGAACCTCCACACCACTGAGGGCTCAGGACGCTACATCGCCCGCAAACCTTTCCCTGACTACGTCTACAAGAGGATAAAGGCTCGCAGCAGGGTACGATATTGTCAAAGCCATTATTGAGTCACTAAAGTGTGCTCAAATCTTGACCAGAGGTAAATGCATGGAGTGTATATCATACATTATTCTGTTTTTTCCACTAACAAAAACACATGGGAGCATTTTAATGTTGTCGTCTGTCAAAGTGGAATTGTTTTTTCACAGTAATGTAGGGTGTATGTGTAAAAAAAGTAACAAGACAAATGGGGGAACAATGATTTATGGTAACTTTGGGCTAAACATATGAGGTAAAGTTGTGGAAAACATCAATTAATTTATTATGACGACATGTTCTTACTGCAGAATAATGTTATAGGTCAGAGTGTGCCCAATTCTGGTCCTTGAGAGCTACTATCCTGCATATTTTAGATGTAACCCCCTTCCAACACACCTGATTTAAATGATAAACCTCTCACCCAGCTCTGCAGAAGCCTGATAATGACCGTCGGGTGTGTTGGAAGAGGGATACATCTAAATCAAGCAGGATAGTAGCTCTCGAGGACCAGGATTAGGCACCCCTGTTGTAGGTGATTCAACTTTTTTTTTTTTTTTTTTTTTTTTTTTTTTGGAAATCATAAAAATATGGCAGTTTGTTTGATAAGGACTGCACCACTACAGTAGTTGAACATCAGAGTTAGCATACAAGACTTATTTCTACGATTAAATAAAGGTTATTTGTGTCCTTTAAAATGAATGCAATGAACAAATGGGAAATAACATCAATATCAGCCCTGAATAATTTTGTAAAACAGTTCATACATACACAACATGGCATATCTTTGTAACCCACTGACTGACTCTTGTGTTTCTTACCCATAATGCAGCTGGCTGAGCTTAGGGGTGTGCCCAGAGGATTGTATGACGGCCCGGTGTGTGAGGTGTCTGTCACCCCTAAAACTATGACCCCTGCCTCTTCAGCTAAAACCTCCCCAGCTAAGCAGGTGAACCAGCCTGTCCGTAACCTGCACCAGTCTGGATTCAGCCTATCTGGTCAGTACCCACAATGCACCGGGGTTCTCACTGCTCTTGGGATTTTATTCTGATAATGTCTTTTTGTTATTGTGCCTGAAATATTGTGATCAGAGGACAAATACTTCACTCTAATATTCCATTACTGCTTCAACAGGTTTTTTTTACTCCACGGCAGAGTTATGTTTTCATCAGAGTTTTTCTGTCTGAAAATTATGGATGGATTTGGTTGAAATTTTCGGGAAATGTTGATACTGGTCAAGGAACAAATTATGACATTTTGATGGTAATCAGTGGGAGGTGGTGGGTGGTGGGTTAATAATCCCTGCTGCTCTGATTCACCAACAAGAAACTTCAGAGCTCCAAAACCAAAAGCCCTTCAGAAAATGCTGTGATAACATTACAGATTTAATTAGAAGCTGATAAACTGTTGCACTATTAATCTGCCCCTGCCGGTCAAAGGGAAGCTCCTTGCTGTGATCCATGTTGTTTATCAGTTGAGACTGAAAATTATACATATCAGTTTCACACGGTTTCATAAGAAATGAGTTTGCCAAAACTGAACAGTATGGAACAAATCTCCCCCTGTGGTGAAACCTACTTAACACTACATGTTCATAAATAAATGAATCCAAAGTGTTAACTTTCAACTATTTGCACAAAGATCTTGCTGGAATGAAAAAAATAAAAGAGTTTATTTACAAAAACTTAACGCAGTTTTTCAATGTCCAGCTTCTCACTCAGTTTGAGTGCAGACGTTAGTGGGCGGGGCTTTTCAGAGTCATTAACTCTGAGAGAATCCATTTACTTTAACACAGAATACAGGGTGTCCCATAAGTCTCCATACATAGGAAAAAGTAAATGTTTCTTGACATTAACCATTTTTATTTATATAATACTTTACCAGCCATCAGGATGACAATTTGTTCCTCTTTAATCAAATGCATTCTTTGGGTTATCTGAAATATAAAGAAACATGTTAGAACCATATATGGATGGAATGCATTATATTTCCTATGTATGGAGACTTATGACTGTATATGACACTGACAGTGTAAAACTCCAATTATTTTCACCAACACTGGAAGTTATTTTGTTAAATTTTACTCTGTCCTTTGTTGGAATAACTATGAAAGAATTCAAATTAGTGACGCACCGATCAGCAATATTTGGCTCGATCACCAAAAAAAACTTGATCTGCCGATTGCTGACCCCTGCCGATCACGGGAGGAATTTTAAATGTCCACACCTTTCATCTAGCAAAAGGTGCATCTAGAGCTGCAACTATCAAATATTTTGTAACTGAGTATTCTGTCAATTTTTTTTCATCAATTAATCAAGTAACCGGACGAATTCCATTTTTTAAAAACCCTTTAACTTCTGACGCATCATAGGTGAATGTTCTATATGTATGAGTTATTCTAAATATTCAGTATTCTGAACATACAATGGAGCAAAACAAAACAGTGAGTGAGACTAAAAATGAAAGATAAACGTTTTGAAATTTCTTTGTTTTTACTATGGTTTACACTTTTGTTGTGATTTTCCTCTTTTTTTCCACTGTATCTTTATACATTTTTGACTGTGTAATTGTTTTTTGGAATCGAACCAAGTGCCACAAAGCATTTGAACAGAATTTTTTAAGAGCTCAAAACAAAACCTGCTTGGCCAAAGTTCAAATAGTTGTTGTTCAATGTGTTCCAGTTCACAGTCCATGTTCAACATCCTAAACTGATGGACATTCTGAGTTCCTTCAATTTCAACTGTCTTTATCTTTTCTCTGTTATTCCACCTGTTTTGACCCTAAAGCACAGTAAAACTAAACCCCTGAAGAAAAATAACACAAACACAGACTCACAGCAGCACATTTACCTGGAATAATGTCTCAGGAGTTAAACATTTAATCAGATCAATCAATAAATGGGGACGGGAGAAGACTGAGGTGTTTTGAGTTGTGTGCACGTGCATCTGTGCACAGGCGCATGTGCCTGTGCAAAAGTAAGAGTAGATGTAGCCTATTACACTACGTGGATACATTTGCTAAAATTAATGACAACACGTGAGGCTACATGCTAACATATGCTAGTACTCACCAGTTAGCAAAACATAGAAGCTCTGAGTCTGCTTTGACGAAGTGCCATTGAAGTGAGGACGTGTTCAGTTAAAGTGTTGGAGCAAATACGGCAGTGCTAGGCTAATGCTAATGCTATTTTGCTATGGGCACACTGTTGTCTGCCTTGCACAGTGTAAAATGGTCCCAAACTTCTGAGATGTTTTGATTTTTACACATGCTGCTACTTTCTGCCATAACAGTTGAGCATGTAGACATGGTGAGTGAACTGCTGCCGAACATCTGTGACATGTTCAGACAGACAGTTCGTCAATTCAAACAGTCTGTGTGAATCAATAATTAGCGGAGGTGCCAGAATGATATAATAGCAATCTGATTAACTTTGACATGAACTAAATGAATCTGCGAGGCAATTAATTTACCTCTAACATTTTTTGTACCCGAATCATTTCACTTCTAGGTGCATTGTTTATAGAAATAAAAGTATCTATTAATTAACTAACTATAGTTAAAAAAAAATACAGAAACAGTCAAGACGAGATGCACGTGTTCTTTAGCGTGTTTGCAAGTTTCGATCAGGCTATTTTTAGGGAATATCGGCCAATTCTGAACACTAAATACGATACTTCAAGACTGCATTTTTTACACTGGCAAATTTACTGTGTATATTTTTGTCCACATAGTGTATGTCTCATCTTTATATAAAAGCTGAAGTTTGACTCTTAATGCAATCCAACAGGGGCCCAGATTGACGATAACATCCCCCGTCGTAACACCCAACGCATTGTGGCACCCCCAGGTGGCAGGGCCAACATCACCAGCCTGGGTTAGAGACCCTGCCGTCGGCTGCTGAGGAGGAATCGAGGGTCAGAGGAGGGCCGAGGGCTTCGAAAACCTCAGCGTGACTCCGGGAGGGCGGTGGGTGGGGTGGGAGCTGAACCCTCCACCTGCCTCCTTCACCTCACCTCACCTGACAAGGCCGTCCACCCACCCATCCAACCATCCTCCTCCTCCTCCTTCAATGCTTTTTCACGTTCCCACTCTCCCCCTCCCCAAGACCCTTAAGGACAGTTAGAGAGAAAAAAAAAAAAGTCTGCCTCATGGTGAAAAAAGAGAAAACACTTCTTATTTGAGCACTTTTGACTACATTGTTTAGTTTTTTTTAAAACAGTTTTTTTTTTTTTCCTCCCTGCCATGTAACCATTTAATGTTTTACTGAGGGGTTCGAAATGAATTAATGTGGTTCATTTTAACATAACTGTTCTTTTCTTTTTGGGAGTAGCATGGGTACAAAACAGTATCTTTCTTCCTTTTTTCCATTGAAACAGGGCAAAACAGTAAGTTGTTTTGAATTTAACATGACTTTATACACCAGCCACAGTTCAGTGATCAGTATCCTATTGATTCACTGCCACGTGGCCTTGGGATTTGACAAATTGAGCAGCAAAGTGACTTATTATTTGGTGAACGCATGCTTGAATCGACATCTCCCTGCACTGGCTCTCATCTCATGTTTTCCCACCTGTGGCTTTTCCAAGGTACATGAGTATAAAACCATATTGGGTATTTGGCAGCTGCCTTCCAGCTTTGTGAGCCGGCGGGAACAGTCCTGTTGAGCAGAGAAGGAGCTTTGGCAGGTAGTAAATAGAGCTTTATACCTCATTTTTGAGCGTTTGGTGGGAAAAGGTGACTCAGAGGGAAGAGAATGTTTTAATTGCTAACTTCTCCTTGCCTTATCGCTCTATCACCGTCCTTTTATTGTTGTTGTTTTGTTTTGTTTTTTTTAAACCAGACCACAGAGTAGGTGCCATACACTACGCAGCTACGTATTTTTCCGTTTTATTCGCATTCCTGTAAAGCTCCCATGCTTCCTCCTCACCGCCGTCCATCGCCGATCAGTGCATTTACATCCGAATGTGACTGTTTTCTACTCATCAGAACCCCTCTTTCCTTTCTGCTCTTTATGTGCCTGAACCCACTGAAGTTGTACTGATATATTTGGTTGTCGTTTTTCTTATTCTTATTGAGGTAAGTGAAGGATGTAAGATAAAAAAAAAAAAAAAAAAAGAAGATGTAAAATAGCCAGGATTAACCGATTCAAAGGTGCCAGATTTTGCGCTTTCAAAGGGCCTACGCTTGTTGGTAGAGCCCCTGTAAAGACGAAAAATGCTCGATATGTTGAAATGTTCTAATGTTTTAGAGTTTTAACTTGTTGTCAAACTGCTTTCTAGTGTCATTCTGTAACTAGGTGCCTATAAGGGCTGAACACTATTAATTTCGCTTACGAGTACAGTAGGCATGAGCTCATGTATTTCTGACCAGTGTGCAGTGTTGATGTATGAGGGATGGGACACACAACAGGTTCCTGTACTGTGCTTCTCTAAACCCAACCCAACCAGACCAGGCTGAATGCTTGACGGCGTGTTTCTTCCCTCTATCTGGTTTAAGTTAAGCTGCGCAACCAGTTTCCTGTTTTCACTCATGTGTCAGTTGTATGTTGGCTGCCGTTCTGCAGACCTTTCCTTCTCCATGACTCAACACGGAGCAATAAGCTCATCCTGACAAACACAGCCAAGGGCCCGCTACACCAAGAGATTGTAAGATTAGCTTCTAGACTTTAGCCTGGATTGAATTTTAATAGAATATAACCTGATTCTGCTTCAAAAATAAAGGCTTAAATGTTCCCTTTCCAAACTAAGGATTGCCTGTGTTTTATTAGAGAAGGATTTTAATTTCAGTTTGGCTTTAAACTGGTGTAATCCTATTAAGAAACAATTGCCAGTTCACTGTTTAAACCAAAAAACATTTCTTCTATTTCAATAGCCTGAGAGCAAAAGTAATCATAAATTAAATGAAGTGACAGTAAAATTAAAGTTGAGACTTTTCTGCCAATACTTATGGAAACTGCAAAAATCTAGAAAAAGGCACAAAAAAGTGCATGGATGTGTATTCTAAATCATTAAATCACCTGTGTTTGTGATGGAACAGTTTAATCTGACTTAAAACTAGATTCACTTGTCAGTTGTTTTCATGCAGAACCCCCCCCCCCTACATGTAGAGAACACATACTAATAAGTCACAGATATTTTAAAGCGACACCATCTCTGTGTTTGTGCTTTCAACCCCAGTTTCTCCTGGTATGACTGGACGCCTATAGAAGGCAAATTCTGTCAGTGTTATGGATGCCATATGTATCAGAAGAATCTAAAGCAGGCAGACAAACATGACAAATGTCTCGTAAGCATTCAAACATGAGACGGTAATGGAAGCGGGAACTGGATCTCCACGGCAACTTAACACATCACACAACAAGGTTTCTGTCAAGTCGGATGGGGAATTTCACACCATGTGAGTCACGTTTGTGGACTGGACTCACTTTAGCCCAGTTTCACCCTGTTTATATCTTAATGATCTGTGTTGGGAAATGTAAGAGTTTGGTTATTTTAACACTAATCATTTCTATTAAAATGGTCCATTTTTGAATGATTGGATTGTTAGAACTTCTACTGTATGGAACTCTTGTTTGTTGTTCTATGTACCTGATTAAAATGAGTTTATTTTGTAGTTTAATCATATAAACTTTTTACATGCAACTAGTTCACCCCCCAATTCTGATACACATGACTGTACATTTAGCTTGCTTTTGAGATAAATCCCTCTCTTTTTACACCCATCTTCAATATTCTGGTAATATCTAACACTTTATTTGTACATTTAGTGTCAGGGTAGATGGTGAGGATGTATTTTAATACCTAAAGTTACACATGGACAGTGCAGACCGGCCTTTAGACCATCCAGATCAGGCTCATGGTCACCTAAAACGACAGCTGTTTTCAGGCCTTTTTGAATGTGTAACATTCTCTAACATGTTCATCACATTCATGTAGTTTAACATGTTTCCTGATGTAATTGTCTGATGTACATCTACGTTAATGTCTGGAGGAACTCGTAGCTCACCCCTGGTCTAAGTCCATGAATGCAAGCTCTCCTGCACACTTGTATTTTCCATGTAATTTCTTCCTTTCACTTTGCTTATATCTTTTTTTTTTTTTTTTTTTAAACCCCCCTCTTCTGGCTCTTCTCATTGTTTCTGGCTGTTGCCGTGGTTACAGACCTGTCCGCTCTCACGGGGTTTTCTGCTTTTTGTTTGTCATGGCAACACTTGTGAGATTGGAGGTTGCCAGTAGCAACCCTTCCCAACCTGGTGCTATTAGTACAGCCTTGCAGAAGCACTCACACGCTTGTATAATTACTCATAATCCGCCGTTGAGTTGCGTGAAATCCAAAATCTGCTGCAAGCCTAAAAAGAATCTATTAGGGCTGAAAGCACAGCACGGACTGTAGTAGTGACACACATGAACAGAATCGACTTAGATATTTAGGTATGCCTGTCAATGCTGCCCCCACCCCCCAGTGTCCCATGCCTCCTCAGTTCACACAAACGCACTCCTATACTCCTTTAATGCTCTGTCAGCTTGGATGCTTTTCTATGCCATATTATGCTAATGATATATGAGTGATATGTATGTACGCACTGTGCTGCAGACTGAGAGGAGCTTCTTCCTTTCTGAGGTTGTTGATGCTGTCGAACACCTTCTCACCCACCCCCACCCTCACCCTCCTCTTCCTCTGTAAGCCTTTCCTCTTTGTGAAAGTGAAAACTGTGTGATGGTATTTTGTCTCGGTGGATATGGGGTTTTGTGGGTTTGCTCACTGTGGAAAAAAAGTGTGAAACCCCATGAATGATGGTGTAAAGAAAAAGAACAAGGACTTCAAACAATTAAAAAAATGGAAAAAGGAACTAATTCTCAGCTCTTTTGTGTGTGTGTGTGTGTGTGTGTGTGTGTGTGTGTGTGTGTGTGTGTGTGTTATTGGATGGAGGCTTTAAGGCACTCTGAAATTCTGAATTTCAACCTTAGTGCCTTATTGGGGGACAAAACAAAACTTAATTACTTTAGTGAAATTTTTTTAACAGTTTTTTTTTATATTGTCATGACTCATATGGAAAATCTAAGTCAATGAAGTTGCTGTATTTGGTTCCTTGCTCATATGTAAACCCCCCCCCCCCCCCCCCCCCAAAAAAAAAAAAAAAAAACAAGACAAAGATGAAAGACAATTAGAACATAACTTTTAGAACATTAGACCAACATAAGTGCTGATCCAGACCACTGTCCACATCTGCATTAACTCTTTGAGCATCATTCCTTACTACTTCATGGTACTGAACTATGCAACACAACAAAGCACTCACTTTATATGTTTAGGGTTAGGGTTAATTATTTTTAATTCCAAGTGCACATTAGCATCAGTATCAATGTTAATGTCATGTTAATAACAAAAGACTATTGATGCCAGTAATTACCCATTTTATCCTGGCTTCTGAGTAAATGTTTGTGGAAGAAACCTGTTAAACTCCTCCTGAAATATTAGTCTGTTTAGTATTTTTACAAATACACTTTTAAAAGTTACATTGTTCTGCCTGTTAATTGCATTTTTGTCATTATTATTTCCTGCAGTGCAATATTGTCCAAATGAGGCTCCAGAGTAGGAACAATCTGTTTTATTGCTTTCACACTGACAGAGGGTTTATCAGTAATCAGCACAAATCAGGACACCTGGAGGAATCAACAAGTAAGGTTTCACTTCCCTCCACCACTGCAGAAAAGCTGTAAGTTCGTGGATCATCTCCCATTTCCATAAATATGCATTATTTGATAACCTTTCAGCAACTTATTTCATACCTTAGCTCCATTTCACTACATTGATGATACTTGAATGCCTAAAATTGATGTGAATTCATCCTTACACTTGTACTTTGACCATCACTTGTTAAATACGGCAGTAAACAGAAGCAGAATAAAGATGATACAAAAAATTAACTCCTTACAACAAAATTTAGTTTGTCATCTATTTTGTGATCTCTCTTAATGTTGGAGATACCCCCTGTCAGGCAGCATGGTATTGCAGTGGTTAGCACTTGTACCTCACAAGAAGGTCCTGGGTTTGAGTCCAACACCAGACCTTTCTGTATGGAGTTTGCATGTTCTCTCCATGTCTGCGTGGGTTTTCTCCAGGTATTCTGGTTTCCTCCCATCATCCAAACACATGCACTGATAGGTTAATTGGTTAATCTAAATTACCCATAGGTGTGAATGTGTGTCACCTGTTGTAGCTGGGGTAGCCCCACAGTGACCCCCAGTGACCCTAGTGAGGATGAAGTGGGTTCAGAAGATGACATTTTATAGTTAATCTATTTTCAGTTACAAAATTATAGCATTCAGTTAAAACACACACAAACACACACACACACACACACACACACACATATATATATTAGATTCTATCTTGTCTGAATCCTGAGGTATTACCATTTACATGTTTTAGCTGTTGACCTTGAGTGCAACCTTGACTGTCATTGCTCACAATTGAATGGGTTCTTCCTTGACCCATTATCTATCATTCCTATAAGTTTCATCAAAATCCGTTCAGAACTTTTTGTGTAATCCTGCTGACAGTCAGACAGACAGACAAACGAACAAACCTGAATTTAATACCTCCTTGGCGGAGATAACAATTAATCTTAAAAGGGAACGCTTTCATTTTATAAAACAACAGAAACAATACCATGAACACTGTTGTTTACTGCTGTGTAAGTCATCGTCCAAATGTAATGGCCCCACACCCCATATGAAGGTCTGCAGCCTGCATTTTTTTAAAGGAGCAAAATGTTAAGTGCAACCTTACATTTCTATTGTGAGGCTTTTCCGATTTCCTCATTGATCTATAGGAGAATGCTTGCACTGCTATCACAGATGTAGCACAGTCCATATTAGACACTGATGCCAATCACATGTGAAAACAATAGATTAAGCACACACACATTGTTTAATTGAATGTATAATAAAACAAATGCATGCTTATGCGGTCACAAACTGCTACCATTAGTTAGCTATCATGTTGCTAGTTTATGATTAGCCATAAAGCCTTCATATTAGTGGATGTACAATGAAGCGTATAATTTAAATCTCTTGTCCAGTTTTGACGTAGGGACCTTGGAAAAGCCTTTAATGATACGGTGCATGTCGCAAATGGAGAGTTTAGGGTGGTTTTAGCGGGTAACGGGTGTTAAACGCCATTGTTGGTTTTTTGGACCGGAAAAGCTGGTACCCGCATTTCCGGTAACCACGAGCGGTCAGTCACCCTGAGGTCACGACAGGTGGAAAACCGATTGTAAGCCACGGGCACGAAATAAGTGAAAAGCATGAGTGGGACTGAGAAAAGAATTTACTTTGTTTCAAGAAGACGCTGTAAAATGTGCAAAAATAACAGACATGTTTGCAGTTGCAAGTTCCACAAGCCGCTCGCGCTCTGGTTCGGCCGTCGGTCTGTCCTCAGCTCCAGGACCGACGGCTATTTATCAAATGGAGGAAAGTGAAAATGCGGAGGAGGTGATCGTGGAGGAGACGGAGAAAGACGTGACCCATCAAAGGGCAGGTTAGAATGCACCAACACACTTGCTAGCTTAGCTAGCCAATTTCTGTAGCAGTTTTAGCTATCCACGCTTCGGGGAACCTCATTTATTGCGCAAAACTAGCACTATGACCAAAGTGTGTCGGACGTCCTCACAAACATATATCCAATACTATTTTTGAATTTGCACCAATATGCGTTAGAAAAATCTTCTGCCTCAACATTGTGCTGCCACAAGCATAAGCTGGTGTGTCTAAGGCTTTGCTAGTAGCCTAGTATGTGTTAGTCATGTCATCATGCGCTTCCCTTTTTCATATCCAACGAATATCTTATTTACTGTCTGCTTGTGTCTTGTTAAATTATGTCCCCACCCATGTCAACATCATTAGTATGCCCTTGGTGTAGAATATGGATTGAATATTATACAAAAAGCACTTGATAAACCAGTTAAAGCAAGTTAAATGTCATTCTAAAAGGTGAGTTTTGAGGAGAGGTTTGTGCAGTGACATTTATTTAAGCTTTTATCGATTATTTCCTGTAGAGGTGGAATATCTATTCATAAATTGTGCAACATTTCAGAGAGATATGGTTGTTTATACTTTTCTGTCTACCTGTAAGAGACTTTTTCTGTGCATTTGTAGAGCAGCTCATAACGATGGTGATGACAAAGTTATAGCTTTATTGTCGGTTCCACATTAAAAAGGAAATTATTCTTTGTCATGGCTTCTTACAACAAACACCCTCCCCACTAAAAACACACTGCCACAATTAATAGACAATAGTAAAAATAAAATCACATAAGATAATCCAAAACCCAAAAACACAGTGCAGATATGTTTGTGTTATTCAGAACAGCTATTGCAGATGGGATGAATGATTTCTTGTAAATGTTCTTATGCTTCAATTTCTTATGGTGAATTTCCAACAGTTAATCCACATTATTAACCCTTTGACATCAAATATACCTGTAGAAAATAACACTCACAGATGGACCTGTTTTTAGGATGTGTTCTATTTTACTACACTAGGTGGCAGTGTTGTCATCCTGTTCACTACCACCCCTCCACATGTGGAATTTTCTTTTTCTCATTTAGTGAATGAAAAATTATTTAAGGAGTCACCCTGTGGCTTTCCTTCTGCTGGAGTCACCCAAAATCACTGATTTGGAGCGTATAATTAAAATGTTGTCACCTAATTAATTAGTATTCACCTTGCAGCCCATTCTAAATGCTCCTAAATTTTTGAAGTTGGAATAACAATTAGCTAGAACCCAACTAACCAACTTGTTGGGTTAAAATCCATAGAGCCTAAATGTGTCCACAGATTGCTGTAATGAATTTGTAGTATTTTAACTTTTGTGTCTTTGTGCCTTTTATTATCACTGACTGCAGTGTTTGTTGTATTACTAGTATGTTTCTATGCAAATTTGAGGTATTTATGCTACGTTTGTCTGACAATTTTAGTTTCTTTTTGATAGATTTTCATTCCTTTCCTGTCCAGTGCAAATCCCATACATGCATCTCTGAATGTGTTGTTTTTTATTGTGATAAACCTAACAGATGAGGCATTTCTTTTCCTTCTTAAACTGAATGAACTATTTTTTTTTTTTTAAACATTTTTTAAAATTTTTATTTTTTTATAAACACTCTTGGATTTGTTGGAAAATGTATCATCACAAAAACTTACAACACTTGTTTTCATGGGGAAAAAATATTAGACCATCAAAAGTCTGCAAAAACAATGGTTCTGCAATCAAATATTAACTCCTGTGTGTATCATGTGAAGCAAAGAGAACATGGGGTCTGTTTCAATAATATCTATCTGCTCTGTGATAGGAAACTTGGGAGTTTTTGGTTCAAAAACAGCAAGTTTGAGTTACCTTGATTAACTCGGTAGTTTCACCTTGAGTTAAGCACGTGCACCACAACTGCAAAAAGACAATGGATCCCCGATTTAACAAGTCACCATGGCAACAGGGAAGTAGAGGACCTCGTTTTTCACCCACTGGAAATGGATATATGAATGAGTTCATATGGAGAGTTTGAACATGTTTTTAGAAAAACAACATACATATTTTAATGTCAGTTCTTCAGTTAACAGTGAAAGAGATTTACACATATTCACCTGCTGAGGGGAAAAATGACATGACATGAGAAATTAGGAAACTGAAATTGGGAAAGAAGTTAGAGGAGGTGCATGGTGACAGGTGAAATATGTAAAATATATGAACGATTGGAACATTAACTGAACTAACTGGTATTTGCAGGAAATAATGAAGAACAAATGAAATGTTTTATGTCTGTATTTGATGACTGTGGGGGCAATGATGACTCGGTGTAAGTACTTGTTTGTCTTTGATCGTCCTGCACACAATGTCTTAATGTGTTCTCTATCTAAAAAAAATTTGCAAAGAAACGCTGTGCAGCACACACACATTATCTGCTGGAGTATGAGAGCATGAATATGGTTAATGTTGTAAATGTAAGGACATATTGGGTTGAGTATATAGAGGATGGACTGGGACTGAAACTGTACCGCTCACACTGGACAAAAATCTAAATCTGACCATGTGTATTTTTCTCATTTCCCATCCAAATGATCAGTGCGCTGAAAATAAGGCAAAATTAGGGGTTGACCGATGTGTTTTTTTCAGGGCTGATACCGATAATAATGGAATCGGGAGGCAGATAACCAATATGTGCAACCGATAAATAGAAACATTATTCACATCAAATGAAACACTGACCTTCACATCCAGTAACTGTTTAATTGTAAAAAGGAAAAGTGCAGGGAGCTGCCAGCAGCACTTGTAAAATAAAACCAAACATAACTTAGAATAAAATGGGAAATTAAATATAAATAAATATCAATAAAATAATAAATCACTCCCTGCTAATAAGTGAAAATATGCTATTTTTAGCATATTAAGAAGTTATATAAAATGAACAGTAAAATAAACATAACATAAACATCCCAATACAATGAACCATCTTCAACTGTCTTTGTATTTTCTGTTGTTCTACCCGTTTTAACCCTAAAACACACGGTAAAACAAAATCCCTAAAGAACAGGAACACAAACATACTCACAGCAGCTTTTAGGACAGCAGCGCATTTACCTGGAATAATGTCTCAGCAGTTAAAGGGTTAAATTAGATCAATCAATAAACGAGGATGCGAGAAGGCTCCCCTCTCCATGTTTTGAGTTGTGTGCTCAGATGCACGGCATCCCGCACGCGCCTAGGTGTGACAGCAGCAGATGTAGTGTAATAATTACTCTACCTGGGCACATTTGATAAAAAATAATTACAACACGTGACGCTACATGCTAACAGATGCTACTCCTCACCAGTTAGCAAAAGCTCTGTATCTGCTTTGATGAAGTGCCGTTGAAGTGTAGGTGGATTCGGTTCAGGTGTTGTAACACACACACAGCAGTGCCGAGCTAATGCTAAATTGCCGTGTGCACACTTTTGTCTGCCTTAAGTCATCTCAAACTTCCAACATGTTTAGTTTTGAAGAAAACCTGAACCTCACGGTACTCGGATGGTTGCTTAAGCGTAGCGAAACGCAACCAGATGACATGAGTCAGGTTACCCTCTCATGGCTTCTTTATGTAAAAGTACTGGGTTGTTCTTGTGGGTGTTTCTTTTCCCACTAGCTGCGAGTATTAACTGAATGAAATGGAATATAGTCAAGTAAATGATCCACAGATAGAATCAATCTTTTTACGGCTGAAACTTGAGTCACATGCTGATGCCTCCCACTGCCGTTCATCTGCATTTTATAAACACATTTGAGAGAAAATACTGTTTTCAGTGAGCTAGAGGTGAGGTTGTATCAAGCACAGTCACAGATTCCAAACTCCACTAGAAACACAACAGTATTATTTAAGCTCCCACAGTGAACCAAAAGTCAGAACCATAAGTGAATGTATAAATGCACAGACTCCATAAAGCGCGCCATCTATTTGACTAAACCATTGTGCAGTGTTTACAATATTAATTAAAAGAGCTGCACATTTTGAATAAATAAATGAACAGGATTAAGCTTTTAATAGTGTGGAGAGCTGATAACATTCAATTGGAGGAAAAATGTCAAATGAATCCTCACACTTGCTGTACGCACATGGTGCAGGTTGTTTCCTACCTGCTTGCTCTGGATGCTGTTTTTTTTTTTCTTTAATGTCATGAGACCTATTTTAACACCATCATAAACCTGACATGAACTTAACATAAAAACCTGCATTGCTAGTGTTGACTCACAGGTTCCCCCCCCCCCCCCAAAAGCACAAAACACTTAAGCTGTCTTGATTCACAGCCCTCCAAAAGACAAAGTTGGTGCATTGACCAGACAAGTGTAGTGACCTTTTCAAGCTCACTCTGGCTTTTTAGAAATGTGAGTTTTAACATGAATCAGCCAGAGGTCAAGCTGCAGCTGCATTTTATACCAAAAGAGGACATGGAAAAAAAAACCTGCTGCTGAGCAATTTGAGCTCACTTACTGTGGAGCAAAGGTGGAAAATGGCTAAACACTGGACTTGAGCAGCAGGGAATGAGCAATTTAGATCCATCACTTCAACTCGGTGAATGCAGTAAAATGCTGCAGTGGACTGCTGTACACATTGAATAACCCTATAATCTGTTGGTAGTTGCATCACATTCTATGAGGGAAATGGACTGCACTTATATAGCGCTGTTCCACCTTCATGGTGCACAAAGCGCTTTACATTAGCCTAAGACTGGACGATTTATTGAGATTTTCCACATCTCAAAATGTTTTCTGAAATTGAGAAAGAATTTGGCATATCGAATATCTGGAGATAATGCTCTAAAGGAATAAGATTTCACCACTCTGCTGTGGACCTGTCCGCCCCGCCTCCTTCTTGCATTTGATCTTCCTCCCCTTGCGTCTAAGTGGCGTGTGTGTGTTGATAACTCATTCAACATGGCGGCGCACACAGTAACGGGCGTGACAGAATTCTTACCAAAGAAAAGAACGTCTCCATTATATGGCAATATTTCGGATTTAAACCATCGGATGAGGAGCAGAAAGAGGTATTTTGTAGGGAATTCAAGAATTTTTTGCCACCCGAATCATAGGGCACTACGAACCTCTTCAACCATTTATACACAGCTGACAACTCTCCTGTTTTTCTCTGGACTCTCCGGGATTTCAGACCCATTTCCTGCTCCCCTCCCATTTTGTAATTTCTTCCGGTAATCTCCCATAATTTCTTAGGTGTGAACGTCAAAAACAAAATCTGAAGACCTATTATTTGGTTGATGTTCTTCAGTTGACACAGATCATGTATGGAACGAATATACGTTATTTGTTAACTGACAACTCATAGATGTGATGTCTGCACAGGTTAAAACTTTTGTCCCGGACATTAACACACACACACACACACACACACACACACACACACACACATGTGTTAAATCCAACCATGGTGTATATATACAGCCATCCATGTGTCTCTACAAACTTAGCTTTCCATGACCTCAGGCCTGTTTTCACTTTTGTGATGATGCGTTTTCTGGCAAAACAAATGTATTTTTTACTGAACTTATTTGTTATAGGAGGATGAGGAAAGGAAACGCTTCACTTCAGTACATTTGGACATGGGTGTGCAATTAATTTTCCTATGGGGCCACATGAAATACTTCTGTCACTTATTAAGAGCCAGATCAGTTCACCTACAACTCTATATACATCTGTATGAAAACTGTAAATGAAACGATACAATAAAAATATGAACCACAGAATATGACTGTTTCATGAATATTCAGAAAATATTTTCCAAAATGTGCAAAACAAGGTCCATGTTAATTTTTTTTTTTACCTGTGTGTTAACTTTACACAAAAAACCCACAAATGTAGCTTTATTTATTTGTGTATCTCAATTCCTTCTCTGACGACCGTGAAAAATATTAAAAATGCAGAGATTTTAACAACATTTCTAAGTATTTTGTTGTATGTATGTAATATTAATCGCACTGACTAAAAGTAATCCAATCCTAAACAGTCAGGGTTTTCAGAGGCTCTCTGTGGTCTGACTTGCATGTTCCCGATAAGTTTGATAATGACTTTTTATATTTGTTTAGTCAATAAAACATTGCAATTTCACATTTTCCATCAGTATTATTGAAACTGTAACAGAAATTTGGAAAAGCTTAAAAAAAAATAAAAAAATAGAAATAATATGAAAGAAAACCCGGTCAAAACTTTTTTTCCCATTTATAAATTCAGCCAACATAATATAGAAGGGTTATTATATTATAACTTTTTGAGAGTTACATTGACCTTTGTTTCTTTTAAATTAATCTTCAAATGTTTGAATAAATCCACACCAGAGCCACTTTGTGAATTTGTCCAGAGGCTGGACAGAAGCAGGTTCACCAGGAGTTCTGGCTCCAAAAACTGTCAAATATCTTACAGCAGAACCACATTTGGACAGACAGTCTTTTCAATAAAGGGGAGTCAGATCTGCAACTCACTGCCAAATGAAAAGATAATGACAGATTTTTAAACTTTTATAGCAAATGGTAACTGAAAGCAAAACAAGAATGCACCCACCAATGAAAACTTGAATGTCTGTAGAGTATTATTGACTGTGTGTGTGTTTGTGTGTGTGTGTGTTGTTGTTGTGGTGGTGGTAGTGGGGGGGTTGTAATAAGTGAAGTTTTTATACAGCATATATACAGTATATTTAGTTTTTTTAAGCGTCTTATTTTAATTGTATTTTAAAGGTGTCATTCTATTGTTATTTCATTAATATTACTGTGTTCTCCATTGTTATTGAATCCATTGTGTGTTGGTTTTATTTTGGAAAGAAAGTCTGGATTGCTTTGTTTCCAGCCGTTTTTGCACAGTAGAAAAATTACTTGAGGTCAAACAACAGAGTTTACTGGTACTTTCTCATACATGTCCATGACGCGGTGATGAGGCGTCTCTGATTGGCTCAGAATGCGTGAAGGAACACGCCCCCTCCCCTCTTGCCTCTGTGTGTGTTTACCAGAGTAACATCCAGCTAGGTTTCGTGCTGTTGCTTGTTGTGAAAACATACAGGGGAAAAAAAACAGGCTTTATTTCCACAGAGAGCACATGAATCAGTTTGATCCACCTTTTTTTTCCAGTTGTGCACTGCCTTTTCTTGTAGATGCTAATGCTAATGCTACTTCAGATTTGCTGCAATGGGGGATGGGTTTCACCCCACGTGGGTGACCCTAAAGTCCATCTGACGTCAGATGGAAAGGCTTTTTCTGGGTCCCTTGTTCCTCTCCTTGTTTTTTGTGAATGTGGTATGCAGCCAGTGGAGGTGACAAACCATTTTCAAAGGCGGCATGTGTTGGTAACTCGGGGTGACCCATTAGATTCCAAAAGGAGCGTGGAAAAGTGTTTTTTATCAGAATGACACCTTGAATGCATTTGAATCATTTTAATTGTCTTAATTAAAATGATTCAAATTCATTCAAATGTCTTTAATTTTTGTAAAGCACCTTTAATTGTCCTGTACATGAAATGTGCTATACAAATAAATGTGCCTTGCCTTTTTGTACTATTGCATCTATATTGCTTTTTAGACTGCTCCTTTTATCATTTTCTTCCTCTGTTTCTTCACTGAAAAGGGACAAGGATTGTGAATTGGCTTCATGCTATATACTTTGTGTGCATCACATCAGATTGCTTTTCTATGTTTACTGTACTGCCCCTGACAAATAAAAAAGGAAAATGAAATGAAACAATCCTTTTAGTACATTTTACTCCTTCACAACAACACACAACTACACTACTCACAGAAAGTTAGGGATATTATTTGCATGACTGCTTTCCTATTTGGACTGAATTTTAATGAAATAAGTGAATAGTTCCCTTTGATATTACCATTAACGAATAAGAAGACACATCATTTTCATTATTTCAATATTTATTACACAAACAATTTAGACGGTAATGAAGATAGCCCCAAATAACCAAAATTGACAAAGTCAGTAGCGGGTGTTTTCCACCATTTGCTTCAATGACACTTGATAGCAACATCCAATAAAATAACAGTGAAAAGAGTCAAATTACATTGATAACATTTACATCTGTTTCCCTCAAAATGTGAATAACATTAACAACTTGACATAGCTTAAGAAAAACAAGTGCAATTTTAACCATTTTTGGCCTCAATCCATTACTTTGTCATTCGCACACGTGCATAACAACTTACATTTAAATTACAAATACACAAAACATTTCGTAACAGGCAGAATATTTGTAAAATTACACTCCTCTTCAGATATGTCAGGTGGTTTATATTTGTTCAAGTATTTATTCAGCTTTTCATAAAGGGATGGTTTGTTAATATAAAGATTTTCATGTACCGTATTTTTCGGATCATACGTCGCTCCGGATTATAAATCGCACCAGCCAAAAAATGCATAATCAAGAAGGAAAAAACAGTCGCACTGGAGTGTAAATCGCATTTTTGGATGAAGCATACATGAAGCGGTAACACCAAGAAGGTCCTCCCGCAAAGTCATTTATATTCATCTCCTCGGCAACTACCAGGGCGTGGAGACGCAACTGCACTGTTGACAAACCTCTCCCAGCAGCATATTGTTCAAGCACCCATGCGCAAACTCGTTCCTCTAACTGCGGCCACCTAGCTTTTAGCCTGCGATTAGCTTTTTTTGTTTTCTTCATTTCACTAAGAGTAACCTCCGCTTTTCGCCAGTCCCTTACAAGTTTCTTGCTAACTCCAAACTTTCTTTCTGCTGCTCGATTACTGTTTTCGGCTGCATATTTCACTATTTACAGCTTGTAATCTGCAGAATGATTTTCTTTTCGGTGCCATTTTTCTTCAGCCCTTCTCAGTTGTTTTTATAAATTACCTGCAATGTTGAAATTATCAACACGGGCTTAGAGCACCCTCTTGCGGTTTGGTGTGAAAATAACATGTGATAATTTCACACATAAATCGTTATAATTCGCACCCCCGGCCAAACTATGGGAAAAAAAACTGCGATTTATAATCTGAAAAATACGGTAATCAGATTTTTTTTTTTCTTTTACATTAAAGTATGCAGGTTTCATTATTTTATAGGTAATTACCTCCATGAAGGAGCTTATGTTTTACCTCACTTTTGTCTGTCGGCAAAATGACACAAAGTTATGGATGGATTTTGATTAAACTTTCAGAGATGATTGATATTACATCAAGGAAGAAACCATTACATTTTGAGCTATAAATGACAAATGTCAACATCACAGTGAAGGTCAACGGCTAAAACATAAGTCGTGATATCTCAGAATCCAGACAAGATAGTATCACAGTTTTTTGCATTCACTTCGTCTTACCTTCGGACATCAGACGAGGCAACACTGATAGGCTTGATGACGTCGCATTTTGACATCATATCACGTCAAGCTATGTCACAATGACTTTGAATAAATTTTTCCAGTAACTAAATATTTTAAATATTACTTAATTCACTTCCACAACAAAAGCCTAAAAAGCACTGCAACTTTCATCGCAGTTTTTTGGAAAAGCTCATGCAACATCAGACATTTTAGCAGCAACAATCTCAAAAATAGCCTGAGAAATCCTGTAGGGACTCATTATGTATGAAATCCACTGAGGACCGTATAATATCCCTAATTTATTGTGAGTAGTGTGTTTTATTTTATATTTCTAATATGTCTGTGTATTTCTCTCACCTCTACAGAGGAATGACTTTATTAGAAAACCATGACAGCTGCATATTCCTGATTAAAATGTAAGGCATAATTGAACCATATATAATAAAATGTAAAAGACATTTTGGTGGAGAACAAAGTGAAAACACCAGAAGGGTGGACAGTGTGCCAGATGGCAGCTGTTTGATTTTTAAAACAAACGCTCTGAGACAAGTATTAAATGAATCTTATTTGGCATTAGCTCCTTCTCATGTGCAGATGATTTATATCTTTCCTAATTAATTTCTATTCACAGCTAGAAGAGTTCAATCCAGTAAATTCAAGTCCATGCAAAGCTAAAGAAAAAATCCAGAAACCTGCAGAGAAAGGTGAAACGTTGTAGTCGTTTATAGCAGGAGAGTTTTATTACCTCCACCAAGGAGGTAATAAATTTGGGTCTGTTTGTCAGCGGGATTACACAAAAAGTTCTGAACGGATTTTGATGAAACTTTCAGAAATGATGGATAATGGGTGAAGGAAGAACCCAGTAGTTTTTGAGCAATAAAGGTCAAAGTCACACTCAAGCTCAACACTTAAAACACATCAGTGGTAATATCTCAGGATTCAGACAAGATAGAAGTTGGCGGGTTTTGTTTTTCCATTCACATCATCTCCCCTTCAGACATCAGATGGATCAATACCTACGGCTCCATCGCGTCACGTTTCGATGTCATATGACGCCCTATCACGCCTTGGTGGAGGTCTGCTGTCTGTGACTGTGTTGTTTGCCTGTGTTTTTGAGTTGCTCAGAGGCTAAATGTCAGACATTGTAGAGAAAAAGAACCACCAGATACACTAGATTCCATCTGGGAAAATGTACATTCTCTTGTATTTTCGGTGCTCTTTAGCCTTAATTATAGTTTAAAATGCTTTCACTAAATGTTGGTATGAAATAGAGCCCAACTGATTATTGGGTCTCAAAGATTAATATGTGTCTGCCAATACGTAGCCAATTTATTGACTTGTTTTGCTGCTGAGGCTGCACAGGAGCCACTCACAGCTCCTGTGCATGTGTGTGCACTACCTGGAAAGTTAGAATACATCCAGTTATTTTCTGCTGTGACTTCTACTCTGACAATCAGACTATCACCCCCACACACACCTGCACTCACAGTAGAATGGTAGAACATATACTTTCAATTTCTCAGCCATTAATCTAAATCACATCTAACTTGAAGTGTGACGGATGGTTCTTTTTTCATTTCTATTGTCATAGATATTGAACACACACACCTGCATCTGAAGTTGCAGTCTGTCACCCCCGCATTGCTAGTCCCTCACTCTGAACCATATGGCAGGCCAACTCTATCACATTTTGCCACATACGCAACACATCTATTAGTAGGAAACTGTTGTAAAAAAAAAAAAAAAGCAGTCCAAACAATTCAATCGTCGTAAGATATGGCATCCAAACCATTAGAGTGCTGTAAAATACAGTATACAATGTCATATAATATGGCATAATGTCCTGCAAAACACTTTTTAAAAAATTTTTTTTTACATCATTATTTTATGTTTTAAGAACGCCATAAAAAGTGGTCTCTTTTAAAACATTATATTTTAAGCAGCTCTGTGTCACTTCAGACGGTATTGTCTGGTCTCTTCCTCATCACCCCTGGTTTTCACAGCCACTTAAGTTGAATTCTCATCAGGAAATAGGTGAAGTGGAAATGCAGATCACATTCATTCACCACCGATCTCCTTTGTTATTGTCATCCATCTCGCACCTGCTTTTGTCACTGTGTTCTATTGGTCTTGTGTTCCAAGGAAACACCTGTTATTTTCATGCCTATTTGAATTGTGCATGAACCTCTGTTGGTAAAAGTTTGATTAAGTTGTAATGAATGAAAGTTATATGCTTCATTCCGCTCTCTAAGCAAATACCAGATCCAACATTAACAGACATTTATTGAAATGATCCTCCTACTGCTGCCAAGACATTACAAAAATTCTGAGATTAATTAAATATGATCTGTAATTCATTTAATTCATCTTTTTTTTTTTTTTTTTTTTTTATAAAGCAACCTAAAATTGCTAAGATAACTCCACAACTTAAGGTATTTTCATTTCGATTCATTAATTATTGTGGCAAATCATAAGACTGATATATAACCTAAAAGGTACTATACAATAAAAAAAAAATGCAATCAACCACAATTTTAAAAAAAAGAAAAGGAAAACACAATGAAACATAATAAGTGAATAAGTACATAATTTTTATATGTATATATCGGGTATGAAAATCTCACCATTTTGAAGTCAAAAAGGGTCATCATGTAGATCCAAAGACAATTTTGTTTTCTTTTTTGCAGGGGGTCAGGGTCTGGAGTTTATTATAATTTTTTTTAAAATGACAAGACTGACTTAAGACACAAACTGAGCACTTCAGAAACTGTCACTTTACATAACACTTGGACAGTCAGCAAATCTCCTGGCTGATTTGCTGCTGAGAATCATAGGCCAAACTGCATTCCATTTTTCCAATCACGTGCACACTCCTCACGTGTACTTGGAGAGCCTGTGGTTGCATTGCAAAGCTGCGAGAACAAAGAAGCAGCACTTATCCATGGGGACAAGGTAGACCAGAGCGTAGCATACACATTTACCTGCATTTACCAGCACATTAAATTTGGTGATCAATGGTTTAATTTTTTATAGTATAATGAAGTTATTTCCATTCAGTACAGCTTGTGTTGTACATTGCCAAAGCTCAGGTGAAAAAAATAGCTCCCATTTGCCAAATTAAGTTAACATCAAGCTCGTGTAGTAATTGTAACATAAAAGAAGAAACACAAGCTTCTTTCTAATGTCTCTGTAATTGGACATGTGAGGGTAATATTCATGTGAGGGGCTGAAAAAGCTGAAGGTGAAGTATTGAACTCTAGAACTTGTTACCCTATGCTTTGGCTTTTTTTTTTTACGCTCCTTTTATTTATTGATTCATAAAAACATAATGGTTTTCAACCTTCTAAAATGGCAAAAGTGGGTCTCTTGCCTTTACTGCTCCATACTACTTACTACTACCATCCATTAACAAGATGTTTTTAAACACGATATTAGCGTGAGAAGACAACAGGAAAGAGTGTGTCGTGAAAGGCTTACCATATGTTTAGTCCAGGGTTCCCCAATTAGATTTCACCACGGGCCAAATTCTGACCTGGGCACTAACCTGAGGGCCACAGCACCCATGGGGTACATGGCAGCAGGGAGGGGGCCACCACCGCACCCCTGCTCCAGTGACCGTACAGATAATAACGTTGGATGTGCATTATAACATTATTATTAGTTGTGCCCTGGGATTCAGGAATGCTATTTGTGAGGGTCACACAAAGACAAATTGCACTCTGGAAACCATTTACTCAGAATAAATATTTGGTTATTACAGGAAAGTTCCAGATTTATAACGGCAGCCAGTGGTACTGTAATTCAAAATACAATTTTAACAATTTAATTTGCTAGTCTGCTTGAACAAATCAACAGCAATACATCTATAACAGCAGCCAGCTGTACATACTTAAAATATAATTACATCTAATAAAAACATAAAACAAACAATATATTTTCAACAACAAATTTCCATTAAAACTCATAGTGGGCTTGAACACTATCCCTAATCAAAATTTTAGCAGACAGTTGTACGTACTAAAAATTCCAAATAAATCCAGAACCAACAATTTTCTCTTACTTGTAGTCTGCTTCCAACTAATGCAGATGTGTATTAGACTTGGATGGTACAAAGTTGAATATGGCAGCAGGGAGTCATTGTTCTACACTCAGTGGCCAGTTCGTGTTCCCCCCAGTGAGTAGTGTGGAAAAGCACTCAGCAGCTCAAACCTCCGTTCTTCTTGTTGCAGACTTATCTGACATCAGCACCAGTTTTCACCGCTCCACAAGAGTTTTCTTGGTTTTCTCATCATGATTTACGTCACCAACCATTGCAATAGCACACGTTTTAATTGACTCTGAATCAATGAATGGTTTCTTATATTTGTTCAGGTTCCAGGCAACACACGGCGATGCAGCTTTTGTGCAGAAGTGAATTTGCTGATTGTAGTGAAAGAATTGTCATATTCTATTATGTAACCGCACATAGCATCAACGAAACAACCGAGACATGCTAACCGTAACCCTGAGATTGGAAGCGACTCTGAATTTTAGATGGGAACGAGTCAATCAACAGGAAAGGACGGCTGATGTGGAGAGACCTAAATTAACCTGGATAGGTCCCCAGTTGATAAAAACAAATGCACATGGTGTTATCTGTCAAAATAACTCTTTCACAGTGCCAACTGCCCCAATAAAGAAGTTTTGTCACATAAATATGGAAATATTATGCAAGCAAATATGCTCAAAACACAATCCCGCAATTTGAAAGGCTGCGTAGTGGCCCTAATAACAGCGTAATATTTTAAACGGCCTGTTACGCTGAAATGCGCTGACGAGAACCCTGTAGGAGCAGATTTATTTCCTCTTTCTCTGTGCCCTTATTGGACACTTAGCCCAGACTTCCCTCAAGCTATGCCATCGGCCAACATATATCGCCCTACATATATGCCCTGTGCACCCCAGGAAGATCATGAAAAGTCGTCAAAGGCAATCGTCTCTGGATCAACAAACATCACTGAAGGCGAAAGTGACAATTAAAACAACCACAATGGTATGAAAATGACCCACATGTCTGATTCATTTTAATGGTTTAATGTTTAATGTTCAGTCAGTGAAGACACATTAAATTATATCCAATAAATTACATCTCGAATCTAAATCTACATTTTCTTTAAACACATTTCATGCAAAATTGGTAATTTTTTTGGTAATAATTTTAAAGATTTTAGGGGGTAGTATTGGAAGCCGTGGAACGAATCAGGCCTTTTTACATGTAAAATGTGATTATTTACGAAAAATTCATGGTACGAAACCACTTCTGGAATGAATGAATTTCATAAGTAGGGTACCCCTGTACAAGGTTTTAAAGTTGTGACAATTATTTTTGTGAGATGAAGATTTATGCAACTGTTAATCAACATGTTCATAATTACTGAATATAAGATTATTATATTCTGTGTAGACAAATGTTCTTCTTTCATATATCGGCCAATATATTTATCAGGCAAAATATTGTCCTGTCTTTTTTTACTCTCAGATAAAATCAAATATCGACTGGGCTCTAATATGAAGTGCAGGACACGGGAGTATTATATATGAACAATTTAAATATTTATCGGACATGTTTTTATTGCATAGATTTTCAATGCTGTCATGCAGTAAGACACTTCCCCTATTTGTGAATGTACAAACACAAATGTACAAATTTACATTTCAAGAGCTTTTATTTAGATGTTTTTTTTAACTAGGGCATGTGTATTCTTATAATTGATTTTTGCTCATAAAAGGCCAATGTACGCATTCACTAGTATTTAAATGTGCATCATCAGGACTAAAACAATTGGTCAGTAGTGTCCAATCAGTGATTTATGGGGATAAAACACCAGAAATATTGGCAGGATCCAAACTGCAGGGGTGTGTAAGTACTTTTAAAACTCTTAAAATTAATTCAGAACTTGACAAGAAGTCAGCATGTGAGATCTAGCTCATTATTTTAAGCACTCTCCCACAGAGAAAATGTTTAAAATCAGCTCTTGGAGCAGCATTTAAAAACAATTTGGCCTTTGCAGAAATTTTTTAAAAGCACTTTGAACATACTAGGATTAATAAAAATTGACAACATAAACCATTTAATTCCTGTTACAGGTCTGACTTTTTCACCACTATGTTAACATAAATCAAGTAGAGACTAAATGAGACATTTAATTATTGAAGTAAATAAAACAGTGGGACATTTCAGAGCAGGAGTTGTGCCAACAGCTGCATTTACACAGTGACTATTCATTTTAACACATTGTTGATCATTTGCACCTGGGTAGCAGAGTAAAGCAGTGGGTTAATTGGGTGTAGTCACCAAAACTTTTCTTCATACTTTGAGAGTTATGCAAGAACACCACTTGAAATATTGATAAAATTGCTAATTTATGCTCAAACTTTGGAAGAACATCAACTCAGTTGGAAGACTGTTGAATCAAGTTTCAGGGTCTTGGAGTTTATGAAATACTCTGTACTTTTCTCACTGCAAATAATAAGGACCTCAGTTCTTGGCTTCCAACTTCACTCGCTGCTCTACACTATTTATCGTCATTGTAATGAAACCTCCCTCTGCTAAGTCAACTGATTAGGTTAAATAGCAGCAGCTTGTCTTGCCAGTAATGGGAGACTGAATCCATTTATCACAACGGTGTTTGCTTAATATGACAGCTGCTGCAACACTGACTGAACCCTATGCTGCTTTATAAAAATGAGAGGTGCATGTTTAATAGGGATCTGGTGCATTCATTTCCATAAATAATGTCTGATCTGATGGAAGCCGCCGCTGCACGCACAACCCAGTGGCTCTTCATGCACATGGACGCTCATAAGAAAAGCAACCTGTGCTGAATCAAAACTAATACATGTACACACAAGACTGCACACACTGTTTGATTCTCTAAAAGTGTCTCTGTGGTGTCATTATTTACTAAAGTTTCATCTTTTATTTGCTAAAAAGTGACAAGATAGTTAGTTGGTACTTTGAGATAAAATGAACTGCAGGATGTGAATGAAGTCAGTTGTACCAGGACCAAAACATGAAACTTATTCATTTATTCACAGGAGAAATTCATCCAAGTAATAGTCCCTGTGAGTGTCTGGTGCATCCTCCCTAATTCAGTAATACCTTTAGCACAACTTTTACCATTTGTCGTTGCAAAAACTCTCACCAGCAGAGGGCAGTCGTATTACAGAACCCACTTAAGACCACCAGTGAATCCATGCTATGTATCTACAGACTGTATCACTCACTTAATAAAGTATATACCTCATTGTTTCCACTCATCTGTATTGTAGTATCAAGTTTTCTTCCTCAAAACTCATACACCTATGTATACAATCGCTCAAAATAGTAATCTGCATATGGTGTATCAGCTCATAGTTTACATTATAGCTCTGTTTCCTCTGATTGAACTGAAAACTTGTGGCTTTACTCACAGTAAAGCCACTAATCACCTCTGTTTTCTGTAGGTTTGTGTTGTCACTAGCTGAAGTGAAGGTCTGTTTGGAATCGAACAAACAAGGTTAGAACACGTGTGTCTTTCAGGAGCAGCGGGGGTGGATCTGCCTTGGCAGATTCTGTGCTCTCCGAGTGCCTTTTTAGTTTTTCATAGTGATTCCAAGTGGAAACTGTTCTTTAGATTAATATGATTTGTTCCCACCTCACAAAAAATGGCCTAGTGCTTTACTTTTTTTGCTTTTCAGTACATTTCTGAGCCAGTACTTCATCAATTTTACTCCAGTAAAGACTTAAATCAGTGTTTCTACCTTTACCAGAGTATTTTACCATCTATTTCATTTACTCTACAGTAAAGCACACATTTTTCACCTCTGATCTGTTTTATATTGCTGTCATAAAACAAGACCACATTAACTTACATTAAATTTTACTACAATAACCTCCTAATGTCTGCTTAATGATCACATAATACCACAAGAATAGTCACTTTTTTAATAGCACTACAAATTGTTATTTTTTCTATTATTAAGTTGCCTCTTCAGGATCAAGATCTTACTTGTAACAGAGATCTGGGTGTGTAATAAAATATTCACATTATATAACCCAGGTTGTCCATGCGTTCTGAATGAAAATCACACTTTAATGAAACCCTTACTTGAATAAATGTGCCAGAGGTCTATCTCAGTTACAGTTGGTTTCACTAATGATGTGTAAAAGAGTTTTAAAGCTTGTCCCTTTGATCTATGGTTATGAAAATGAGCTCTGAACACAACAAAAGGTTTAAGTACATTAGTAAACAAAGCTTTCTGGCGGTAAACAGAGGTATGTTGATGCCTTATTGACCTTATTGTGTAGATGACAGGTTCTGCTGTTATAATAGCAGTGTGTGACCGTAAATGGAGTAAATACAATAGATGCACATAAAGTGGAGGAGGAACAAGCTATATCCAAAAGTCAGGTCGTACTTCTGATTTTTGCACAAATTGTCCTGTTCCGTATTTGTAAGATCACCTGCTGCCAAACCATATTGGCCAATGTTGTATAGCATTAAACCGAGGTGGAGAAGATCCTTCCTGCCCACTGCCATCACTCCACAATGATATAATCATTCATAGATTGATGATTGCTCTTGCTTTCTTTCTATCAAGCTGATGGGGGGGAAAAAAAGCATCTTTCCTCTTGGATTTCAAATAAAATCCATCTGTATTAAAGCTGCACACCAAGGGGTGTTCCAGGAAGCAGGTTATGTGAAAATTATAATGAAATGAGGGGAAACTCTGGGTGTTCTTTTCCAGAACTAGAAGCATAGCAAACCCTGTGTCTTTATGAGCATCACCTGGCAAGAGTTTCATCTGACTCACTGATTGTCTGAACTAACATGATCCCAAAGAGTTAAAAGCACAGTTAACCCTTTAACTCCTGAGACTTTAACAGTTCCATTCAAAAAATGTCTAAAATAACTAACAGAACGCACAACAGCCAAAAATGTACAATAAACCAACAAAATACTAAGTAACATGAACAAAATAAGACACAAATGGTACAGAAGTGGAGAAAAATAATAAAATATAATATTAAATATAGAAATATTAAACAAAATAAAGAACAAAATTAACAAAAACTAATAAGCATTTACAAAATGATAACTTAACCTAGTTAAAATAAACTAAAATGAATAATTAATAATAATGTAATTTAGTTTTTTGTTTGTTTTGTCTTTCTTTTTTCTAAATCAGTTGCTTTTTGACACCTGTTTATTTCCATATATCAGATCCATGAACTAAACTCAGTAAAATCACAGTAAAAAACAAAAAAATTCTAATATTGAAACGAAACCATCCTTTCAGAACACGTCATCGCTGACACATCAGGGGTTAAAGGGTTAATATGCAGGGAGAGGATTTTCAGACCAGAATCGATGGGCTGTCATTTCCTGATGAATGTCTATCTATTTCTATCTTAACCGATTTAACAATATAAGCTTGACTTCTTCATATTCCATTTTGGACATTAAGCGGCATGGGTGTTAGGTGCAGTAAAGAAACAGTCAGACAGATGCTGGTCTTAGTCATAACACTTTTATCTAACCAAGGACAGAATGAACCCCTTCCTCAAACACACTCCTTCTTCCCTCCTTTTTACTCCCTCTCTGCTCCCCAAATCCAAATGGTGCCCCCTAGGTTGAACACTCTAGGGGAGCACTAGACCACCAATGTAACCCTAACCCTAACCAACACTGCAATGAAACTAAACAAAAACAAAATTATATCAGCAAAAGTGATCATAACACCTGGTTCTTAGCATTTCCCATTTTCACTCTTACATTAATAAAGAGCCACAATATACAGTGAAATAGCGACACAATGTGTGATGGCCTTTTTTGATTATTGCTTTCAATATTTGGGTGTTCTGTTTACATTTGTAATTTCTTTTTTCCTTTTATTCACCTTTGTTTCATTCCTACTTATGTTTGAAATAAAGTTTCATTTTCATTTATTTATTTCGGCATACTAAATCATACAATCACAGAAGTCATAAACGGAGTCCCACAGTACATCTTTGCCAGGAAGAGGCAAGAAACCCTCGACGGGCTTATACAGGGCCTCCACCTACAAGACATTTTGATTATTTAAATTTCTATTATCACATTAGCATACCATTTTTACATCCTCTTATTATACAAGGATACAAGTGTTTAATGTTTTATCCCCGCCCAAGTGTCTCAGTGTTACAGATTAAATAGATTGGATTGGATTGCATTATTTTACATACATAATGTCATATTTATCATATCAACTTAATAAATTTAAATCTTACATTGTATTTTAAATAATGTTCAAGCCATTCTGTTGCAAACTCAGGCTCAGACCAGTGGCAAGCTTTAGTTTACTGGACTTCCAAATGTAATAAATGGGTTGATGGATCCTTCTCTTACTGTTGGCCAGCTGTGCTCTGTTAAAGAGACCAAGAATGCTCAAGGTCTTTATCCCGTCATTTATTCTCATCACGTGTCAAAATGAACTTTGAATAAAAGAAAGTAATGTGAATGAGTGGTGATTTAAAACTAAGCCAGGGGTGCTCAATCTTGTTCCTCGAGAGCTTCTATCCTGCGTGTTTTAGATGTATCCCTCTTCCAACACACCTGATTCAAATGATAAACCTCTCATCAAGCTCTGCACAAGACTGATAATGACCGTCAGGTGTGTTGGAAGAGGGATACATCTAAAAAATGCAGGATAGTAGTTCTCGAGGACCAGGATTGAGCAACCCTGCTCGAAGCTATACATAAGAAAGCTACTAAAAAAACTCTTCTGACATGTGTGGTCCTCTGGATACAGTAGACAGTGTATCCTCGCAGGCCTCCTCCTGTGATAACAATCTAACTCAGTATATTTTAAACTACCATTTGTGGCAGATCTGCATTTGCAGTGATTACTTACAACAGGTTTTTCTACGGTTTCTATGCTTTCTTCCTGTTGACTGAGTGGAACTGAAATAGTAATCTACTGTACTGGGCAGGACATGAGGTAAGAGGACATGGGGGATATAAATAGTTTTGATAAATCTTTAAATTGTATTTTCATTATGCATCTCAAAAAGTATATTATGTATTTAAAAAAAAACAAAGTTCCTCTCGTCCTACTTGGGCGGTGTCTCCTTCAGACTTGGGTCCTCTACCAGAGGCCTGTGGAACCTGAGGGTTCTGCGCAGGAACTTAGCTGTTCCTAGCAATGCACTCTTTTGTACAGATTTCTCTGATGTTGTTCCTAGTATCTGCTGGAGCCATTCTCCCAGCTTGGGGGTCACTGCCCCTAGTGTCCCGATCACTACTGGTACCACTGTTGTCTTCACACTCCACATTTCTCTAACTCTTTCAGCCCTTGGTATTACTCAAGCTTGTTGTGTTCTTTCTTTCTAATATTGCTATCCACCACCACTATGTCAGGCTGATTGACCATCACCATCTTGTGAATCTAGATCTGGAAGTCCCACAGGATCTTGGCCTGTTTGTTCTCTGTCACCTTTGGGGGGGGGGTCTCCCATCTTGACCCTGGGACCTCCAGTCCATACTCTGTACAGATGTTCCTGTACCATATACCAGTTACCTGGTTATGCCACTCCAGCATCTTACACCCTGTTGTGATGTGCTAGACAGTCTCAGGGGCTTCTCTACACAGCCTACACCTGAGGAAGAACAAATTCACATTATATGATACAGGACTTGGTGACACAAGTATAAGAACATGAACACATTACTATACCTAAATTACAGTACAGGGGTGTGCGGAAATGCATAGAAGTTTGCTAAACAAAAAAGGGCTAATGTCACCACACCAAACCACCGTTTGTAAACCTTAGAATAAAAAAAAAAGTTATATGGTTGAATTCCAAATAGCACAATTTCTGTACAAAGCCAGCAAAAAATTATTACTAAACCATTTACAGAAAATGTTTCAGGAAATAGAGGGAGGATATGAGTTGAGGGAAATGACAAATTTTAAGATCCAAAGATGTTGAACCAACTATGGAGCAGACTGAGTGTCGAGCTGAAATGATGTAAAAACATCAGTTTAAAAATAAATACAAACAAATTTTTTTTATATGTATATATAAAATAGAGAAGAAAGTGTGTGAGTTTGAAACAGTCTTGGTCCTTTCTGTGTGTGTGTGTGTGTGTGTGTGTGTGTGCTGATCTCCAGTCTTAGATTAGTTTGGCAAATTTCATAGTTTTACAAAATTGTGTTACATTTTGTTGCATAAAGATCAAGCTCATTTATTATCTCATTAATTCTGCAGATCCTTGAAAGGTCTTAAAAGGCACTGAATTAATTGTTCTAAAAATAAGGCCTTAATTGACATTAAAATGTCTTAAATCCAATTTTCAAAAGTCTTAAAAATTTGGACACATAAGTAAGATTTATATTAGTTTTAAATAAAAAGCATTTGGTAACATTTAGGCTGTCTATATTATACAAAGAATTTAGGGTGATTAGAAAATGAGGGCACATCATTCTGTGGGTGTAGTATTCCTTTAACTATACTTAGTTTTTTGCAAGTGTGTGTTAGATCTTAAAAATTTCAAAGTTATTCTTCTTGATGCAAATGGTTCATGAATGTAGCATCAACTGGACCAAAAAGTCCTGTTCTATTTAAAATAACCAGTTGGGTGTTTTTTTTTCCCTTTTCAATTTTGGTTCATTGTCAGCCTGGTCTTAAATTTAATTTCAAACAGCATTGAAAAAGTCTTAAAAAGTCTTGAATTTAACTTTCCCTGAGCTGTAGGAATCCTGAAGAGAAGAGATCTGATGTTTTGTTGTTTATGTAATGTGAGTCCAAAACTTTCAAGCACCACTAAGATAAATGAAAGGGAGACCACAAAGAGTTGTTTCCCTGTGGAAGAGGAACATTTCAAAGATTTTTTTTTTTACTTCAATGTATGTCTCCATGAAAGGAAGCTCCATTCAGAAACAAGAAAGTCTTCTATCTTCATCACAAAAAGGGTCGGCCATTTCTCATCACTTATTATCTTTGAAAATGACTCATCGGTCAACAAAAAGTGAAGGGAGGCTGAACATATGAAACACCCCAAGCAGTGGTCAACAGCAAATAATTAATTCTGAGGAAACTAGAAATAATGTTGTTTGTTCATGGGAAGTTACATTTCATACCTTGTTATAGATAAGACAAAAAAGAAAAAAATCCAAGGTACTCTCTTATAAGTGAAAATTAAAAAGCCTCTATTAAATTGGCTTGGTTACAAAAACCTGTAAAATCATATAAAAGACCCAATGCGTTTCAGCATCATAGCCTTCATCAGGGAGTCTGTTATAGGTAAACTGGTGCTGTCAGTAGGTCAGGTTTTCAGATCCTTTTAGTCAAAGTAAGAAAAACACATTACACTAAATGTTCTGCATTCAAAACCTTCACTTAAAATGGTTTGATGAAGTATTGATATTGCAAACTTTCACAAGAGGCAGTCTTGTACCAGAACACCCTTAAGACAACCAAGACTACAAAATAATGCTATGTATTCACAGACTGTATCACCCACTGAATAAAGTATAAAGCTCATTGTTTGCACACATCTGTATCATGTTATCATCACGTTTTAGTCTCCCAAAAGTGTATACGCATCGCTATTTTGGCAAAATCATGCTCAAAATAACATGTATTTATGTGCTGATATATTATACTTCTGTTAGCTCTCTCTCTTCTTTGTACTTGTTCTTATAACTGTCCTGTGTATTTATTCTAAGGACTTTACAGAATAAAAAACTAATATTTTGTTGACCAGGGCCTACAGTAACTCCCCGGAGTAAGTTAACAGTCAATGTCCAAACCGTTTAAGCCATAGCCTTCATTGAGCTTTGTTTTATACACTAGTTTTAGAGGTTTTGATGAGTTTACAAAAACAGGATGTATTTCTATAAATTGAGTAACTGTCACAAATGAGTTAATCTAATGTTGTTTGGTCTTAACTTGTTATACTTGACAGCAAATGCATTTTATTACCTTTTCGGGGAAGATTTGCCCAAGTCACCAAATCACCAATTTCTTACTTACCCCCCACCCCATCCTCATTCCGTCAGCTTTGTTAACACTACTGCAATGGTAATAAAGCTACCCTTGAATTGAAATTGAGGAGAATTGAATTGTAATCATATTGCCAGTTCACTTTAAACGGTAGTGTGTCATAGATTGGCACTGTGTGCACTAATGTGCCAGTGGGTTTGTGTGAGGTAATGTGTCAGGACACGATATGAGGGGCCTCATCCTGGTAATTAGCCCCAGGCCTCAGAAAGTGTTAATCTGACCCTGGTTGAATTGAATAAACAAGGTTAGAATTGTCATTGTTTAGTCTGAACTGTGGATAAACATACGACTTAGCAAAAATAACATCCCATAATAACTTTATACCTTCATAAGCCTCATAATCAATCTCACCGTGTTGAACAAATGCTGTTGTTTGAGCATCGAACTCCAGGTTCTTCATTTAGAGCTGTGTCCAGTGGAGAAAATAACAGCTTGAGCTTTGACTCTTCAGATGTTTCTTAGTGGTTCTCATTAGTGATGGCAGTGTGACATGGAAGCTTCCATACATGCTTCAAACCAATTAAATAGAACCACTGCTTCAAAGCTTGCTTTAGTTTGGGGAAAACAATCACGTGATATGCTCTTCGAAGCAGTTGCCTGAATGGAACAGCTGACTGGGTCATGGTTCAATCAGCTGATTCACATTGCCACACGCTTGATCCAAAAACGGTTTAAAAAATAATCATCCCATCCCACATAACCAACCCCTATTGTTCATATTTCTCCATTTATGTGGGGGGGCAGGGTGGAATTAAGTAAATTTACTTTAAATTACTTGGGTTGCGATTGGCCGTTTGGGTCTTTGAGGATTAAATGAGTTGAATGTAAGAATTATGTTCCAAACAAGTGGTGCCAGGCACAACTAACCCCTTCACAAATGTTTTACCTGATTTTCCCTATCTGTGACTGACTGTGACCTTTGGCCTACATTCACTAAATTTTATGGGATCTATTCTGGACCACCTCGCACATTTTCTGCAAATTGGTCTAGTAGTTTTTGCATAAAGTTGCTGACAAATAAACACTCAAACTGACAGATAAAAAAAACCAAACCAATAGCCCCCTCCCTGAATAATCAAAATGCCTCTGAATGTCACCAGACATTAAGGAATCATGTTAATTTCAAATACTGATATCACTGACTGTAGCAGAGCAGCCAGAATATTTGCTGAACATATAAACAGCATCATCTTCTACAACATTGATTCAACAGTGAAAACCCATGGAGTTGGATCAATGATGGTGGATGAAGACTATGAGCTGTTTAGAAAATTTACATGATCAGGAACTTAAATTTAGATAAATACAATATTTTTAGAGAACAAATTCCAAATAAAGAGGATAATATTACAATAAATTGTGATTAATCACTGACAGGTGTATATGGGCCATTTTATCAAACTGATTCAAATTCAGGGTTGGAAGGTGTCCGAAATGTTTATGCCTTTTTGGAAAAAAACATTGACCATATACTGCACCAGATCTAAAATATATATATATAGACAAACACATATTTAGTAAAAGTTCAGTCAATTTTCATATTTTGTGTATTGAAATACATTTCCTCACCCCAAATGTGTCACTAATGAAACTCACATTAAGATAATTAGATTTTTCCCCCCCCATTCTGGAATTTGAACAAATTCAGTAGAATGGTAGTATTTATATATTTATATTTATAATCCAAAGGAGACTGTGACTTAGAGTTTGTGGCACCCATGCTGTGGAACTCTACCACTAAATTTAAGATCTGTGGACACTTTTAAAAAGCAGGTAAAGACCCACCTGTTTAAAGTGGCCTTTGAGTTGTTGTTTTTATCATTGTAAGTCTGTGTTCATCTGTTTTTATGTTGTTTCCTCCTTTAACTGTATGTTTTATGCTATTTTATGTATTTTTTATTTTACCTCTATTCCTTTTGTAAAGCACCTTGTAACTTTTATACTCTTGAAAGGTGCAATATAAATAGTTACTATTATTATGATTATTATATATATGTGTGTGTGTGTGTGTGTGTATACAGAAAATCACAGGACACCTCAAGTAAATCAGTAAATCTGAAGCTGGGTGTAATTATCAATAGTGATCAAAATGTCAAGTCATATCAACTACATTACAAGAGTATCATTCTGTCGTCTCAAAAACCTTTCCAAATTAAGGAGGTTTCTGTCAAAATCAGTCTAAAAAAATGAGCCCATGCATTCATAACGAGTAGACTAGATGACTGTAATGGTTTATTCATTGAATTCCAAAGTGTTCACAGGTAACAACTCATTCAAAATGCAGCTGCACGTATTCTCCCTGATACCAAGAAACAGCGAGACATCAAACCCATTCTTAAATCCTTGCACTGGTTTCTCATTCAAACAAGAATTAATTTTGAAACACGGCCTTGCACCTCAGGTCATCACAGATACGTGCATCACTTACCCCCCAGCAACAACAGTTTGGTCCAAGAAAGGGGAGGCAGCCTTTTGTGTATGTACCTCACAAAAATGGAACTCCTTCCCTTGTATAATTATACCACGTTTCTCCGTTCGTATTGGGTACCAAACACTGTTCCTTGAGAGCGTTTCCATGCAGATACCATCGTATCCGGATGTCAATTGTGAGGCGTAGCGTAACTCCTGTGTGGTAAAGAGCCCCCCCCTCAGGCCATCAGGACATTGAACTCCTTACTTACCCACCATATAAGCCCCCCACTCCCACTTATCTACCCCAGCCATCCCCACTCAGTATATAGTAATATGTATATCCATGTACATATTTATATTACCTCCAGGCTATATTTTTTATTAATATTTTTCTCTATATTTTTATTTATATGTTACTGACTTTATATTTAACTTATTCTTATTCTAGTCTATTTTATCTTGTATATTTTTGTCTATTGTTATATTTGTATAGTTATTTTGCATCTTTGCACAGTCTTAAGGGAGTGTCGCTTACATTTCATTGTGGATGCTCATCCACATGTGACAAATACAGAATTCTGATTCTGATTCTAAAGTCACTTTTTGCCCCAATATTTTTTTCATCAGCTGCTAAAGACAAAATATATCAACCTCCAACAACAACTGACCACGGTGTTGTTTTGCAGACAGACATGCAGCCATGGCTCAGTTGGTAGAACAGGTCGTCCATGAACCAAAGGGTTGGCGGTTCGATTCCTGCTCTGTCCTAGTCAGTCTGTTGTGACACTTCACCCTCCTTGCCTCCAGTGTCACTCACTGTTCAGTTGTGGTCAGAGGGGCCGTAGGCGCGAAATGACAGCCACGCTTCTGTCAGTCTGCCCCAGGGCAACTGGGACTACATATGTAGTTTACCACCAGAGGAAGCATGTGAGAGTGAATGAATAATGGAACACTAATGTGAAGCGCTTTGGGTGCCTTGAAAAGCACTATATAAATCTAATCCATTATTATTATTATTATTATTGCATTTTAGACTGAGTTAATTTACCAGTCTGTTCACTCTAACTCCAAATCTAGTGTTTTAAAAATGGCCAGTCGCTCATCGCAATGATGCAGAAACGACTCCACCAATCAGTGTCTACGCTGCTTACACTTCATGTTATAGTATCACTTGGGACCACTTGGAACCTCCATAAATCTAGTACTGGGTACCGTGGTACCAGGTCATGGAAATGCAAGACAGTGAGCTGAGTGGAGTCAAGCCAGCTGATACTAGTGGCCGTCACATCGGTAGCAATTTTTAAAAGTATACGTTCTTCTACTACATACCACTTTTGTCTGTGCTTATAATTTCCAATATATGGTTTACTTAGTCTGATCATCACTATTAACTGAGTGTCTCTGTTACATTCCCAGGGGATGTGAGAAGAACAATGATAATAAAAAAGTAGTTAAAACTGTTCTTTACTGGATCTTTCCAACATTAATAACAGTTTTTTGGTGTCACCACTAAGTGTCGCAGAAGTTCCAAAGCAGTAGAAATGTGCGGACACTAGCTTTGGAGTTGATATGGAGCAGCGCACATTTCCACAGTCACTCCACCTCCATGGAAAAGGGCGTAGACTGTATTTTGGGGCATATGCACCCTTTGTACATGAGGCCCCTGGTCACCAGTAATGCAGTAGGCTGTTACACAAACGACATGTTTTTCCCAGAAGTCCCAAAACATAAAGAATACTGGACAGAAATATAGTAAAACATTTGTTTGTGCTATATTATGTTTTTGTTTGTTCAAAAAGAGCAATATTTGAATATTGAGCCGTGATGAATAATTTATGATTGACAGTTTCAACTTATATGGAAATTGATATTTTCCATTGTTCAGAATAACAGATAATAAAGGGTCTAGTTTCATTCCGTCATTTTCTGAACCTGCTGTATCCTCACTCAGGACATGGAGGTCACTTGGAGCCTATTCCAACTACTTAAGGGTGAAGAATTGGAATTTTCTGTCAGTGATTTAATGGTTCAGGCTTTAAAGGGATAAATGCCCAGAAATATTTTCGTGGTGACTTCAAAATAGTTATTAGTATTTAATCTATTACCCTATGAATTTTGCATTTTCCAGTGATAATGATTTTGTGTGTGTGTGTGTGTGTGTGTGTGTGTGTATATATATATATATATATATATATATTTCATTTATCATATAGATATTTATGTGACATGTCTAAAACCATTAATCTGTATTAGATTTAATGGTAAATCAATGTTGAATGGAGTGACAAGTATTTCCATGTTCAGTACTGAGCCAATCTAATGTCAATGCAAAGCTAAGAAAATGGACTTCTGCTGAATTATTTAAATATATTAATAAGAGCGGTGGTGTAAGTTATTATTGTCACTAAATGCTTTTGGCCGGTGGCAGCTGTTTAGCTCTCTGAGGGTTAACCTACATTGCAGAATGCTGGAGGCAGATTTTTTCCATTAGTGGGTCCAGGAATGTTAAATTAACCCATAAAGACCCAGTGCTACTTTTGTGGCAGTGGCTTAATTAATTTTTCTCTAAATTGAATCCTTGTTAATTGATTTATCACAATTTATTATAATATTATCCACTACATATTTGTGTGTGTGTGTGTGTGTGTGTGTGTGTGAATGAAAATCATGTATTTTCCTACATTTCATTTATTGAACATGTAGATGTTCATAGAAGCTTAAAATAAAGTTGAGGGTTACTATATGAAAAAAGGAGAAAACTGCAGAAAATGTTTACTTTCTAAATAAAATGTATTATCATAAAAGTGAGTGTTTCCACCCACTGTCATTAATTCAACTCCATGGATTTTACTGGTGAATCGGTGTTGTAAAATATGTTTCCATGTTCACTACAGAGCCTCTGAATATCTAAATGGGCTGTGTCTGATGGTAAATGGACTGCACTTAGTACTTTTCCACCTTTAAGGTGCTCAAACCTCTTTACTTTCGCCTCACATTCACTCTCATCCAACAGTAAATGACTTCTGCCATGTACAGTAAAGAGCTGCCGCACCTACTGGGAGCAATTTAGGATTTATTGTTTTGCCCAAGGACACTCCATGGGCAGTCAGAATCCGGATTCAAACCACCAACCCTTCAGTTATTGGATGACCTGCTCTTTCAACTGAGCCACAGCTGCTCATGATGTCTGTGATGACCATGAAAAGATGACAATGATTTACATGTATTGATGGGATTAGTGGGTCAACAGATATGAAACACCAGTGGACATTTGAGTCTTTATGGGTTAAGTTTCTGTAATCACACTGATGCATGAAATCATTAAATGTCGTTATATTTACAAACATGTATTTACATTTATTTATTTATCCTTTTATTCAGCTAGGATTGTCCCATTGAGACTAAGTGTCTCTTCTTCCAGGGAGTCCTGGTCAAAATGGCAGCAATAACACATATAGGATGAAATGAACAAACATAACACATTGACACATAAAGGAGACAGACTTACATGAATTTAGTTTTACCTTTTTCAATGCAAATCCACCATATTGTTGTGCTACTTGTTGCCTAATGTGTAACCTCTCATTCTGAATTCTCTTAGGAAACAAGGGTGGTATGTTTATTGGTCATGTACAACAATTTAACAGGGGACATTAATGTAAAGTCTGTGTTCTATTAGAGTTTACAAGACTTTAAACAGACTTCATCCTCTTAAACATATGCTGCAGATACTCCCTCTGTTGATATAAAAGCTCAACAGAAGCGCAGAATTCTGTGCTATACGTTTGTGACTATAATGAGACAAAGTGTGTTTCATGAAAACTCACTTCACATCCTGCTTTTTAAAGATAAACATTCCCAGGTATTAATCACTGTAGTTACGTCTGTAGTGTAGAAAGATGCTTTAATCCAACATGGCAAGGAACAACGAAGAGCAAAGGATTAACGGCAGTGAGGAAAGGCACGGTGGAGTCTTAATTTGTCACGCTCTATATCTGTGTGTTGTCAAAACACTTTGATGTTGTTTTTACTCAACATACATTCACAACAACTTTCTACTACCTTCTTAAGCTACACTTGTCCTTGTCATTAGTTTCACCATTTTGTGCGTGAATGAATTAAATCAGGGGTCAGTAACCCTGGTCCTACAGTGCCACTGTCCTGCATATTTTAGATGTGTCACTCTTCGAGCACACCTGATGGTCATTAACAGTCTTCTGCAGAGATTGATGATGGGCCGATCATATGAATCAGGTGTTTTGGAAGAGGAATACATCTAAAACATGCAGAACAATGGCACTCTAGGACCAGGGTTACTGACCCCTGAATTAAATAATGAATATATATATATATATATATATATATATATATATATATATATATATATATATATATATATATATATATATATATATATATACCCTAAAAAATGGGGGAGACGAGGAGTATTGGTACCGCGCCCATCAAAGGAGAGAGGGGTATTGTTTTTGGTTCATTTTGGTTTGTGTTTGGTGGTTTTACACAAAAACTACTGGACCAATTTCTATGCAATTTTCAGGAGTGTAGGTCAAAAGTCACAGTCACCAAAAATATGTTTTTGCAATAAGAGATACGGCAAAGCAGGTAAAATGTGTGTAAGGGGAGGGTGGGGTTTGTTGCGCCGGGCACCACTTGTCCCCCGTCGCCACGGCAAGGGGACATAGAAATGCTATTTTTCCGTGCATCCGTCCATCCGGGAACACTGTACTCTCAATAACTTTTGACAGTTTTAATGGAGGATCACCAAATTCACACCACACATGCCTCTCATGAAGACCTTGCTCAAGTTCGATGATGCGTGACCTTGACCGAGTTTTCAAGGTCATACAGCAACAAAATGGGAGGACGAAATTCTCTCAGTTTTGATGTTGCAGCAGCAGTTTTGTGACTACATTGATAATACTGCATGCATATAATGGTGGTTCCCCATTGCTCCTTTTAGACAAAGTTATTTATCTTTACTGTTTACCATGTAATAGGCCCCTATTGGAACTCATTCAATAGGGCAGCAGTTATCGTGTTTATGGCATGTTTGTGGTTTTAATATTGCATTGTGCAACAGTGGTGCCATCTTGGGGGATACCCCCCCCCCCCCACCCCCCACCCCCCTGAAAAAAAAATTCCCCATGATCCCATAATTATGACTTCTGGTACAATGGAACATTGTGACGTGTGCTATACTGTATTCTAATGATAGTTTAATAGGAACCTATTAAATTGAATTTAGACTTCATAATGTACGTGTGGAATAATGGAAACAAAATGACGGACAAATCAGACAAACAGACAAATCCAACACAGGTTGCCCAACACACAGCTGTTTTTTTGCCTTCTCACAGGTTTATTTTTGTTCCTTTTCTAGACAAAAAAATAATGAAAATATGTTGTCAATATTTCACCAAGTCTCTTTTTCCATCTATTCATCAGGATCCAATTTTTTCTTTTTGTTCATATACTTCCAAATTGCTGTGATAAATGGTTAGAGAAGTTATTGTTATTAAACATGTGTTTTAAAATAATAAATGATGTGGTGTAGTTGTTTCTTCACCCATTTTTTATTTGAAACGGTGCATTTTTATTGTTGCAAATCTTACTTAAGTACTTTTGGAATACTTTTCTTGTCCCTGTTTTGTGAAAGCAATAACAATGTTAACTGCAGATGCTTTAGATTCCACTGAAGGAAAACAGGATATGGTCATCTTATCTTAACATTAATCAATAAAGAAAAAAACAAACAGATCAATAGTGATTATTAACTGCAGACTAAAAAGAAATAAGATAAAACCCTCAGAGAAAATTAAAAATCTTGCAGCTTGACTGAGCGAGGAGTTTTAGTCTCATTTACTGATTTGGTCTCAGAGTGTATTAACCTCTTCTCTATCCTTTTCTCACCTCTGTTCAGTGGCATATCCAATATATTTAATCTGCTCAGCACTAAACCTATTTAAAAGACACATTCTCAAATGGTTTTCGTGTCATGGTCATTTTAAAAAACAGGTTAGGAAGCTTTTGATACATTTTGGGTGATGCATACAATGGTAAAGAGGCATCCACATGTTACTATAGCAACCTGTCCACATATGACCACATCCTCGTGTCAATAAAACAGAGACTTGTCAATATGTTGCTCCAAATGTATGTTCAGCATAGTTGAAGGTCATATCTAAAAGGTTTTATCTTACTTGATATCAATTTCTGTCAAGAACCACATGTTTCAAACGTTTTTTTATGAAGCTTAAAACATATATGTCCATGTTTTACCAGGCAGGAATTTGACATTTTTCACCTAAATATTTCATCGACTCAAATCTTGTTAAACATAATGTTGAAGTGCTTATAAATACCCACTGAAATATGTATAATACATGCACATAATTTACATGACAGAGACTGTTGAACATGAAATGCGTCCACAAATTATTACTTGATCGAAGCCTAAGTCAGTATTAAGGCCTAGGACTAGTTCCAGTCCCATCTATTTTATGTGGACTATATTACAAAGGATCAGACAGTCCATCGATTTTCCACTTTAATAAGATCTCAGGGCAAAGAAAAGACTTGGAAGTCTACTGTGTTAGCTGTAATTGACAGGCCTATATGACAGCACTAGTCCCTTGAGTTGAACTTCTATGATTTTTATCTATATCTTAACATTGAAATCTTTAGTGTTTAGTCAGTGTCTTTGATGAGCTGTCTACATGATGGTATCCATGATCCCATCAGGAAAAAGTGTGCTAGTAGCAACTAATTTCCATTTAACTGTATGTGTTGTTCTTCTCTTTAACTGTAAGTGGCTCATGTTGCAGACATATGTATGTATTATATTTGCTACGTTGCTGTTTGTTAATCAACTGTTCAGAGTAAATTATAACATCTTTAGTGCATCTATTAACACAAACGGTACAGAAAAAGAGGTGATTTGTGGTTTTACTATGGCTGTTTTCTCTCTACAAACAGAGCTAAGATAACAGGGTTATAATGTAAACTATCACCTGAAGATTCTAAGATTATTTTGAGTGACTGTCAAACTTAGGGTGACCAGATTTCGTTTCGTGAAACGGAGAATAAAATTTTTTTCAAATTGTGCTAAATTCATTAATTAATTATATAATTAAACATTTCAGGTTGTTTCTATTCATTCAGCTTATTTGCGATTTATTGTTACATGATAGTTTGTAATCTAAATATTTTCATAATTTAATCTTATTTTGGCACAAAAACAAAGATATTAATTTGAAGTTTCCATTATTTATTCATCGCCTTAATGGGAAAAAAATTATATATATATATATATATATATATATATATATATATATATATATATATATATATATATATATATATATATATATATATATATTTTTTTTTTTTTTTTTTTTTCTCCCCACATTAAACCAGGAAAAATATATGGTGTCATTATTTTTTATGGCAGGTTATTTTATTATTTGAGTGTAGATTGCTCTATATTGGTCTGTATGTAGAACCTGAACTAAAATGAGTTAGAATTTTGCACTTTCCAAATTCATCCCATGGGATTAGAACCTTTTGCGGTCCATATTTGGCCCCTGGGCCACATGTTTGAGACCTTTAGATGATGAACTCTTGCCCCTCGCTAGCTCTGTGGACTTGGCTGAACTTATGTGTACAGTACTTGCAGTTGTAGTAATTGTACTTATAGTTACAATGTTTATTTGTAACAGACACATAACCGCCTGCTTTACACATCAGGGACACAGCTTCATATGTTTTATCTTATCTAGTTATCATATCTTCACCAAGGTGAAAACATGGGAATTTTTTTGCTCATTTCTTCTATTCATATACATTTACATTTGAGCATAGCCGGGCAGACATGTGTTTTCACTATTGCAATTCTCTATATATTTGCTACAAGTCACCAACATGCAGACTGACCAATTAAAATATTACAGAGAAGTCTTTCGATCAGTGACTGTAGCTCTACAGACAAACCGTAGACTACTTCATCACACCTCTACCAACTTCCACATAAAGCAAAGGGGCCAGATTTGAACAGTGAACGTTGTGAATGACACAAAGAAGAACGGAATGGAATAGAAATTCAATGTGTTTGAAATTCCACCCTGACATTTTTTTTTGGTCTCAAAAAGAGGACATGTCTGGGAAAAAGAGGACGTCTGGCCGCCCTAGTCAAACTGAAGTTCAATGAGTTGTAGCTTGAAGAGGAATAACTTGATGACACCATAAGACAGATGTATGTTTATATTTTTATTTTGGTGAGTAAAACAGTCTGTGGATACATAGCATTGATTTGAAAATGGAGGTGATTTGTGATTTTGCTCTGGCTGTTTTCTTATTAAAATCAAGTTCAATGAGCATAATGTTGTTGATGTGGGTGACAATTAGAAGGTAGTTGTGATATTTTGACTGACTTTTTGCTTAAAGGGGTAATGATGCCAACCATGACTCACTGGCTCAGTGAGTCTATAGATGAATGATTATTAATTATTCATTCATGTATTTATTTTTTGTAGCATTGGATTACTTTTTGAATCTCAAACTCGAAATAACCCCAGATCAAACTCTTTCACTAAGCTTCACAGAATTCTGTATGGTATTTTTGCACAGTCCCAGAGAATGATTATTAATGTGTGATCAGATATTTCCTGGATGGAAGTTTAAAAGGAAAAAGCCAAGTAACAGTCATGACAGAAGAAAACAGGTTAATTTATTGGACATACCACAAGCTATGATGACAAACATTAAAGGTTGAATTGAAACCACCTCAAATCCTTTCAGTCTCATAGGAAACAAAAACTGAACATTAAACGCTTCATAGAAGTTACAGTCTGGTATTGTGTATTAAATTCGCACATGCCCCTGTGGAAGTCATTCACTCATGCACATTTGATTCGTATTTCTTTTCTATTTTTCCTTACCGAACAAACTTTACTAAATTTAAATCTGAATGTTTAAAGGACACACACTCCTACACTGGTGTCCCTCTTAACTATTGGTGGTTGATTATTCTGCCAAGATTTTATTACTTCATCCTCAAGGACCATCATGCAATCACCAGAAATCCTTTTTAATATTTAAAGAAATTATGTCTTGGGAGTTTCTTGACACAGTCACTTCAATAAAATTCTAGATCTCTAATGGGGAACTTTGTCCTCATAACCTTCTTAAAAGCTGTGCAACAGGTAACCCCATTTGCATAAGTGTCTTTTCTACATTAGCAAAATATTCATATCACTAGCGGAGGGAACGGGGGGTCAGTCTCCCTGGGCCCACATGGATGGGCCCCCTTAAGCCACAACTACAGTATCAGATTTTTTAAATTTTTTATTAAATTATATTTATAAATGCTTATTTCCTGATTACATGGGCAAAACAAAATAACTGTAAATCTGCCCCGATTTGTTGAATGTATTGAGTTCGTAAAGTTCATCTCTCAGGCTTCACTCTTGCTACAAATTGACTGTCACCCCCTGTACCCTGGCTAACCAAAATTCCCACAGTTTGTGATCGCACCTTGCCTCACGCACCCCGTAACTGATACACAGCATGTTCGTAAACTAACAGAATGCTGCTAGGATGCGCGCGCAGCCAGGACTGTCCGTAGACCAGGATTATGAGCTGTCAGACTATGCTAAATCTTTTCAAAATCGAGAATGCTACATAAATAGAGCATCGCCTACCGGATCCTTACTTGATAAGAGTGGATGGATGATGTTGGTAAGTTTAGAAGTATACGTACTTATATGACAAGCCTTCTATGTACACTCATGAAAAACTACAAGTGTTTAAATGCATATGACTGTTATGTGTATGCATGTGTAAAACATGTTTTACACCAACATAGACGTAAACTTCTGTGACTGAAGATAAACATTTTACCAAGTCATCGTCAGGTCCAGAAGGCTACTATGTATGAAGCCTGAGTGCTTTACAATAAACTGGATGGTTCTATTTAGACAGATAATTGCACATATATAGCAGGGTAAACATCCTGGGGAGGGGGGGTATTCCAAGTAGGTGGTTTAATGGTAAGTCTGGGTAAATTAACCGAGAGGTGATGTTAATAACAGAAGAGGGTGGAGTCATTATTCTCTTAACTCAAGAAAGCTAGCAGGCTACTCTGTTAGCAGGTTTCTCACTCCCTGTAGTTTAACTTACCCAGGCATCATCTTTATTGAAGGATAAACCCCTTGAGATGTCACATCTCATTTTCGATGGGGTCCTTTAACAGAACTATAAAAACGTATAGTTTGTATAGTATGTAGTAGTAACTATAATCCCTTAACCACCTACTTGGATATCTCCCATATCTTTCTTTTTATTTTCAATATGTACTTCATTGTAGGTTTGAGTCATGCAATTTTATTCAAGGTCCAGATTGTGGTTAGAATGTGAAGGACAGTGAAACAGACATTCCTGATCGTGCTCTCATCCCACTCCACACACTGGGTCGCTTGTAACCATAGACGTCATCCATTGATTTTATTTTTTTAATGGGTCAGATCCAGATTAAATTCTATACAGTTTAACCCTGTCCTTGTAACGATTCTTACAACTAACAACACAACAACTAGGCATTTCTAGCTCTGCTTTAGTTATGTAATCTATATAAACAGCGTTTCCATGCAGTTTTATTGAGTCCGGTCTGCGCGCGCAGCTTCCTCTTATGTTTAAATGATGTTGACTGTGAAGGGGTCTATAGTCTACTTTTATACAGTAACAATCTTAAAAGATAAACACACAAGACATAAAAAAACTAAATGCCTATGCCTTGAGGAAGATCAACATGAGGACTAATTAAAATCATGGTGTTGGAGTGAACACTAACATTACCTATACTATATAAGGGGCCCACTACAGGTCATTCCCCCCCCCACAGTGAACCAAACGCTCCGCCCCTGATTCATATGAATGTCTATTTTTTCAGTTGCAAACACTGCTGTGTCACTTGGAAGTCTTTGAGAGGTAATATTAACTGTATATAAATTATAACATATTTCATTCATTGATGCTCCAGGGGTTGAAACTGCCATTGAAGGTTCCTTAAGGCCACAGTCATTTTCTACCTGCCCTGAAACCAAGTTATCATTGCAGCATGGCCCCATGGTCTGAGGCCTCTGAGGAATAGAAATATACATGTAAACACATATGTTTCCCCACAGGCAAGAGGGAAATACAAAATAAGATACTCATGATTCATTCACTATCGAGAGAAACTCCTTAAACTGCCTCTCCTGTCATGCTGAGAGAAAGGCGTAAGATCTTTGCTGATCCGTGGTTGGAAACATCCTGTGGCACTGGAGTTTGACTTGTAGAGAAGCACCAAGCCTTCAGCAGACTCTTACTCTGGGATTGTGCACTCTGTGTCTGATTGGCACTGCCAACAGACGAAGAGGAGGTCGACAGTGCCCCGCAGCAGCCGCACGAGGACGTTGTATCAGTATTCTGTGTTGCTAAAACTGAGGTGCTGGACGCGTGTCCTGACCCGGAGGAATAAGTGATGACGTGTCCCTGGACAGAGGTCTGGGATCCAGTTCTCAGGCAACGACCTCGGAGCACGTTGAGGAAGGCCTTCTTAAACTCCTGGCTGAAGCAGGGGTAGATAATGGGGTTGATGCAGCTGTTGAGGTAGCCCAGCCAGAATGTTATCTTAAAGATGGTTTCAGAGGGTTTACAGGAGGGAAAGAATGAACCTACAATTACACACAAAAAAACAACAATCACAAACCACATCTTTTTCCCCCTTTCAAAACCAGTTATCCATGACTGAAGCTGATGAAGATCTGGAGTTAGCCCTGAGTGCCTTCAATGACAGCTCACTGCTCTTAATAAGCACTATATGCTATTGCTAATAATTAAATCTTAATGCTGGGTATCGGGGTGTATATTAAGGTATTAGTATGTTTTCCAATGGAGATAGTGAAGCAAGTAAACCTGCAACCTTTACATGAAACTACAGTGGTTGGTTAAATTCTTGCCAAGGACCCACCCTCAATCTCCTAAGGACTTTGACCAGGGGATAAATAAAGTTCTATCCAATCAAATCAAATTGATCCTAATCTAATCTCCACTGTTTACAAGTATACATCTTCTATGCAAAAGAAGGATCAATTCCATCAAGAACAAGTAGATCCTTAAATGTATGCCTTTTTTTTACTCCTTTTGAATGTGGGCCATAACATGGTCTTTGAATGTCTCTGACAGGACATTTTAGAGACAATTTGACAGATTAGTGTTGCTAAATCACCCACATTTTTTACTTTTAAAGTCATTTTTGTTTTAGTTGGACCATAAGGGATCATCTAAAATAAGGAGATACTTTATATTTAAATAAATGTTGGAATGGCAATCAATTCAAGGTCTGTCTCTGGGACATTACTGCGTTTTGACCCTATAATAATAATAATGGATTGGAGTTATATAGCACTTTTTTGGGCATTCAAAGTGCTTCACATTAGTGACCCATTATTCATTCGCTTTCACATGCACGTTCTGGTGGTGGTAAACTGCATATGTAGCCACAGCTGCCCTGGGGCAGACTGACAGAAGTGTGGCAGCCATTTTGCGCCTACGGGCCCCTCTGACCACCACCAAAGATTCACATGCATTCATACATCATCGTGAGTGTCACTGGAGGGTGAAGTGTCTTGCCCATTGACACAACAGACTGACTAGGACAGAGCAGGATTCGAACCACCAACCCTGGATGACCCGCTCTGCCAAGTGAGCCATGGCTGTTCCCAAATATAACATTAACACTATATCACATTGATTTGCCTTCATTTAACAGAAGTAGTGCCAACATCCATCCATTGATTACAGATAGTTTTTGTTAAAAAAAATATCTCTCAAAAAGTTCTTCCATTTTGAAGGTTACATGTATGAAAGGAAGTGTCACAAAAATAGTTCTAGTTATTTACTGGTTAAAGACAGTGATATAACTGCTTCAATTTCCTTATGGTAAAGGAGTCTTTTTCAGCTGCTCATCTAATTAAAGTATTAACATTCTTTTTAAAAACATTAGTTCCATGATGTAGACATGCCCTATACAGTAACTACTTAAATCTGTGACTGTGATTGAAGGTTCCTAATTCCTAGTTTCTATTAAATGGTAGTCATGATAAGAGCTGTTTGAATTCTGTATTTCTAAGAAAAAGTTCTTCAATGTTTCCTTTAGTCTCTCCTTCAACGGCAGATAATCGGAACCATCCTTTAACAAAAGAAATAACATAATTCATAAAATAGGCTCATTTGAAAAAATAGTCATCATCACAGACAAAATGTACATTTTATATATTATACCATTACCTTTTATCACTCACCAATATGGTCAGCAATATGTCAAATCCAATGATGATTTAGGAATATTAAACTCAGTGAAATTCATGCTTTGGCATCATCTGTAATAAGAATAAAAGACTATTTATCGAGATACAAGGCACTCTCTCTGCTCAGTTTGCATTACTTATTTGATCAGTTTTGGTGTGTTGTTGTATTGCCTGCCTTTTGGAATAGCTCAACTACTTTTACTTGAGTCACGAGTAGGATGTTCAGTGGGAAGAGAAATGACTGAGCATTAAATATCTGAGATGCTTTTTGTAGTTGTTTTTCAAGAAATTGTAGTTTCACCACAGCATAGCCATGACAGACCTGAGGAGACTTACATATTGTTGGTTTATGTCACCACCGTGGTTGTCTTATATGATTTCTGCTTTCCACCTTTTTCTGACTTCATGACATTTTGATCAAACTCAAAACAACATGTGGAGAAAAAGGAGACATGAGATTACTACTTGAACTCAATCTTTATCAGCATTAGCTTTTCAGTGTTTACAGTCACTAGCATATAAACACATCAGCATTGATGGATTTCATCATAACAAACCTACATTATTTAGTCTCTAGCACAAAAAAAAGATGTTTTAATTTTGTAGCATCTTGTAAATGTCCCCAATTGCAAAATGCTATCACATTTAGCAGGATTGCTTTAGGCTGACAGGCACAGTCATGTCTTTTAAATGTGGCCATGATTCCACAGTCTCTATGTAAATGAAGCCTGAGTGAGAAGAATGTGAAGTGTTTACAAGCATTTTTGCAATGTGACATCATGGATAAATATACACAGCATTTTTAATTGGTGTATTATCTGTATGCATTATAAGCTTTTCATGTGTATTTTCACATTGTGCCAAATACCAGTGGTTAGGGTTAGCAATAGGTTTAAGGTTATTTGTAGGGTTAGGTTTAAGGTCAGGTTTAAGTATAGGGTTAATTCAGTTTAAGTGTAGGGGTTATGGATATGAAAATTGGAGATCTTGGCATAAATTGACACACAATCAAATTGCATTGAATAACACATGAAAGGATGGAAATGCATTTGTATCACAGCCTGAAACCCATTAGAGCTCATGTGACATACAATGTGATTTTTTTTTTTAGTCTACTTGTTTGTGACATGAATAATAAGAGACTTTATTAGGAATCTCCCAAGGTGTAATTTACCAAAGTTATATAAAGGATAATATACCCCCTCCAAAAAAACCCCAAACAAACAAAAAAAACAAAAAACCCCACCAAAAATCCAAAATAGGAACAACTCAAAGATGGTGGTTTGGAGCTTTTATGTTATAGCAATATCAATCCAAACCAAGGGGCAAGGACTTGAACTCTAAAATGAAGTCAATGTTGAAATATCTTTAAGTTGTCATACCTCTGACAGACAAACAAACAAAACCCATTTCTACTTTTTCCTGACAGTGACTTGTGATATATAGGTTCCATTGAAAAAACTGTCAAATAACTTTGTTTCAAAGTGCTTTTTGTTGTTTCCATTCAGTAAGCTATTGTTTAACATTAACTCACCCATGACCCCTAGTGCTCTTACAACTCTGTCCCTTTTGTCCAAATATGGTAGTATTCAAGTTCACCTCTAGATGCCACTGGACACTGAGCCTTTAAATTTACTGTTATCAATTGTATTATTTGGAGTAGGAACCACACCAAATTAAATATATGTGGCTGCATGAAAGTTATTACATAATTTCAGCAGAGTTTCACAAAATACAACATTCCAAGATCCAAAATGAAGAGCCCTAATCCAATGAAACTAATGAATCTATTACTTGGTCCATTATGAGCTGAAACTTTTGTCTTGTCATCTAAACCCGCTTTATCCTCACTAGGGTTAGGGTGGTCACTGGGGGCTTGTGATGTGCGGGCTGACCCGAAGTAAGCAGGTGCCCGCAGTCACCCACAGTTACAGGTCATTAAAAAATATTTTTAATGATATTCGGGTTGCGGTGGGTCAGGTAATTTGAGATAAACATTAAAATAACCTGGAAAATATGCTTCATTAACTGAATGTCCATGAAGGTGACATACATTGTGGTCAGTATCCTACAGTATGGAGGGAGCAAGAGAGAAAGTCAAGTTAGGAGAGTGGAAACTCTGGTAACATACAAACAAAAAAGTAAGGTTTGGAACACATTCACTGAGATTTTTAAAAAATGATGAGCAGCTCCCAGTGTTTTCTTTTCCGTGGAAACCGGGTTCAAATGGCTCTTTGGGTGTTACAGGTTGCAGACCCCAATGACATCAGATTTTAACATGGAAATAAATGCAGGTGTGTTAGTAAGGTCATTTGATGTTCATAAAGACCATTGATTACATTTTTAAAAATGGGGGTCGGGTGCGTTCTTTTCAAATGTATTTATGCGGTCCGAGCCACGGGCGGTTTAGTTAAAAAAGCGGTTGGTTGTGGGTCGTTTATACATCCACCCACACATCACTGCTGGGGGCCTAATCCAGCTACAATGGGTGAAGGCGGGGTACACCCTGTATGAGTCTCCAGTTCATCTCAGGGCTGAACATATATAGACAATCACTCTTACATTCACACCTATGGACAATTTAGATTAACCAATTAACCTGTCAGGTTAATTAGCTGTCCTGGAGTCCACCTGTAGTAACTGGGGGCCGCAGTGTGTGAACACTGTGAAGGGATGTTGTGCATCCCGTGCAGTGACACGATACTCTTTGATCCAGGCTCCACAGATCTGCATGAAACTGCATTCAACATCAGTGGCCTGGATTCTGATGTCAACTGCATGTTCACTGTAGAGGCCCACAGTGGCGTGTCTCAATACAGCTCTAAGAGGCTGACAGAAGTTATCACCACCACTCTGATTATACAGATGCCCCCAAGGTGACATTTATCCATCTGGATGAGCGCAGCCCCATCAGTCTGTCTCTGTCCTGGGCTTTGACTCGCAGACCTCCAGCCCACATCAGTCACCGCTATGAGCTTATGTACCGCAGAAAAGATGATGAAACTGAACAAGATGTAACCATCTACACAGTACTGATTTTGGAGAAAAGTTCAGTCCAGATATTTTTGAAACTCATACAACTAATTCAAGCTTTTTTTCAGCTGCAGTGAAAGGCCCATGACCACCTGTGCTTCATCACAAAAAGGGTCTACCATGTGAAGTGCTTGTGGGAAATACAAAATTCAGTAGTTTTCCAGGACTATCATGCCTCAGAGCTGTGAGCTGTGAACCTGTCTCAATTGAAATGCATATTTTCCAATAGCTGGCTGGGTGACTGAAGACGCCTGCTAGCATCACAGACCATTAGGCCTTGTGCTTGTTATCTATAATAGCTTTCATTGAGAGGAGCAATAGTGTGGCTCATTCCATTTCATTTCACAGTAGAAGCCCATTCTCCTCCAGCGTGGTGTTTTATTTGTTCTATTTAGTTAGTTGTAATTGAATTTTTTGATGTCCTTCCTGAATCTCGAGCCACAGTGTCAAGGCTCAGCAGGAAAGAAGGGCCCTGCCTTGTGGTGTGTTCGTACAGCAACGTACAACAGCGAGCATCATTATAGAAATGATTCAGTCCTCAGCGGCTGTTCTGTTACAGAAGATTTAACTATTCTGCTAAATCACATGGAGGCTATGGGTGAGTTTTAAAGGCTCAGTCAGTTTTCAGAATAATGCCTGATTATAGTGGCAGACCAAGAGTGATGGATCAAGAAATGAGCATGTTGATATTTTTGTGGTAACATTGGCCAAAATTCGATAATGATCTTTCAGCACATCGTAAATTAAGTGGTGTGAGGTAAATTAAGCATTCTACCCACTCCTGTGGAAATTCTACCCTGTGTTTGGAGGTTTTGGCCCCTCATAGGTATTTTCAGACAGATGGGGAGTTAAATACACAACTGACAGTTGTAGTTACAGATCACTGTTAACATTCAATAACTTGTGACTGTAAACACTGAATAAATACTGGATGAATCCTCCATGATGTCACCTTTTGGTTTGTGAACTGCAATTTCAAAGTCTAAAAATTTATGACCATTACAGTGTTGGTTTTATGGAAACAAAGAGGGTGGACTTGGAGAAGACTGAGGCCATGTATTCACATAATCAGATATATATAGTAAAGGATATCTGCCCACCGCTGTTTTCAATAATAACACTGTGAACATTAAATTCTTTTCAGAGATTTTATCTACATCTACACAAACCCATATAAATATACTGTAGACCCCTGTCATGATATTAATGGATTTTCTTTGTTTTACACTGGTGACATTTAGGACCTAGAACTCGTTTTCCCACTGAACACACACAAGCATGAACACTGAAGTTTCCAAAGACTCCATTTTAGGTGAAGATTTCAAAATTAACCCTTTGTTGGTCAGCTCAACAGTTTGGTAGAAGTAACTTTGAACCCTGATATCTATCCTTTGACACCAAATGTGTGGGCCACTGGGTGGTACTGTCAATGAGATATTCAGCTCATGTTAGTATACCACCGAGGAAGAAGATGGTAACCGTGACAACACCTCTGCTATGATCTTTTCTTTTAGACACTAAATTGCGGGTAAGTTAAATGTTATTTTATTAACTTTTACAGAGTTTATTTTACATAAATAATCCTCCTTGTGTTTCAAAAAATATGTTGGTATTCATGTAATAATTTTTTGAAAACATGCTGAACCAAACAGTAGAGATGATAGTAAAGGGTCATGAAATGCTAATGCTAATCACTAATGATAAAAACAGAGTTAATACATTTAATTTGAACTGAGTCACAAATAATGTTTGTAAGATTGGAAAAGGAGTAATGTTTGAGTTTTAATTTAGGTTCAGTAAAAATAAATCCATGTTTTATGTTATAACAGTTCCTATGAGGTGGAAAAATAATCGTTAAAAAAAAAATCTCTTTGCGATATTTGTAGTGGGTTAAATTATTTTCAGAGAAGATTGTATCTGCACAAAGCCATATAAATATACTGTAGACCCCTGTCATGATATTACTGTATTTTTTTTGTTTCACACTGGTGGTATTTAGGACCTAAAACTCGGTTTCCCACTGAACACACACAAGCATAAACACTGACTCCATTTTAGGTGGAGTTTTCAAAGTTAATCATTTGCACTAACCTAAACAGTCTTAAGTGACCTAAACAACATTTATAGTATTTACGTAGATGAAAAGAAAAAATGTATGAGGAAAATAAATGTTTCCAAACAGGCTACATGGTATGTGGTGTAAAACCAATGTTTAATGGAAACTCACCCACATCCTAGAAAGAGTCGGAGTACAGACTCCACCAAGGCAGACCCCCCACCCCCACTTCTGCGACCAGCAATCTGCCCCTACTTATTGAATGAAACGCATTCATTAAATGTGCCTCCCACCCCCCAAACATACCTCTACTGATCAGCACCAAAATATAATTGTGTTTCTTGTGCCATTATCAGCATTTCCTGTAAATATCTGCCAAATTCATGCATACATTTTTCAGTTATCTTGGTAACAAAAAGATAAACACCAGCAAAAACATAACTGCCAATACTTGGTGGGTGGGTGGGTGTTACATCTCACAGCGTCAAAGTTGTTTGACACTAATTAGTGTAAAATATGAATGCTTGCTAGTGTAGAGTTTACTCTGGAAATGTAACTCTAGGTTCAGTGTAAATTTGACACCATATGTTCACTGGGGTAGTATTAAAATTAAGTCTTTATTCACTCTGTTAAATGGACTAAATAAATGGACTGCATTTATATAGCGCTTTTCCACCTTCATGGTGCTCAAAGCGCTTTACATTAGCCTCTCATTCACCCATTCACACACACTCATACACCAGTAGGTTTCTAAGGTCTAAGGTCAGTCCTACTGGGGGCCTAAGTCAGGGTTCAGTGTCTTGCCCAAGGACACTTTGACATGTGGACAGCCAGAGCTGGGACGCGAACCGCCAACCTCTCTGTCATTTATTTGTATTTCAGTGTATTTCACACACCAACAGAACAGCATATATACATAGTTACAATAACTGATGTGTGAAAGGGTCATCCCAAGGAAGCCACTTAAAGCTTCCAGTGTTGTTGAAGATGACAAACATCACAGCGGTGATTTTATTGTGCAGATATTGAAAACTAACTACTCATATTTTCTCTCCACAGGAACCAAGTTCCGCTACAGCTCACCTTTCAGCTGTATTCCATTCCGCACTAAAACCCACTTGATGATGTGTTTAATTCTTTTATTCATCATCATTTATATGAAATCATATTTCCACATTGTCACAGGGATAAACTGTCCGATTTGTATTTCTATTTTAAAATACCACATGACTCATCTGTCCAGAAGAACGGTTGTCAGCATTTTGGCTTTCAGCTTTAAGAGGGGGTTGCATTGGCGTCTGGTTGTAAAGGTTTGCCAACATCTGCTGAATCATGCACCCGAGTCGAGAATGTTGGAGCGGTAAACAAAAACTACTTCCCGTCACCCTCCTCTGTTTCCATTAGTTTTGCTTTCTGTTTGGCAACTTTAATTGCAAATGAATTTGGCCTGCTATGATGTTATCCTGTTGATGGTCCGAGTTGTTAACATCGAATAAGCAGCTTCTCATTCAACCGTATCACAGATTTTACACCCGCCATTGGTGTTTACTCAGTTGTCACATTTTGTACTTAAGCCAACACAGACTGTATAAAAACTCCTATATGTGCTGCCAATGACATAATATTGGAAACTGAACTGGAACTTTAGTCAGGGTTGTTGAATAGATTGTTATACGTTGGATTTAGTTATGGTGTGGTGTTGGGTTCCATATCAAAAGACCAGTAATCCATCTGGAATGGAGGAAGATGCCTTGTTTGCATTTTGATCACACATCAAGGTTTTTATATCTGGTTATGAATGTATACAGTCAAAATAAAGAGAGATAACTTATGCTAGATGCAGCTTATTATTTGTCCAGGATATGTCCAGGTTTTCCCTTTTTCAATTAGATTATAGTGTGGGACTAAACACACTTTTCAGCATCAGTTTCACCATCTGTGACCTGGACGATAACTCCTGACAGACTAATATCTTTAAATCCACATCAACCCACATTTAGAATCACTTATCATCATCATATGTCGACATCATAGGGATCATTTCAGGTTCAATTAAGATTATAGATTAAACTCCACAGTGGTCCACAGTGGGGGGTTTTCTTATCTATAACCTATCAGTGTTATCTCCTTATTCTAGAGAGCCTGACAAAAAATATATTGTAAAGATAAGTTGAAACTATTTGTGAAGGAGGGTTCAGTCAGCAGGTACCGTTTCCTGAACCTGCTGATTTGATTTATTTCATACAGCTGAAAAAAGCCTAATGCAGAAACAAACCTTATTCATCTGTTTCCATTTGCTCCTGCTTATCCTGGAGTCCCTATCAGAGGTGAAAGTAATTAAGTAGATTTTTTAGGTATCTGTACTTTACTTAAGTATTTATTTTTCTGGCAACTTTTTACTTTTACTCCCTACATTCTTTACATTCTCAGAATAGAGGTGTTACTTTTTCAAACTAAACAGATGTGACAAAAATGAGTCACTTCAGAGGGAAAATCAGAGGAGAGAAACTGACTTTATATATTATAGTTAGATGACTATTTTCTCACAATTTTGACTCTTTATATCACAATTTTGACTTTATCTCACAATTTTGACTTTTTATCTCACAATTTTGACTTTTTATCTCACAATTTTAACATTCTGTCTTAAAAATTAAAATTTTTAAAATGTCATTAGTTATAACTTTTTTTTTTTTAAATCTCATGATTTTTTTAATCTCAATTGTGACTTTTTATTCCCACATTTTTCCTAATTTTCCTGCCCATACCCACAAAACTGAGCAACTTTGACCTGATCAAACACAATTTCAACACAGTTACTCACTTTTAAAGGGTTTCATTTTGATAGTCTTTAAACTTTTCAGATTTTTCCTGGTTAAATAATTATTATTGCATTCATGGCAAAAATACTTTACTTTTTACTTTTGTACTTTATTACAATCGAGAAATTGTACTTTTTTACTTTTGCTTGAGTAGATGAGTTGAATCGGTACTTTTACCAGAGTAGTTTTTTCTCATAAGTAGCTGTACTTCTACTTAAGTACAGAATGTGAGTACTTTGACCACCTCTGGTCCCTATGAATATTTTTTAGGATATATTATGTTAAAGAAGCAACACATGTGAAAGTGTTGTATTGAATTACACAGCAAGAAGGCAGAATTATATACACAAATAAAGATTTTTTAAATCTGATAATTATACTTTATTTTATCTCCTATTCATGACTTTTGAACGTTTATTAAATTTCCATTCCATGACCCAACAAAACACATCTACACAGTATCTCACTTTTAAATACTTTATTGTATTATTATTCCACTCATAGCAAAATAAATCAGTTTTACTTGTTCCTTTATTACAATTGAGAAGTTGCACTTTTTTACTTTTACTTCAGTAAAGGAGTTGAATCAGTACTTCTACTTTTACCAGAGTATTTTTTCACACCAGTAGCTGTACTTCTACTTAAGTACAGAATGTGAGTACTTTAACCACCTATGTGTTATCATCCAAAATGTAATTATATTTTGAAGCTTTGTAATTCCTCTTGGGGTAAAATTCACTTAAGGGGCAGCGGCCAACACTAGAAAAACAACTGTGCACCATTATTACTCCTCCACTAAACTTTAAAAGTGGCACAGTACAGTCAAAAAGGTAATAGATAAAGAAGCATTATTTATCACTACACAGAGACCCTGTGTCCGCTGTTCCAGAGTCCAATGTAAGCATGCTTTAAACCACTCCATCTGTGACTGATGATGTGACGTTTGCATTCAGCTGCCTGGCCATGGGAACCCATACTATTAAAAGTTCAGTGTTTGTACTGATGTTTATTTCAGAAGAGGTTTGGAACTCAGCATTAAGTCAGCAAAGCCTTGGTGACTTTTATGCTTAGTTCCCTTCTCATGGTTTTCTACTTGGTGGTTAAGCTGCTGTGGTTCCTACAAACTACAGTGTTGAGTTAATGGAATATGTAGGTGTGTTAGGAATTATTTATTCATTCATTACCTCAACCTGCTTTATCCTCACCAGAGGTGGAAAGTAACTAAGTAAAATTACTTTGTTATTGTAGTATTTATTTTTCTGGCAACTTTATACTTTTACTCCCTACATTTTTGCATAAATATCTGTACTTTATACTCAATACATTCTCAGAATAGACACATTACTTTTTATATTATAGATATATGACTTTTTATCTCACAGTTTTGACTTTTTGTCTCACAATTTTAATATTTTATCTCACAATTTTGACTTTTTCTCCTAAAATTATGAAATTTTTAAATATTTTGTATTTTTTTTTAGGTCTCATGGTGAGTTTTTATCTCAATTGGGACTTTTTTCCCTGTTTTTTTCCGAAATTCCTTGCCCATACCCACAAAGCTGAGTACAGTGACCCTATCAAACACATTATCTATCCAGCTTTATTTTAGATACTTTTGAAAGTTTATCAGATTTTTCCTGGTTAATTAAGTATTATTGCGTTTGTGGCAACAACAAAAAAATGCTGTTTTACTTTTTCCTTTTGTACTTTATTACAATTGTGAAATTATACTTTTTTTTTAACTTTTACTTCAGTAAAGGAGTTGAATCAGTGCTTCTACTTTTACCAGATAATTTTTTCACACCAGTAGCTGTACTTCTACTTAAGTACAGAATGTTAGTACTTTGACCACCTCTGATCCTTACTAGGGTCTAGGTTTGGGTACCAAAGGTCACTATAGGGATGGAACACATCACAGCAAAATTTAAACAAAGCCATGAATGTATCACTGGACACAGAAAAAGCTTTTGACAAGGTTAACTGGTCATTTTTATTTTCCACTCTCCACAAGTTTGGCTTTGGAGTCATTCATCCACCGGATAAAAACACTGTACACTTCACCCAGGGCGACAGTTATCACAAACGGCATCACCTCACCATGCTTCACTCTCCACCAGGGAACCAGACAAGGGTGCCCACTCTCTCCATCTCTGTTTGCAGTTGTTTTTGGATCACTTGCCACAGCCATACGACAAAACGATAAATTCAAATAAATACAATACACAAACTCAGAATACAAACTTAGCTTATATGCTGAAGATTTATTATTACATTTTGAAAACCCTCTGACATCATTACAAGAAACATTTAAAAGAATAATCAATCATTTCTCCACAATTTCACACTATAAAATGAATTGGAATAAATCCACTATTGGGGATGTGTGGGATTCTGCAGCCAAACATCCTCACTTCCATTCCACAATAGTAATAACAAGTACTTACGCATTAATATTTCCTCCAAGATGAAAAAAAATCAAAACAAGAATCTCAGTTTCAATATTACAGAACTCAAAACCTTCAAACACCACATTTTGTCATTACTTCCAATCAAACCAACTACAATACTTACTCAAATGGATTAATAAAGACAAGTACAGAACACCATGGATATAGATGGAACAAAATCAATGTAAAACCACTTCACTTGCAGACCTCCTATTCCTACAGTACCACAATTAATCAAGGAACAGGATTGTTTTAAGAATATCACCATCTCCTCAACTCTGACAGCCTGGTAGAAAGCTCACAAAATCACCAATCACTTGTAGGTTTACCCCGATTTGGCACAACCCCAATTTCCAGCTGTACAACAGTCACATTCACTTCACGTTATGGCAACAAAAAGGTGTCACTCACCTCCTTTAACACACTCATCCACAGATACAGGGTTGGGAGAGAGCAATCTTTACAATATCAACAGTTAAAATCTACAATCAACACATTGAATAATGCATTATAGCCATCCCAAATAAATATAGGAATCTTACCAATCACTATCCTCCCCAAAAATAATTTCTAATATCTATAAACTCCTCTTATCGTCAGAAGCCTCCATAACACTCTCAACAACCAAATAGGAAAAGAACCTGGACATACCTCCTAACCCCCATTTCTGGATACAAACCAATAAAAATATCTTTTTCATGACTACCAACACAATTTTACAACTTATACAATATCAAACCATCCACAGAATACACATCATTCAGAAAAAAAGTGCCACTCAGACTGGTGTGAATACGTATGAATTAGGGCATTGACAGAAACGTTGAAACGTCGACTCATGTGGCACAAGTCGATATAAATTTGGAGTTGTCAACAAGTCACATGTTATTCTTTCTCTCCCTCAGTGCGTTAACACAGACCAGTTACATGGCTGCTACAGGTGAAGCAGGGGGTGGTGGGTCTGACAAAACACAACGGAACAGTGACCTGCACAATATGCAAATCCAATTTAAAATACAACAGAAACACAAGTGTCACACGTAGCATCTGAAGAGGCATCTGCTAGCTAATGTGATTTATATGAGACAGTGCATTAAGACAACGCACTCCCCCCCAAACATGATGTGGACAAGTGTGGTGTGCATGTTGGTGACTGCTGCCTTAAACATTTGGCACTTTATGTAGGGTGACCATATGTCCGGATTTTTGTCTGGACCCACGGCTCTAAAACCAGACCCGGACTGTCTGCAGGTCTGTCACATATCAATCCAAGTCCGGTTTTAGAGCCGTGGGTCCAGACAAAATCCAGACATATGGTCAACCTACTGATGTTGTGCAGTTAAATTTAAAAGGAAACTCAAGGTGTCAGCCTTTGTTTTGTTGGGGTTAACATGCTGATGCTTGTGTCTTGTCGGTGGACATTATTACATGGCAGTGAAGGTGTGCTTTCCTATAAAGTAAAGTAAAGCAAAGTAACATGCCTGGCTAAAAATGTCAATAGTAAAATATATATCTATGTATATTTTTAAATATTGACAGTAATCTACACATATTCCAAAAATTGACTTTAGCACAGCAACAAATCATTTTTACACCTCTGATGAGATCTTAACAAGAAGAGGCAAAGTAATAGGTAACTTTCAACTTGTCAGATAACTTTGCTGTGCACTAGATCAAATATTACTGTGAACCCAATCTGTTCTGGTCATAGTCTGTTTTTGCCTTGTCTTGATAATGTATCCAGATGTTCTGTTCTTTTTTTAATACTGGGTGGAAAAAAATCAGCCATTGTTTTTCACATTGTAATCATTTCATGCAAAATGACATATCTTCTCAAGTCAATCTTAAGCTATGAATGATGACAATGATGGGATATGTGTGTGTTTTTAATTAAAAGTGGAAAGAAAACTGGAATACAGATTGGAAAAGCAATGGAATTCTGCATCAGCCAAAAGATTAACTGGCATTAATCAGGTGTAAAAGTGCAGAAGAGTCCTTAATTCCTTCGAGTAGGAAGAGTTAGTTCTGTTCTAAAAAAATATGTCGAGATTTTAATCTTACAAAAAATAGGATCTCTCACTATGATTCCATTCCAATCTTATAATAATGCATTCAAGTTACACTGTGCGGGGTATTTTTTTGCGCATATATATATATATATATATATATATATATATATATATAAACTTGCAGATAGACAGATCATTCATGGGATACAAGTTGATACCAAACAGTTTGTTAATTGACTATATTTATGGAGCTGGAAGTGACCAAGTTTGAACAAAAAAAGGGTGGAGGTGCTGTCTGCACAGGGTCATGGGAAAAACTAATGCTAAAGGGTAACTTAGTGGTTCACTAAAATGTGAACATAAGCATTTTATAGTGTAGCTGCTGTGTTTTATTGACAATGTCAGTGGCGTTGCCTGCCAGGAAAAACATGTTATTTAATGAACAGAAACTCTGTAAGTCCAACACTGTAAGCAAGCTAGCTGTAACATTTTCCTGTCAAAGAAAGTGTAAGTTTATCCATATTATCCCTTTATAGGACGGTCATTGAAATTCTGTGAAATTCAAAATTTCAACCTTTGTATGTTATTAGACATTATCATCATCTACCTCTTGAAATAAAACATATGAGCTGCAGTGGCTGAAAAGTACAGGCAGTGAAACAATTACTATAAGGTCTGAAACAAAAGGGAAATCACTCACATTCTCTATTCTACAGCTTAAAAATGTGTGTAAAATATCTCTGAATCATTATATAATGTTCTAAAAACCAACATGCTGCTGGACCTCATTGAGATTTGGAATTGGTCCCATATTTTGATGTTTGTGGAAATTCCCAAAACTATTCACTTGCCTAATGAAGGGTTATGAGTTGTACATAGTAAGTCTGAAAGCTGCTACAAACTCAGAGAGATTCTGAGATTGGATGTGATCAGTGTCTAGATAGCCAGGAGTAGGTATGAAACAGGAGTAGTTTAGGGAACTCTGTAAAACAGAGTATCATAGGAGACTTATACAGAACCATATTAGGGTTAAATTGAGTTTTTGTCCTGGTTTTACGGCCTGCCTAAAAATCAATATCTAGCTGTATGTATGCTATAATTCTTCTCACTGTCATAAGATATCGTCTCCCCAGGGAACTGAAACCATGACGTGTTCTTGATCCTACCAAATTTTCCTGACAATAACAACATTTCTGCAGCGGCTGCTTTTTCCACTGTGGTTGGATTAACATGCTATTTCAAATTCAGACAGACCTCGTTAGATAAAGTCCATAGTGTACAGTCTACATTACTGAAAGGGTGGAGAGGCTCATGAATGTTCTCAAAGAGGAAGTGGTGAGTTGAGCCATTTTAATTTTTTTTTTCAAACATTTCTCTGCCTTTGCCTGCATCATCATCATCAGCACCAGCAGATCAACTATATCTATAAATGCTGTGATTGATATTTTATTGAACAGTCCATTAATAAGCAGTGAGTGTAGATTTAACACCCTAGTGCTGTTTACATGTTGCAGAAGAGGTCAGGTGGTACCTACCAATGGGTAAAACCAGGAAAAAAGGGAGCCAGCAGAGAATAAAGCACCCAACAACGATTCCAAGAGTCTTAGCTGCTTTCTCTTCCCTTGAAAACTTTAAGACCTTCTGCAGGGTAAAGGAAGATCGTTTGTGTTTCAAGTTTGTGTCTTTATCGTCCATCTGAGGAGTGTTTCCTCTGTGCATCCTCAGCATCACCCCCTCTGTCTCCACACCTTCTCCTTTGCTGCTCTTCTTCAGGCTTTTAGTTTCCCTGGTTGCTACAGTGTAAACACGGCAGTACATGGCCAGGATGATGGCAAGTGGGATGTAGAAGGAGCCTAAAGCTGAGAACAAGGCGTACCCGGGCTCCTCTGTGATTCGGCACACCGTTTCATCCTCTGGGTCGGGCTCCTTCCAGCCAAACAGCGGTCCCACAGATATAATCGCAGAAACCCCCCAGAGAGCAGCAACAGCAGCCAGGCCTCGCCTCCCTGTAGCTATGGCAGGGTAGCGTAGAGGGTAGCTGACAGCCAGGTAGCGGTCAATGGAGATCACGCACAGGCTGAGGATGGAGGCGGTGCAGCAGAGGACGTCCAGGGCGGCCCATACGCTGCAGAAGGACCTGCCGAACTCCCATCTACCAAGAGCCTCTGAGACGGCGGAGAAGGGCATGACTGCAGAGCTCAGCAACAGGTCAGCCGCCGCTAGGTTGACGATGAAGTAATGCGTCACAGAGCGCCAGTGGTGATGGAACAAGACTGACAGGATCACCAGGATGTTGCCAAGGATGCCAAACACTAGGAAAACCACCATCACTAACCCTAAAACTACGGCTTTCCCTACATCCACCTGTGGGTAAGTGGAGGAGCTGCAGTTTGGACAGATCTCTGCTGCAGAGAAAACAGTCATATTCTCACCAGATGGAATCATGGCAATCTTTTCAGTGTACAAAGTTGTTAAATGTTGTCCTTACTCCACAGTACATGTTTAATTATTAAAAGTCCATCCCCTTTCTTAGTCTCTTTGGCTAACACAGAAGATAAAAGCTTCTTCCTCCAGTTAAGTGGAGATGCAGCAGCTCTTGCCAATGCTCCACAGAACACGTGGCCTTGGCTGGACTTTGTTGGCTGAACAACATATGAACAAAGAGAATCCCTGCCACTGTTTTTCATGTTTAGTCCAGAATCACTCGAGTGAATCGAAGTGGTAACTATTCGGCGCTTAAGCAACCTCCACTGCTGATCTTGAGGATATTATATTTATCCATCCTTCAACCAAGGCAACCTGGTAAAACAAAAATAAAAGAACAGGAATGTGTAACTCAAACACACAGAACAGGTGTTTTATGAGCATAAATGAAAGTAAAAAACAAAACAAAACATAAAATAGCACATTAAACACATTAGACTTAAATTGCTAGAAAGTCTCTGAAAAGCTGCCAAAAATCATTATTTTAATGTGACACATAGTACGTGCAAATTTTTCCTTTCATTACACTTGCATCAGAGCAAAGATGACTTACGCTTAAATGAACTAAGAGTTATTCATATTTAAATTTTCATCACAAAACCACTGCATCCTGTTTGTCTTTTTGTCTCCTGTTGTAAGCAAACAGCCATAAATATTATTAATGTCTCATTTTCACTTCCATTTAACCAGGCAGGTTGAGGGAACAAAATGATGCAATGAGGCAAAAAATAAAATGAACTAACACTGACACATAAATAATGCAAATCCCTTTTCATGCATTAATTTCCTTTTCATGAGTTTTGTTTGTACATTGGCATATATTGGCGATCACAGAACCTAGCTTGATAACGGAACATGTTCATACATAACAGCTTCTGTCTATTTTCTGTATGAACACAGACAGAAGTTCAAAATCATAACAGAAGAGAGTGAAAATCTTTGGGTTTTTCTGTGTGGACAGAGATTGAAAAATGATGGCATCTCACCCCATTTTGTTCATGTCTATTATTGCTTTGTGCTATGAAGCTGCACCTGAAACATCAAATCCAGGTATATAAATCAGTGTGTGACCTGCAATAGATGGAGGTCAACACTGATACCTTTGGGACATAAACTGGACTGGCATCTTGGACAAATCCACTTCATGTAAAGAATACACTTCCACATACTTGAACTACACTTGAGATAACACAAGTTTCCAACTGAGCTTGTTGCTGCTTCACCTTCATAGTAGATTAAAACCTCTGTCTGCTATATCCACTTTTATCCATGGTGTCTACAGGTTGGATAACGGCCACTATGGTTTGTCTAAGTCTTTGCAAATTTGATTCCAAATGGGTTCAGTGTTGTGTGAACAGACTTTAAAACAAAAGAGTATCAAAAAATAACTTATGTCAATATATCCATGACTATTTTTATCTAATCTATTTTTATATAATAAGCACTCTTTTTGTTCTCATTTAATAAGATCTTAATGCTAATAGGATGTTACGTATCACCCATTTAAAGTATAATGATTACCGTAAATTCCGGACTATAAGCCGCTACTTTTTTCCCAAACTTTCAACCCTGCGGCTTATTCAGTGATGCGGCCAATTTATGTAATTTTCCTAACTGCCGCCAGCGGCGCTCGAGTAGCAAAGGTCAGATTTAGACCGGTGGAATATATGCGTCGAGGAAGACTGAATGAAAAAAGAGGGGCGGAACAAACGCGGGGTGACGGGTTTAATGGGGACCGGTAAAGGTGAGGGACAGACAAAAATAAGGTGAAGAGGGGGTAAAAAGTTGCTTAAAGAAAAACCCGCGGCGGTGTGTGAGAGAAGACAGAGGCTCGACCAGACCCTGTGGATTTTTTTTGCACGTTGGCATGGAGGAGTTTGACCTGAACTCTCTGCGAAAGATTAAAGTTATCGCTGACTCTGCGATAGATGAGGCGAGGCGGCAACCAGCCACCTGTTTGGGGACGCGGCGGACAATAGTGGATATATATCTTTCCCTCCCTTACCTTTAGAAATATACACTTTTTTTTCCTTGGATTACTTTCAACGGGACCCAGACTCTGCAGGCCTGCATCAAACCTTAAGTATCATTTTCCGTTCATTTTGCCGGCTGTGATTTTTGGACTGTGGACTTTAATGAAGGACATTTAGTTTCATTCGCGGGAGTTGAAGTCGGGTTTGGGTTAATTTTGTGTTTGTGTTACATGTTTTAATGTGGGCACATGCGGCTTATATACAGGTGCGGCTTGTGTATGTACAAAATCGGTTTTCCTCTTAAAATGTGGTGGGTGCGGCTTATAATCAGGTGCGCTCTATAGTCCGGAAATTACGGTAATATAGTTGTGGTTAATAAGTTACACTATCAAGTATGGAAGTACTTGGAAGTAGGCAGAGTTCATCCATAATAAGTCAGAGTTAGTATCTCTTAGTTATGAGATAGTATCTCAAAATTGTAAGATACTATCTGGCAATCAATAAAAAAAAAAAAATTCAAGTGGTGGAAATGGGCTTCTATAATCTAGAATTTAGACTGACTTAGATAAACAAATGCTTGATGATGTTTACAGTGTTAATAAGTGTTCATCATCAGGTTATACTCCCTCAAATCTGCTTGAGACTAGCTTGAAAACCAGTGCTTGAGAACAAAGTGGCCTTTCTTATACAGTCTAAATGGGCAACAGTAACTAGGCTTATGCATAAAATTCTGCCAAGTATAGACGAGACCAAAGTTAAATATTTTAATGACCCCTTGACTCTGTTTGACAATGAGGGCTTGTTGAGCCGCATTTTGTAATAAACGTCCAAAATGTCATAACTTTTTCATTTCATTTTGTAATAAACTATCCCAGTGCATTTTGTAATACATTTTGCCGCATTATGTAATAAGTTATTAAATTTTGAGAAGATTATTACAAAATGCACCGTTATTGCAAATTGCGGCTCAACAGGGCTGTCCTGCCCCTCTACCCTGTATCACTGTCCATTTACTTCATCTATTTTCCGATCTGTCCCCATGACCATGCACCAACCCTGAAAGACCTAAAAAAACCTAGACCAGCATTGGTATCCATATGTGATACATCAAACCTGATTTGACCTTCAAAATGAACATCATGGTTCACGGCCAAAGAACTGGTCCAAAAGCTTCTCAAGTTACACCTAAATGCTAAACATGTCAGAGATTGACTGATTTGGTGAAGGGTAATACCACAGGGTACGACAAACCACCCTGCAAATAAAATGAATAATGTATTGTCCAAGTTGTGTGAGTCAGTAATATTCTGACCTAACCTCGACCTTCTACCTGTACATGAATGAAATTTGTCAGGTTCTAAAAATCTTAAAATTAATTTTATATGCGGATGATACAAGTCTTTTCTGGCAAAGGTTTAAATCAAATATTAGATACAGTTGAAAAGGAGCTTGTAATACTAAAAGACTTGTTTGAGATGAATAAATGTAAAATATTATAATAATAAATAATAAAAAATATATTATTTTGGTAAAAAGAAAAATAAATTAAAATCAGAATCAAGGAAACTGAAATTGAAAGAGTGTGTAATAAAATTTTTAGGTATTTGATGAGCGACTGAACTGGAAGGATCATGTGCATTTTCTCATATTAAAAATCAGTAAAATATATGTATAATAACAAAAAGACAGAAGATGAGAATAAGGGGATAACAAAAATACAAAAAAAATAGGGGGCACTACACAAACAAAACAAACATCACGGCTAATACGAGCACAACGCAGAGACATTTCCAGCATCACCACAGCTCAGTACCCAAACCAACTACTGCACCTGCCAAGAAAACACCAACAAACTACACAACGCTGACAAACCTATTCACACCTCAACTTCCACAGTCAAGAGCCAAAATTGATTTTGAAAAAAAACAGAGAAATATATAATTTTCTTTATTTTATTTGAACTTTTACATTAACATTTTATTTTAGTTTCAATTTGTAGAGGAAGAAGTTCATTAAAAGGAAGAAGTTCATTAAACGTTAACACTTACAGAGTTATAAAATCCATGTGCAACTCGGTTAAATAAAAGTTTGTCCATTCGTATAATTTGTAACTTAGTTTTCTTAAAATCTCGTCTAGTCTCGATCTTGTGAACCCAAGCTCATGTCTCGTCTCATGTCTTGTTACACCCCTAATGAAAGGTGAACCACATACTGCGATGGACTACTACATGCAGATAGTGATATCAGGTGGTGTATGATGCAAGGGTGTTATTCGTAAAAAAAAAGAAAAAAAAGAAATGACAACAAGGTCAAACATGTTAACTAATGAATGAACTGAATGATGAGACATGAAGTCAGAATCTTATAAAATTACAGAAAAGATAATGTCTATTGTGTTCTATGTTGAGCATTAAAGAGATTAAAAAGGATAAAAAAAAAGACTCAGAAACTTAATGACAAAAGTAGAGACAAGGACACTAGGAGACAGTAATGATCTTTGAAGTATACAGAAAATCATTTGCATTATATGAGAGGAGCTAGCCATGCATTCAATACAAAGATAAATGAAAGCAGGGAGAAAGTCTTTAAGAGGAGACAACCGGAGCCTGTGATGATGTGTTTGAAGGTCTTGAGTCTGAAGGCGGGAGGTCTACCTCAACCGCACGATAACGAACCAACTATTGAACCTGGATGAGAGCACTGTATCGATGCAGTCAGGGCTTCAGCGGCTGATAATGTACCAGCCATTCGTCAGAATCACTGAGTGAACATGTTACAGATCAAGGATGTCACTAAATGAGATAAATGTATGTGAGGGAAGTAAAAATCAGAGGTGCCATAAAGGCTTCACAGACATGCTGGTCACATGTCCAGAGTCAGTCTGAAACACTTCATGCTGGTGTTTCTGCTTCAGTGGCCAGAGGGGGAATACAAATGAAAATGGATATATATGTCTAGGATTGTTTGGACTGAAATGCTGTGATATTTGGCATATACTCTTGGTTATAATGAGTTTTCTGTTTGTGTGTTAAAGCAGCTGTGAAAAGACATTTACCACATCTACAAAAGCCCAACTGCGTTAGAGAATTGTAGGTAAATATGATTGTGGAAACCATTTAACATTCACATTTAACAGTGAAATTTAATGTCACGATGTATTTCTTTATGTTAAAGTGGTATCGTAACACTTACAGAGACATATCTACGTGCAGGCAGAATTATGTCGCCGTCCTAGAGCTTCATGGCCGTGTGACATTTAAAGGATTAGATTATATTTACATGCACCGTCTTAAAGCATCCACAGCTTTATCACCTCAGTAAAATGTCTTCTCCTCCACTTCATGTTTCATTCATGCATGTATTCAGAACAGAGGTCAAAATGATAAAACAATGAAGATTATAGTCAAATGACCTTTCAGGCAGTTAGTGTTCACAGCGTCTCAGTGATATTGAAGCATTCGTTTCTCTTTCCAGCAACGTCAGGCTGTCTACCCAAACTGCGTACCTGCTATTTTTATGCATAGACTGTATGTTTTGTATCTAAATAGGGTGATAAGCTTTACTTGAGACGTTTGTCCAAAGAACTTGTCTAAACACATAATCGAGGACAGTGTTTCCCAACCAGTGTGACGTGACAAATCATCAGGTGTGCCATGGAAACTTATCCAATATCACCTTATTGGTACTACAAGTGAGTAATATAATTATGGATCAATACAACAGCACACACCACTGATCCACTCAGAGCTGTTGAGGAATATTTGTATGTCTTTCTTCAATTCCTACAAAAATATCAGCTTTGTGTTTAACTAAACAGGCCCAGGTTTCACAGTGAATAAGTACAGCCAGAGTAAATTTGCATATTATATTTCAATAAATATAGTTTTTGTAACATTTTTGTTTGGTGTTGGGCCTGGTGATTTTTCTAATATAAAATACTGTATGTGCCGTGGCTCAAAAAGGTTTGGGAAACACTGATCTAGTGTATCAAGAAAAAGGCCATGAATGAAATATGAATCACATTTCATCATGTACATATGAATAAATTGATTGCATAAAAGCCCTAAACAAGTATAATTAATCATTTTTGTCTGTTATATTAGTTTAGTTTAGTTTATTTCAGTCATATATTCACTTCAAAACAGCAAAAGAAGAGAATAATACAGAATTTGACTGAAAAAGGCTCAGGCAGAAGCAAAGCTTATTGATGCCCATAAACATACATACATACATAAATATATACACTATACACATGCACATACATGACCCCCCCCCCCCCTTTTTTTTTTTTTCTTCTCCCCCCTCAATTACAGCCATAACTCCTAAATAAAAATGCACACAATTATTTTTTTCAACATAAAAAAACAATTACATTGCTTTAGCATTGTCTTAAGCTAAATAGTTTGTAATCGTCTTATGATGAGGGTTAAGTGACAGATAAAAGTAGCACAAAGGAGGCTTCCCTATAGGATCTTCTGTCCTAGTACATTGTATTTTATATCACAGTAACAGTACATATTATAAGACAATATTTGTAAATTCAACAATACAATGGAAATACTCATTTAAATAATACAATTGCGCTTCATTGAATTTATTCTTTTGTATATCGCAAAACTGTCCTCTATTAAAACCAGACATCTGTTAAACTAAGTCAACTGTACATTTATGGTAAATGGATTTTATTCTTTCTCTCCAACCACATATTTGAGAAAAGCTTTCGAACTAATCATCTTAACACATTGTATAATGAGCATCACATGGCCGATAACAACGCTAGACAATGGAATTATTGCAGATTGCTCAGATAACAGCTCATCTACTGTGAATGAAATTAAAATCAAACATATTTTAATTACGCATCAGGTGCTTATAGAGATGTTGAATTAACACTAAGTATCAGTAACACACATGTATTCACAACAGTGTGGATGTGACCATCACCATTTCGAAAATTTTTATTTTCTAACCCTCCCATGTCACAATTAAATTTGTGACGTTTAATGACCAACAACTATCACTGCAATGACTTCCATATAATTTTCCAATCATTCTTCTTTTTTTTTTTTTTTGCAATTAATCATTCCTAATTGATTTACCACCATTTATTAATACATTATCTTCTGGTTTTGCTTTTTTCTCTGTAAATTACATATTATTCAATTCTTTATTCATTCATTCAGTGGATATTAGATTTAATAATTTCCCCACCAAATACTTTTCTTGATCACAAATTCTGCAAAAATGTTGAAACAGGACCAAACGGAACACACTTCATGGGAGAAATCTATGGAATGTATTATGTTTTTTTCTATCTGTAAGTTTCCAGAATAGTATTTAATAGATTTTTTAAGTAGGAAATATGTCCTCTTTTTTGCTATAGTTATGAGAAAGGTAAATGTTAAGTTTAACTCTTTCAAAGGGCAAAAAACTCTCCAAAAATCATCTCTGCCACAGATGGAAAACCAAATATTGTCCAAACATCACTCCCTCCAGATAATAGAAATATGGCTTCCATTCTTTCATAGCATCAAATGAAAACAAATAAGAATCACCTACAGCAAAAAAAAATAAAGAAATGGAATGAATGATTAAAACAAAATCCATAATAATAATAAAAAAAAATGTTAATGGACAACATCAATTTCATTATGAATCAAACTGAAAAAGAAAGTAAAAAAAAAATCACATTTAAAATTAGGAATAAAAAAAAAAATCTCTTTATATATTTGCAATTTTTAATGTACTGTTGAGATATATATATATATATATATATATATATATATATATATAGTAACATTTTAATCATTTAAATATATTGTACATATACACACAGTACATAGTATTAATAATCATAGAACGAAAACATGAAACAAAATGCAGAAATAACAACTGCAAGTTACCACAGTTGTACTATAACTGATAAACCAATACATGATATTACCTCCTGTGTCTGTGTGTTTTCCATCTGTTTAATATGAATTGAAAATGTCACTATATGTATGGTTGCTTCTAAATGCTGTGAATAAGAAAGGTCTAAATCCTATCTTTATTTTATGTATTTACAGATTACCATACTTCTGTAATATATCTGAGTTGATCAGAAAGTGATGTTTCCCTGATGATTGAAACTCTTCATGTGGTTAAAAGAACTTTTGACATCACGTTTAAAGGGATATGCCACCCCCAGGCCAAACTCAGCCTTTTCCCAGGGCGACCGAGCCAATGTCCGAATCTATGAGAACTGACCACAGGTTGGATTCCTACACTAACTGCATTCATGCATCGTCAGCTAAGTATCTCGTCTAAAGTGAATTAATGTCCTTGATTTTGTCTCATTACTTTCCACGTACTGGGCATTTACTTAGAGGGTGAATGATGGCGCAATTCATGGCGCAAAGGGCTCGTCTTACTCATTTGTGTAGGGGAACTATTTTTCGGTGCGGAGAAACACAGCCGTCAGTGAGAACCCCCACAGCCCCTAGCTATACATGTATTGACCATTTTATGCTTTGAAAAAAAAAACCTTCAAGTAATGAAACAATCTCTCTCTGCCCACCACACAAGTTTGAAGATGGTTCAATAATTAGTTTGATCACTAGCAAACTCCGCTTTGCACTGGTTGCTGGAGACGTGGGGGGGGGGGGTCTCACTTATAGTCCTTGGTGTGCATCGGCTGTGTTTCTCCGTACCGAAAAATAGGTAATATAATAAATGGTGATCAGTCACTTAAGAAATGTTAGATATAGAAAAAAATAATAATTTGGGAACTGACACAAAAGTAGCATTGCGTCTTTATGGCCATGTGGAAAAAGTATGAACTTCCTTCAGAACACAATTGATGATGAAGAAAAGATAGAAGAGTTTCTACTTTTTATTCATCAGCTTCACATAGAGAATGTTCCAGAATGCCTTGCACAGTTAAATGGACAGCCATGGTAATAATTTGTTTTCAGTTCAGTAACTCATCACAGAACCAGTGGTGGATTTACCTACTGGTGGCCTTGGCCCTACACCCTCCCTATTTGGAAATCTGCAGAAAGAATAGTTTTTTTGTTTGTTTTTTTTTTTCAATCCCGGGTTTTCCGTGCTGCAGACTGAAGTGTTATCTACTGAGCTAAATTTCCATTGGCCTCTGAGTCAACCTATTTGCTGTCTGATAGCCTTGGTACTTTTATGTGACATTTACCTCTAAGCTTCAGGGTTAACAGTATGTTCTATAAACAAAGCAAGTAGTCCCGGTCCTGACAAATTATAGAAGGATATCATACACACACACACACACACACACACACACACACACACACACACACACACACACACACACACACCTCATGTCAGTTTTTCTGGATGTACCAACACATCTGTCCAGTGGGATTTGGAGTTAGTTTCACTAGTTTCTCATTTTGTTGAACTGCTTTTGAAGCAGGGTTTCTGCTCCTGACGGAGATGTTTTTGTATAAAATCAATCAGGATGCGAATTTACATCTGAGTAAAATTTGTCAGTAAAACATTATCTTTAGTTGTGACATCACTAGACTAAGTAAAAAAAATTAAATAAAAAAATCTGTGCCCTCATCATGTGGATGTTTTGCAGATTTTCTGGGTCATGAGTACCTTCATCTGGAAAAGATGCAGAACCAAGATCATAGTGTTTATCCTTTTAGATCCTCTTTAACTCCTGAGACTTAAAGGTGTCGTTCCACTGAAAACCACTTTTCCACGCTCCTTTTGGAATCTGATGGGTCACCTCGACGTACCTCTATACCGCATTCACAGAAAACAACAAGAGGAATGAGGGACCTAGAAAATGGAGTTTAGCGTCACCCACGTGGGGTTAAGCTCGTCCCCGACAGCAAATCTGAAGTAGCATTAGCATTAGCATCTACAAGAGAAGACAGCGCCACAGTAGCTGCTGCACAGACTGGAAAAAAATGGCGGATCAAACTGGTTCATGTGTCTGTTGAAATAAAGCCTGTTTTTTTTTTCCCCTCCACTTTTTCAGAACAACTAATGGCACGAAACCTAGCTGGATGTTACTTGGGTAAAGGTAAATACATACACAGCGAGAGGGGAGGGGGGGAGTGTTCCTTAACACATTCTGAGCCAATCAGAGACGCCTCGTGACCATGTCATGGACATGTATGAGGAAGTACCGGTAAACTCTGTTGTTCATTTTTCTGCCGTGCAAAAACAGCTGGAAACAAAGACATCCGGAGGTTTTTTTTTAAAAATGGAACCAACACATAATGTATTCAATAACAATGGAGAACACAGTAATATTAATGAAATAACCATAGAATGACAGCTTTAAGCAATTCAACCGTAAAAAATAAAATAAAATAAGCAACGAAATGAACAAAAACTGCCAAAGTGATCAATAAAATGAACAAAATAATATGTAGCATGAACAAAGTAAGACACTAACAGAAAACAATTGAAGAAAAATAATTACATTTAAAAAACGTAGGAAAAAATAAACAAAAATAAGCAACAACATCAAAAGAAACTAATAAATATTCAGAAAATAACAAATAACGTGAAAAAAAATGCTAAACAAATTTGTTTTAATTTGGTTCCAGTAGCTTTAGTTTTGGGATTTTTCTTTTTCTAAATCTGTTGCTTTTCGACACCTGTTCATCAGTTCTATCAACAAAATTTTCAGGAAAATAAGACGAAATTTTTTTTTTATTTTTCAGAATTTTTAAACTAAACCATCCATTCAGAACATGTCAGTGCTGACGCATCAGTGGTTAAAGAGTTAACATTATACCTTCACACAGGATGAATATCTTTGTCTTTTCACTGGTGGAAACAGCCTCTTTATTATTTTTGTCACTGCAGGTTTGTTCATAGTTTTAAGGGTCTTTTAGCTCCTCTTTCAGGGTACTTTGTATGTCAGGAGGGACTTTATATGACCTGAGTGAGTGGAGCGATTTGTCTGGATCTAAATATACAAGGAAAGCAGCATCAGAAATAGGCGCTTTAAAAGATTAGCTGTGGTGACAACAGCTATTAACAAGCTTAGTCTGTATGCGAAGGAGTAAATGCAATGACAATATTACTTACAAATAAATTATTCTGCTTTGACATATAATCCTAGACTGAAGTGTTTTTATGGCAACGTTTAAATGAATTAGTCAATATGATTTATCACCATGTGTTATAAAGTCATCAGAAAGTCAAAATCAAGTATTTTACTGTATTTCATTCACTAATCATGTATATATTCAGACTAAATTAAAAGATTTTTGTGTCAAGACAGAAAAAAAATAAATGAAGGAAAAAGTCAAATTTTCAGCACAGTACATCATTTACTGAACCGTAAAACATGCGTCTACAATCACTGTCATCTGTTTTACTAGTTGTAGGAGATGACAGTGTTTCCACATTCACTACACAGCCTCTGAACATCCAAATGGATCATATATCTGATGACCAGAACAAGATGACAAACTGCATTTTCTTTCTATGTATTGAAAGACTTATAAGTTCAGAACTATTTTAGATCAGTAGATAATTCTAGTCACTACTGGCTGTTTAAATCTTTAAGGTTAAGGGTTCTTCAGTGATATCGATTAATGCCCCTGCAGGTTTGTAATACTCAGTGGAACTCCACAGCAGGTCTTAATCCTTAGTGACTCGCAGAACTGTTTGGGGCAGATTGATTATAGACTCTGAACTACACCGAGGACTGTTTTTCCAACAGTGTTTAATTGAAGTCTTAATGTGTGATTACCATCGCTTTCATAAAACCATCTATGATTCCTTATCCTATGGACATAGACACAGTACACTCATATCCCTGTTTCCATACGCAAATAATATTTGCAAACCAATCCATCAAACTTGAAAAAACAAAGAGATTAAAAGATGATGAATGAGAACATGAGCCTTAAAGACATGATCATTTAGCTGACCAGCAGCTCATCTGTCTCTTTTTCTGCAGATAATATTTAATAAAGCGCTACCACTGCAACATCATTACACTCCAATCAAGCTTGAAATCCATCTGAAAGCATGACCCCATCTTTGCCCTTGAAGAAACATTCCCATGAGCTCACAGAAACTGAAGAGCCTGTGCATAAGTTGGACTCGTAATTAAAATCCCTTCAGTAATGCGTTTCCAAAAAGGAATCATAGAACACTGAAAGCTGTTTTTTTTTTTTTTGTTTTTTTTTTTAACTGAAAAAATGCAACTAAAATGATGCCATTATTCATTCCATAAATAAATTATGCAAAACAAAAGGCCCATCACAGCTTCTCTGAGCTCAGGGCCATATCTTGGGAATGATTTGTCCTGCAAACAATCCAGCAGCTCAGATATTAAAAATGAATGACATAACAAAAAATAGAGAAGCAGTACACATTTAAATGCTCAAGGCCAGAAATTGCATGATTGTGCTCAATAGAATTCATTAATTATCAAAGTATCTTGTATTTTGCCATTGAATTCTCCCACTATTAAATATCGGATTTAAATACTTTTAATATTTATTTTCTATTTAGTACTGAGCAAATATCACATTTAGCACATTTCACTGCAAGCATGTATGAATGTTCTGAATACTGTAACACATTCTGTTGCCACTTCAGAGGAGCTCATACATCATATCCTTCTACAAACACTGAGTCTGTAAGAGTCATTGTCAAGTCTCTGGAGTCGTGCACTATGATGATAAATTACAGAACATCTGAAGTCTATTTCTAAAGTTCTACACACATGAGGGGATGGCAGCCAGTGCCAGAAGTCCATGATTTAATATCTTCATCACATTCATTATTAGGTTTTTTATCAATTGTGAACAGAGAATACATGGTTTGTCGTGTCCTGTCATTAATCTAAATAGGGTTTTTTTTTCTCTCTAGCTGCAAAGCAAGGATGGGTGTGTATAACAGAGAGATTTGTAGGCTGTTATTTCATATATATATATATATATATTTTTTTTTTTTTTTCATGTGTTTTAATTGACTACAACTTGTTGAGGCACATTTTTAAAATGCATAGAAAAATAGGGCTAAAGTTTGTAATTATTAAAACAATCTATCTAAAAGTACTGTCTTATTTGAAGAGTAAATAGATCTGTATCATTAGGTTGCTTGGATGAGCATCCACAGCTGATGATGGAGAATAAAACAGATTTAACAACATACTCATCAGTATCTCATTAAAAAGGTAATCACCAAAATTCTCCTCCTGATTAAAAATAATCAAAATAATCATTCTGATCCATTATGGAAATTAGAAGTCACTGAGCCAGTAAAGTGAGCTGTGAGGTAAGGGTAAAAAAAAAAAAAAAAAAAAGAGAAAGAAGTCGTCTTACCGTTTACAGAATGCACTCATCTTCCTCCACAGAGTTGGGTGGGGGGTGGGGGGGAGAGAGAGAAAAAGAAATAGTTGAGCTAATTTTCTCTGAACACAGCAGTGCGTTTCTGTCTGTGCGCTGAGAGCAGTGTCAAGTGTGTCCCCGGTGCCATTCTCCTCCTCCCTCCTCCCTCCTCCTCCTCCTCCTCTACTCCTCCACTGCTGAGGAATAAAGACACTGAGGACCATCCCACCTGATGCCGCAGGCCCCTCCCCACAGCCCCCATGTGCTCATAAATGAACGGTTGTGTCATCTACCACATAGAGAGGGAGGTGACACCGAGCATCGGCATCAATACTGAAAAGACAAACAGAAAAGACCAGAACAACAGACTGGTCTCATAATATGGTGTTGTACGTCACACCACTTGATTTGGCATTTGTGTGCTACGGTACATGTACGCAGTTTCAACCTTTCACGTGTTATTGAAAGCCATTTGATCGCATGTGATTTTAGAACTGTAACCCAGTGGGTTTTTTTAACCTTGGGGTCGGGATCCCATGTAAGGTAGCCTGGAATTCAGATTGATTGGCCTGAAATTTCTAGTATTTCATCAAAGCAAAAAGTTACTAATAAAAAATATATGTTGAGTTGTGAGAGACGATCAATATCCATCACAGATATGACAAACTGTGAAGCTGAAACTGAAGCACTGTGCTACTGTTTATCTGTCAAATGCTCACTGTGGTTAGTTTCTGCAGTTCTTACATAATTCATAGTTTGAGTTATTGTTTGTTCAGTATAAAATGTTAGAATTGTAAATAAATGCTGGACTGACTGTATATATCCTGACTGAGGATAATAAAATTCTCACTATGTGCATTAATTTACAGCTGGCTTTTCTGCCTCTGTCCATAATAATATACAATATATAGTCTAAAGGTCACATAAAATCAATGTTTATTTGCAATATAGTACAGCAAACTATCACATGATCAAAAAGTAATTAATTAATTCATGTGTAGGAGTTCAAGTACCTCAGGATCTTATTCATGAGTGACGGAACATCCATGGGATTCAATGGAGCCCTACTGCGTATTTGTTTTCATTGCCATGTAACTCAACTGCCAGTGGACAAATGCTACAAGTTTGGATCTCTTTTTGATTGGCAGGTATTTTTGACATATAAAACCATCACTCGACAGCTCAGCTCAGTCCCTTTGCGGACTTTGCAAGAGAAGTCGGAACAAACTGCAACATATTTGTTGGTATTTGCTCAGTGAAAGTATTTCCTTGTTTCAGTTTAACATAATTTAAACATTTCCTTGTTCAAGTCTGTGTAAGAGAGTGTCAACATTTTATAGAAATGGGACAAAAGGACAGCAGGGGTCATTCCTCTGTGGACCCACCACCTACAGCAGCCATCTTCTAAACCCGAATAAATTAGCAGAACTCCAAAAACGTAAGGCTATCGATTGCCTCAATTATTTTAAGTTGATGAAACTTAAAAAATAAAATTTTCCAGAACTTAAAATGTAGATTCTTATTAAAGTATACTTAAGTTACTTATTAACTTCTAAGGTTCTGTCAGTCCTACTGGGAGTGTCTTTGTCCAAGGACACTTGGACATGTGGACAGACAGAGCTGGGACATGAACCTCTGTCCCTTCAGTCATTGGACGACCTGCTCTACCAACTGAACCACAGCCGCCCCTGAATAATATTACTGTGTTTTGTGATTGTAATTTTTTTTTTTTTTTTGCTGTAATAGATATTAGTGGTTATTTGCAGTGCTCTGAAACTGTATTTCATCATCTACTACATCAGTTAATTTTTTTTCAATCATCCTTATTTGAAACAATAGAAATAACAGTACAATATCATTCTGAGTATTTAATGACATAATTCCACTCACTTGTACCTCATCTATGTTTTTAAGTTATGTTCACTTAGATCCACAATAGTTTCCCTTAATAAAAAAAATATTAGTTGGAAGTATTTTAAAAAGAAGAACATGTTACAGCAACTAAATACATTTGAGATAGTAGTACTATTTCTGAAACTTTGAGTATTCATAACTGAATATATTTAATTATTCTGAAGGTTCATGTTTACAGTGTGGCTCTGGTGCATTGTGGATTGGGTGTCAGGCAGGTACAGAGGTCCCCATGGTACCTAAACTGGTTACTGGGACATTCCCATTATATTGGATCATATGTTAATGTACCCCATGTACCCCTTTGCTCTGTCTGGACCAGTGCAGGGAAGAGGTTTTGACCAAATAAGTTGAAAAGGACCAACGAAGCAAGTTGCAATTGGCAGGTTGGATAAAAAAAACCAGGCTAAGATGAGGTACAGAATCCTAAAATGGTGTATTACTATCTGTGGGAACTGCCAAATGCAATTGGACTGAAATATTTAATATTTTTTTGTAGAAAACACCTGAGGTGGAGACCTTCTTTTTCATGCATGATCTTATGTTTCTCTCTGCAATCTTTTTCTTCATTTTCATAATTTCATATCACGTCCCAGTACACAAACACACACATATTACAATACTCTGTTTTGAATTTTCTTTTTTTTAACGACTAACACTCTACAACGTCTTAGAAAATATTTGTTTCAGACATTACATGTGCTAAATTTGACAAAACAAACAAACTTACTGTAGCTCATGTTTCCAATATGATGGTATTTTGTTCCCAGAGGTGGAAAGTACCTCAGTAAGAGTACTTCGTTACTGTACTTAGATTTTTTTGGTATCTGTACTTTACTTGACTATTTAATTTTCTCGTAATTTTTTACTTTTACTCCCTGCATTTTTACATAAATATCTGTACTTTACTCTTTACATTCTCAGAATAGACTCATTACTTTTTCAAACTAAACAGATGTGACAATATGAAAAAAAAAAAAAGTCACTTCAGAGTGAAAATCAATGGAGGAGAAAAACTGTGACTTTATATATTATAGTTATATGACTATTATCTCACAATTTTGACTTTTCATCTCACAACGTTGACTTTTTCTCTTAAAATTATACATTTTTATCTCATATTTATAACTAATACTACATGAGGACTTTTTATCTCAATTGTGACTCCCCCATTTTCCTAAACTTCCTGTCCATATCCACAAAACTGAGTACTGTGACCTGAATAAACATTATCTACTGTACTCACTTTATTTTAGATACTTTTGAAACTTTACAGATTTTTCCTGGTTAAATAAGTATTATTACATTCATGACAAAAAAGCAGTTTTACTTTTTACTTTATTACAATTGAGAAGTTGTACTTTTAAAAAAAACATTTACTTCAGTAAAGGAGTTGAATCAGTACTTTTATACATACTTTTTGTATTTTTTCACACAAGTAGCTGTACTTCTACTAAAGTACAGAATGTCAGTACTTTGACCACCTCTGGTTGTTACACATGTACATTCATGTACATTGATACAATGGATTTTTAAAGGTTCCACTACTAGATAGAACCTATAAATTGAATGTGTTATAATGTGCAGACCATGTTTTGAGGTAGATCTGGTCGGTTAGAGACAAACATTCCTTTTGAATAAAATGAAGTCTCTCGTTAATTCTCAGAATTTCACATTTTCTATGTATATTAAAAACTACAAACAACTATGACTTTTGACTTTTGCTTTATTACTAACTCAAATTTG
>CM035794.1:60903454-60968454 GCA_020466265.1 Siphamia tubifer | reverse complement strand
TGGGGTATTGATTTACTGCTGGTATACTTCTATACTACTCCACAGTTCATTTTCATCCACCCATGGCACTCATTTGTATGTTCTGTATTTCTGTCCAAGTTGGTTCTGGGACCCTTCCAACAAAAACTGCAGTGAAAGCACACGTTCCAGAAGCCTTCTATTCAAAGAAATATACACAGAGAGCACAAAGATAAGAGCAACCAACCAATTGGCAGTTCATCTAACATGGGAAAAGACTAAACACATATAAGCATTAAACATTATTTTAATCAGACAGCAGGGGTAAGGTTTTGGATAAGTGTGTTCTATTGTCTCATATATTCTTACTTATGTAACAATATATTTCATTTCAACCCATTTCAGTGAGTTTTGTCTTCTTGTTTCAAATTTGTGTCCATAGTGCTAGAAGTTTCTGTGACATTTTGTAAGTTTCATTAAGATGTTAAGAACTGCTAGAAACATCCATGGTGATCTGATGAAGAATTCAAGGATATTCATAGAGATTCTATCACAGGTCATCCACATAGAAATCACTTTACAGACGTTTTTTTTTTTTTTTTTTTAACATTTATGTAGATAACTGAAACAATAATTCCCATATACTGTAGGTAGTGTAGGGGAGACTGGGGACAGTAGAAACATGGGTCAGTTGTAACACTTTCAATCAGGAACAATTTGGACTAACCTCATTTATTTTGTCAGCTCAGTTTAATTCTTATTCCACATGGGAAGTTGTATCCACACATCCATATTTATGAGGGAAAACATTAGCTTGTAGTCAGTAATATTTTCTGTAATTATTTTTGTGATTCATAGTTTGTTTGTAGTTGGACTCATTAAAGGAAGATCTTACTCACATTTTAAATCATTATTTAACAAACTACTTTTATTTTCCTAATTGTTTTTCATTAGTCTGTTCTGCCTAGAATAAAAACTACCATATCTATATCTCTCTGTGTATACTGAATGTTATGTTTTATGTCTTTATTGACATGTTTTAATGTATTGCCAGGATCCAGGCAGGGAGACTACCATTGGAAATAAACCTTTTGGCTAAAAATGGGTGCATTTACATTTTCTTCTTCTGTAAATTGTTGATTAATGCACATTGTCCCTCTATAACAAATAATGGTTATTACTAATAATAATCATAATCATATAGCATGGATTTCACACGGATCAACTATTAGTCTGATATTAGAATATTATGTAAGTGACATATTAAGTCTCATATCAGAATTATACAGGGTTTAAAAGTTGTGTCAGTTATCGTTGTGAAATAAACAAAGATTTATACAACTGTTAATCCACGTGTTCACAATTACCTAATATAATATTATTATATCCTGCTTAGATAAAAGTTCAGCCAATATATCAGTTATCGGCCAATATTGGATACCAACCGATATGTCAGACATCAGATTTTTTTTGTCCTCCAATCAGTGTCGGGCCCAGCAATCCATGTCGGCTCAAGTTAAAATGCAGGAAACAGAGCAGCATAGGTCAAAGTGCATGGGCTGATATTTGATCATCCTTTGAGCATCTTTGAATCCAAGTGAACATTTTCTCTAATTTTCAAGACATTGTGTGAAGCTATTCTAAAAATATTTGTTGTTTTTTGTTTTTTTTTAAAATCCAAAGCAGATTTTAACAGAACAGAATCCACTACCAGACTGAACCCGTTTGGAAAAAAAACGTGACAAACAACAACAAAAAGTGTCAGCAAACATTGCATTTGAAAACACAAGACAAGTTTAAAGTTTGCGTGGAGCCGACCTGTGTAAAGATCAAACGGTTGTAAACACTGACAGGTGTGCTTTTGGGAGACAGTGTTTTTCTTCAGATCCTGGTTTTAAACCTAGCTGCTAATTTGCATAGGTCAAAAGGGTTCAAAAGATGTGGAACTTCAAGTTTTGGAATGACAGCTTAGAGGTTTCAGCAAAGATAAGCTTTCAAAACTACACTTTGAACTTTTTAAACTTAATTTCTTTGTCTCTTCAGTCCTGTCCTTTATTCATCAGCTTTAGTCAGTTTTCTAACTGGTGGCTTGTGGGTAAAACAAACAATTAAGTTGTGACTTAGCCCTGAAACTAAAGCATCTGTTTGTCTTCATGGACATCTATGGCATGGGATTGTTAGTGGTATTCTACTCTTTGTACACGGATATTTAGTTGAACTTGTGTTACTCAAAAGTCTAAAATAAAATGAAAGGTCAGGCTCTTCGCTCTGGGCAGATGTGCATCTCAGACAGCCATTACTTCCCAAAGTCCTCACGGCACCTTCTCATAAGTGATGTTCTCTCACATTTGCCGACTCCAGACATTAAACTGATTACATTCTGGGATAAACCTACTCTCTCTTTTCATTGCCAGAGGAATGCAAACACACCCAGCTCAAGCTTCTGTTCAGCAGCAGGAAACACATTTTGTTGTTATCAGCTTCAGTTGGTTAAATGCTGAATTATTCATGAGGAGGTAAAGGCTTGCCCTCATGAGATTAGCACGCCTAATTGTTCATCCAGTTTGCTGCTTGAATGCAGGCAAGAGTCTGGCTGAACACCAGCTTCAAAATGATTTCTTTAATGAGAAAAGGAGACATGACATTCAGAAACTATTTACTGAACTGCTGAAACTTTTAATATACTCAGCTAAACAATAATGTTTTCCTCCAAGTTTGCAGAAATGACTAATATTAGACATTAAATTCAGGGAAGGGGGCTTATGTTATCACCTTAGGGCATCTATACAAAACCTTAGTTTCACCATAAAATGTAATGTACACTGATATGAATATTTTAAAGATTCACTGCTGCTTTTGTGACAAAAATATTTGTTCTCTATTTTTTTTTTTTTTTTTTTACGTTTTGTAAGTGATTTATCATTATTTATTTTAATATTATGCCCAGGATTTTGCATACTTAAGTGAAAGTTAGTTATTTCAATTCAAAAAGCTCTATAAAAGTTTCCTTCTGCATAAATATGCAGAGGAAGAAATAAATTACACTTTAGGAAACCATTAAATTTCCCTTACTGACAAAATAAATAATAAAATGAAATTATATATATATATATATATATATATATATATATATATATATATATATATATATATATATATATATATATGTATATATATATATATATATATGTATATATAATGTGATAGGAAGCTCTTCATTTGTTTTTGTTTTTCTTTATTATAAAGTCTTAAAACATATGGTCAAGATGGACATTGAAATGACTGATGTAAATGAAATTCATACAATTGTTATTATTGTAATGTAAAATTGTTAATTGAGGGGTAGGATTTTTATAAGTTCTCTGAACTTCAACCTACGCCTTTTGAGTGGTGACTCTGAAATCCTTATTTAGTCTTTTGTTTCTTTTGTTCTGTACTTTATTTTTATTTTTTAAGATGAACTGCTCAACTAAAAATAACTGAACTGAACTGAATTTTCCTATGTTACATTTCCAGATCATGTAGCTGTTCATAAAAGCTCAAATTAAAGTTGAGTTATTGTATCAGGAACAGAAAAACAGAACATAAGTGACTTTTTCAGTAAAATATATGATTAACGGCACATAAAAACAAGTGTCCATTTACTGCCATTGATCCAACTCCATGGGTTTTATTGGTGAATATTGGAACATAACTGTGTTTCAGCGTTCACTACGGAGCCTCTGAACATCCAAATGGGTCACATCTGATCACCATGAAAAGATGACAAACTGCATTGCACATAAATTATTTACATGTAATGATAACTGATATGAAAAGTTAAATTGATCCACTACAATTTAACTTTTCATATCAGTAAACGTAAAGACAGTAGCTTATTGTGGCCAGAGCGTTCTGCCAGGAAAGACATCCAACATAATCATTGTGGTTGTACATCATTCTTACATTAATATTTAAAATATAAAATTATATGCTAGGCTATATGCTAGGTTATATGCTAGGCTGTATGCTAGGTTATATGCTAGGCTGTATGCTAGGTTATATGCTAGGCTGTATGCTAGGTTATATGCTAGGTTATATGCTAGGCTGTATGCTAGGTTATATGCTAGGCTGTATGCTAGGTTATATGCTAGGTTATATGTTAGGCTGTATGCTAGGTTATATGCTAGGCTGTATGCTAGGTTATATGCTAGGCTGTATGCTAGGTTATATGCTAGGCTATATTGTGTCTTAAAGAGATTGTTTAATCTTTTTGTCATAAGTTTAGTATCCAGTGTCTTGTTTCTGTCTTATTTTTCGTAAGTCTCTGTGGTTTTTGTCTTTGATGGATTTCTGGGTGTGGGTTTGTGTTCACCCTTCACCTATTTTCTTCCTGGTCACAGTGTGTTTTGCACTTTCTCTGTTTTTGACCTTTGACCTGGATTTGACTTGGTTCCTGTATCACCCCTCTCTGTGCCACCTCAGACCCTTGATATGACCTGCTTCGCAACGGTAACGTCTTACTGCCCATTTGGTTTTTGACCTGTTTTGTCTGACCCCTGTCTCTGCTTTACTACATTACTTAAAATGTACATAATGTGTTTTAAATATGATACAAATATATAGCTGTGTATAATCTTATGTTTTATAGTCATCAAATATTTATTATGAAAAACAGTGGAAAGATGTGTATTGATTGTGGTAATGAAGCATATGTTACCATACTGATAATTAGATCAGCATCTTAATCAAAGCTTTATAAATATAAATAACATTACATACAATATAAATAATTTAATATAATCGTATTTAAGTTAACGTGAGTACTGCTTACGCAATATAAACAAGATATTCCAATCTCATTTATCTAAGTTTTTATAAGGCAACAAGTTTGTTTTGTTTTTTTATTAAAGCCAACAGTGTACAACTTCTTTACTGGATCAGGTAACGATCGGGTTAACAACGACCGCACAAAATGCCTAACTTCAATACTTTTGTCCTCATAGTGTATTTTATAAAGTAAAGTGCAACTGAAAAAAAAAAACATAGCAAAGAGTTCAGACTGTTTTATGTGAGTGCCCAAGGTGGTACAGAAAGTGATGAATCTGATCAGATAGTAATAATGCCACAACTTTTAAAACAGTTTTTTATGAATGAAACTTGCTTTCAATCTCCACCAAAGCCAATATTACCTTATAAATAAAAAAAAAAATACATTAAGGAAGATATGATCCAACATTCTGAAATGATTTTTTTTTTGTACTCTAGTGTTGAGTTCAATGACTAATGTGTAATATACGAGTTGTTACTTCCACTGACACTCAGTTATCGCGAGTCTCCATTTTGTCTTATGTTATTTGGACTTCCTGTTCAGTTCAGTTGCTCCTATTAAGTATTTTCTAAGCCACACTGGGTAACTATAGTTATCAAAGAAGAGAAAATAAATCTGGAACAAAAAAGTGACCAGAAAGGAAAAACACAGTTATATATGTTTCTCAGGAGCTGGTCGTAACTAAACCAGAGATAAAAACTGGCAGCAATTAACTATAGTATCCAACAAGGCTTAAAAACAAAAAAGAATAATGCAGAAGTACAGTAATAGACTGTATCTGTAATCAGCAGTACACTGGTCTGATCCCAGTAAAAGGAAGGCATTTATGGATGTGTAGTTTGCAGGTTCTATAGGCCAGCGGTGTTAAATATATGGTCTGTGGGCCAAAAGCAGCCCACCAAAGGGTCTAATCGTGTCTGTGGGAAGAATTTATGAAAACTACAAATTACACTGAAGACATTAGTTCGGAGTACTGGTGAGATCAGTCAAATATTTAGTGTAATCTTAGATCAAAATATTTACATTTCTAAACTATCCTTTAACAAAACTGTGAATAATATGAAATCTTAGAAGTAATTTACAGTAATTTTACCAATATGCTGCCTGTTACTAAGTGTTTTGTGTATTTGTACATGTACTGTCATCTGTAATACATGTGTGTAACTGATAAACTGAGGCACAATGTTGTTAAAATTACATTTACTTTTCTTCAAACATTTCAGGTTGTTCATGTTAGTCTTACTGGGCCTGGTCAAGTAAAAGTGAACATCATGGGTCAAAATCATATGTCTTACTGCACTGGACACAAAACGTATCACTTTGTTTGTAGAAATTTTAAATCGTAAACAATTTGTTTACGACTTTATATATTTTTCCAGACTGTCACTAAAATCCCTTCTCCTCCCTCAATTCTCGGATTTCAATTCTGAATTTTATGATCTATTGAATGACTCCCTTTTATTGATAGCAAGACATCACAGCTGTGAGGTCCAGATGAGCACAGGGCCATTGGCGCCATCTTTATTTTAATACCACTTGTAACTTCTCTTTGGTCAAGTGTTCCACTGAAACTTTTTTTTTTTCTTTTGTTGGGTTGTTGAACCCTTTCATGAATGACATTACTGCAGTGGACAGTTATTCAATTTTTAATTAAAGCAACATTATTTACAGTAATGACTCCAACTCTTAACTGATGTCCCATTGTGTTTTCCAATATTTGTTTCACTCCCTTTATTGTAAACGCTGCAGTGACACTTCAATTTTTCCACTCTACAAATAAAGTCTAATCTTATCGTGATAAGAGGTGAACACAGGCCCTTGGACTCACTGTCACTGCCTCCAACAGATCAATGTGTGGATGCAAGACAACATTCTCCAACTAAACTCGGACAAAACTGAAGGCCATAAAATGCCAAAATGATATTCGAACCTCTACTTAAAAGCAAAAAACCTAGAGGTAATAATGGACCCAGACCTAAACTTTAACAGCTACATTAAATCTGCAGCATCATCAGCCTTTTCTTTTAACCATCTCAAACATTTCCAGAATCAAGTGTTTACTTTCTAAATCGGCCTTAGAGAGTCTTATGCCCATTTATCTCTAGCAGGTTAGACTACTGTAAGGGCCTCATGACTGGACTCTCTAAACCAGCTGTAAGACAACTGCAGGGCATCCAGAACGCTGCTTAGGTGCTGACTAGAATCAGGAAGTACGACCATATTAGTCCTGAGCTCAGAGAATAAACTTTGTGAGAAGAAACGGTTCTGCTTGTCTAGAAGTCTGTCCATGGTCTGGTACCAAACCACATCTGTGACATGTTGGTCCCATATGATCCACCTTGGATCCTAAGACAGCCCAGAGTCAGTACTGAACAGACTGAAGCTGCTTTTCACTTCAGTTCAGCTAAACTCTGGAACGGACTCGGACCTAAACTTTAATTAAATCAAGTTTGGATTCAAATCAATATTATCTAGAATGAAGTGTTATATGATAATAATGGATTAGATTTCTATAGCAGTGGTTAGCACTTGTGCCTCACAGTAAGAAGGACTCTGTATATGTTCAGCCCTGAGATGAACTGGAGACTCATACAGGGTGTACCCCGCCTTCAGTGACCCCCGTGAACCTAGTGAGGAAGTAAAGCAGGTTCAGATGATGAGACGACCGATTTCTATAGTGCTTTTCAAGGCACCCAAAGCATTTTACATTATTGATCCATTATTCATTCACTCTCACATTCTCCCTCTGGTGGTGGTAAAGTTAATTTGTTGCCCTGGTGCAGACTGACAGAATTTACCCCTATGGCCTCTCTGATAATCACCAAATATTCATACACCAGTGTAAGTGGCACTGAAGGCAGAGGGTGAAGTGCCTTGCCCAAGGACACAACAGACTGGTTAGAACAAACCGCCAACCCTTCAGTTGACCCGTTGCACCTCCTATGGTGAAAACGGCCCTATCTCACAATGATAAAAAAAAATCCTGGATCCAGACAGTGCTGAGATCAGCACCACACTTCAATAATGTTATTCTTTGTGCCAGTATCATTTCCCGAAAAGTTTGTGAAAACTCTTGGACAAAATTTTTAGTTATCTTGCAAATAGACAAACCCAGATCTGATAACAGAACATCATAATTATTGAATTACCTACTGTGCAAAGAATACAGTACATGCTCACATTTTACTTCTCATGATTTTTGTATTTTTTTTATTTCTTACAGGAATATGTTATTTTTTTAATACTTTAAAAATAAATACCATGTTAAATTGTTTACATGGGTTCCAATAAATAATTTTGTATTATTTAAAAAATACAAAATATTTACATACAAATATGTTTAAAAATCTAATTGGATATATGTAATTTGAGAAATATCACTAAATTATTAACACATGCATGAAAATTTTAAATACAACGTAAATAAACATCTAAGTTTTTTTTTTTCTACATTAGAAGCTGAACTTCCAGTGCTAACATTGCATGCATATAACTTATCAGTTTATTTTGGGATTTCTCCTGCCGCCTAGTGGTCAGAAATCAGTTAGTGCAGCTTTAATGTTAAGACTTCAGCTCGCTGATTATTCAGGTTTTACTGAACAATCAGCAGTTTTGTAGTCATGTTAGTTTGGGTGGATTGCATGCATTGCCTTTTTCTCAGCCTGCTAATGTTGACCTTTTGTCACACAGTGGCAAAAAGCTGAAAAAAAGGATTGATGTCCCATTTCTTTTTCTGCAGCCACAGTGGGCACAGTTCATTTTGTTTAAGGAGAGGCTGATGGTGTACTCGCATCCATCAAATGTGTGACATACGGTTTTTCCTCTCCTTGTAGACACAACAAGGTAGGCGTTTCAAAGAAATGATGTCACTGGTAATTTGATTTCCTGTGCTCTGCAAAGATGCTGGTGGATGTCTGTAATGCCAGGGGACTTGTTTGAGAAAAAAAGATATGGTGAGTCCAATTAATCATGGAGTGCACTTACAGATGGGCAAATGGAATTTCGAATGAGCGCTTTTTTTGTTTCATTAACTTATAAAGCCTCTGGGGTTGAAAGTAAATGAAGATGGATACATCAACAGTCTGCAGGGGGAAAACATGGAAATGAAATGGAAAAACCTATTGGCCTCTGGCCTATGGCAGGGAATTAAAAACAGAGTAGAGGAATGTCCTTCAAGTCCACAAACCTACTAAAATATTCTAATGAGAACAGGTTGAGTCAGTCAGTTCTAAGGAAACTCTGTTTTCAGTTTGACAGTTTAACTCAGTTTGGGTCTTTTTTTTTTTTTTTGCTTTTTCAGATTAATTCCTCAATAAAGACTTTTAGTGGCTGACTCTTCTAGGCAGTAGCATCATGCTGCTAATACTTCATGTTGCACAATCAAATGGATACTGGTGTGTTGACATGTGTTTGGAAGGACCTACCACTGCTGGTGTACTGATTTTTAACAAAAAATATTAGTACATAATATATGGAAAAACTGTTCTGGCACACATCATGGCTACAGTCGATACAGATGTCCTGCTCATGCAGATTTGAAATGTGAACATCAATAAGGTTTAATAGGAAGTTGTTTTTTTCCCCCAAAGTAAGATGTGAAGATGATTCGTAGTGGTAGAGTATATATACGTATGTATATATATATATATATATATATATATATATATATATATATATATATATATATATATATATATATATATCTCTATATATATATATATATATATAATATATATATGTATATATATATGTATATGTATATATAGATATATATATATATATATATATATATATGTATATATATGTGTGTGTGTATATATATATATATATATATATATATATATATATATATATATATATATATATATATATATATATATATATATATATATATATATGATTTGATTTGATTTGATTTGATTTGAATGATTTATTTCGAACATGTGCAAAGTGCAACAATATTCAATACAGCAATAATAATAATAACAATGACATGTTCGAAAAGGAGTAGGATGAAGCATAAGCTTATGTATATATATATATATATATATATATATATATAGTATATATATATGTGTGTGTGTGTGTATATATATATATATATATATATATATATATATATATATATATATATATATTTATATATATATATATATATATATATGTATATATAGATGTATGTATGTATATATGTATATGTATATATATGTATATATTCACCTTCTACAATTTTCTTATTTAGCCATTTCTATAACTGCTACATCATGCATTTTCCCCAGGGATTAATAAAGCATTCTGATTCTGACCTTTTCAGGCATGTAAGGATCTCAAATGACTCAGTTATTTGTGTTTTTTGTTAGTTTTAGATCCATGAAAGCTATTGTGTTTTTTGTTAGTTTTAGATCCATGAAAGCTATGGATAAAATGTTAGACTTACTTATGTTACAAACTTTCCCCCACTTCCTCACCAGCTTCACCTGACCCGCACCGTGGAGCTGCAAGTTGTTGCTGATCTACAGCTATTTAAGCAGTGAAGCTTCCAGTTGCTGGTGCGGTACCATTTCACTATTGACACTATGTTTACATGTATGAAATAAACTGCTCCTAATAAATAAATAAATAATGCATACATGTAGTGGACTTTTGTTTTTGCTTCAACAACCAGTTTTAATTAATCATTTCCAATGAAGTCTTGTTTACAAATCTTGAAATTAGTGACTGAAATGCATCCTTTTTCATTATTAAAACCCACTTAATATTATATATTAACAAGGTCATTTTTTCAATAAATCATTGCAGTATGTTTAATCAAAATATATCTTAAAAATAATGTAAGCCTGTTTTATTAATATAAGTAAGCTCATCCTCAACTGTTAGACTCAGCTGCTGCAGTTTGAGTGCTTTGTTTCATTCTTCTGCATAACTGCATATTTTGTTATGGACTTTAAACAATGTCATCCATCTTACAGATATTTTGTACTTGCATTCTGCATATAATGTTATACATACAGTATATAACATACAGTATGTGATAAGGGTGTGTTTGAGCACTCAGATCGATCAGAATAATACAACACATGCATACATACATACATGCACATCCATCCGTAAATGTGCAACACCTGCAAAATACAAGCATAAAATGAGCTTTGCTAACGTTATACGCTGTAGACTCATAAATCACAACATGCATTACATAGGGTCGACATCAATATGTAAAAGCCTTTGAAGATGGAGGTTCAGGAATTTCAGTGGAGGTTGAATTTTTCAGTGCAGACATACATGAAATAACTCCAATTATTTCATGTAGTTTAGTTAAATTATTACTCTACCACTTAAAGGGGAGGCAAAGGCTAATGTTTCTGGTTCACTTTGTATGTTTGAAATTTCAAATGTCGACGAAAACATACATTTTGCTTCAATTTATTATTTATTTATTTAGAAGCAGTTAATATGCTGACATGATGGCACATGCATAAACAAATATGTGACGATAGGTGACGGTATACCCCCCCTCTTCCCGTGTGTAGTCAGTCGCGAAAATTCCTAATTTAGTTGTAAATTATTCTTAGATGAGTTCTGATGTAACTTTGTTTGGTCAATTATTAGTTCAGCTTGAGTTGTGTTTTTTTTGTTTGTTTTTTTTTTTTTACAAATTTAGCCCTAGTTTAGCCTCAGTTTTCACAGCAACACACTTTAAAAACATCTATTTATGCTAAATAGGTTTTCCATTTCAACAATGAAGTACTTTTGAAAATGTATATTTTAGTTTTCCACATTTCAGTAGTAGTTTGTCCACTCAGTGTACTGCAGCAGTACACAGCAGTTCCAGGGTACCTTTCACTACTGACTAGACTGATCAGGCTAATGCTAATGTTTGCTAGTGCACACAAACCTGCTGGATTTCTTAGAAAACAGAAAATTCATACGTTTTACTCAAATGCCAAACTATATTTGCAGAGAAGTGATTTAATTACTTTCAGAAGTGGAATTTACCTGATCTAAAATGAAGGCTGTAAAGCCACATGTGGTGCATTGGAACACTGTCATCAGCGTTTTACCTGTTAATTACAGACAACCACTTGTTTCCCTGTCACTTCTTTTGGGATACGATATAAGACTATTCCCTTAGCAGGATCATGTTTGTGATTGCATCCGACTGTACAAAAACGCTCAGGCATTGTTGATTTCCTGCCGTCTGTTAATGGAGATTCAGTAGTTAGCATTAGCACCGTCAAAATTGAAGCTCTCTATGATGTGATGACAAGTGGGAATCCCCTATAGGTGCGAGGTTTGTTTGGCTGAAGTGACTGTTTGGCGCAGAGGTGTCCAAATCCAGTCCTGGAATGTTAGTATCCTGCATGTTTTAAATATTCCCTCTTCCATCACACCTGGAAGCCATTACATCATTACCAGACTTCCCCTAAGCTTTATGATGAGCTGACCATTCATTGAACCAGGTGTGGTGGAAGAGGGACATATCTAAAACAGGCACGATACTGGTCCTCGAAGACTGGATTTGGACACCACTGGTTTAGCGCCTTCCATAAGACAGATGTTCAGCCCTGTGATCTGCACCTGTGGTGAAGGGATCGAAGAGATGGAAGTCAGATACAAGTTATCTCATCATCTGAACCCGCTTTATCCTCACTAGGGTCACAGGGGTCACTGGGGGCCTAATCCAGTTACAATGGGTGAAGGCGGGGTACACCCTGTATGAGTCTCCAGTTCATATATATATAGACAATCGCTCTCACATTCACACCTATGGACAATTTAGATTAACCAATTAACCTATCAGTGCATGTGTTCGGATGGTGGGAGGAAACTGGAGTACCTGGAGAAAACCCACGCAGACACGAGGAGAACATGCAAACTCCACACAGAAAGGTCTAGTGTGGGAATCGAACCAGGGTCCTTCTTGTTGTGAGGCACGAGTGCTAACCACTGAACCCCCCCCCCCCCCAGTTACCAGTTACCTTTGATGGGTTTTTTTTATGACTACCAATTTGTGTACAGACTAGTTCACAAGGCTTTTATGTTATAAAACCAGGGTCAGAGAAGTTGATTTCTGAGTTTCTTGAGCTGACTTCAGAAGAACAGTCTGTAATTTTCCTCAGTTGCAGTCTGTGCTTATATCATGTCAAGGTTTTCAGCAGCTACTTTATTCAAATGTTATATCCACTTCATCTTTGCAAAAACTCCACTGGTCAATAGGGATGGGAATGGATAAGAATGTAGGGATTCCAGTTACATTATTGAGTCTGAAAACCTGCACATAAAAAAAAAGCACTGTTTCTAATGGATCACATGGGACACGATCTGCCAATGATTCCAGTTATTGATGTCACTTAATGATTTAATTCTCTATTGATTCTCATTGGCTTGGGGAATAAACTATACAACAAATGGCTTTGTTTGCATTAACTTTTTAATGTTAGATATGCACAAAATTTTGCCTTCAATTCACCTCATAGATCTACCTGCTGCAGCCTCTGAGCCAGGCAATCGATTGCCTCAATTATTTGAGGTTGATGATCTTAAAAAAAAAAAAAAAATCCAGAACTTAAACTTTAGAGGCTTTACTAAAGTACACTTAAATTAAAACATTACTCATTAACTATAAAATACTTAAGTTAGTGTTCCAATGTTCTGTCAGTCCTACTGGGAGACAAAGTCAAGGTTCAGTGTCTTTGTCCAAGGACATTTTGACATGTGGACAGCTGAACCTTTCGCCCTTCAGACCAGCTCTACCAACTGAACCACAGCCACCCCTATAAAATTACTGTTTTGTGATTGTAATTTTTTTTTGGTGTAATAGATATTGGTGGTTATTTGCAGTGCTCTGAAATTGTATTTCAGCATTTACTACATCAGTTAAGTTTATTTTTTTCAATCATCCTTATTTGAAACAATAGAAATAACAGAACAATATCATTCTCAGCATTTAATGACTTAATTCCACTCAGTTGTACCTCATATGTTGTTAAGTTATGTTCAATTATATCCACAATAGTTCACCTTAATAAAATATATTAGTAAAAAGTACTTAAAAAAAAAACATGTTACAGCAACTTAATACATATGAGTTAGTAGTACTATTTCTGAAACTTTGAGTATTCACAACTTAATATATTTAATTATTCTGAACTTTTGGGTTTACAGTGCAGAGGAGTTTAATGTTCGTGGGTGCAGTAGAAAACAGTTTGCTTTAGGCTAAACTCCTAGAGTTACTGTCCCATTGTGAAACAGTCAATCAGAGACAATACATTGGTGCAGTTAGATATTGTCATAATAGAAGCTCTGCAAGTGTTGACAATGGCCATAGTGTCACATGTACATATTTTAGAGGCTTCTCAACCAAAATATAAAGATGACCTGATGGGACATTTGACATGTTGTTGCAGAACTGATTAGTAGAATTGTTAAGCAAACGGACTAATGATTCAAAGGAACTGAGCTACAAGAACTCCTTCTCAATTCCCATCCTAATTGCCTAATCAATAATATGATGACTGATTGTTTCCATATGTTCTCCTTATGTTTGCGTGGGTGCTCAAGCTTCCTCACGCCATCCAAACACATGCACCGATAGGTTAATTAGTTCATCTAAATTACCAATAGGTGTGAATGTCAATGTGAGTGATTGATTGTTCATCTCTATACAATGAACTGGTGACACGTCCAGACTGTACCCCACCTACACCCATATGTAGCTGGGTTAGGCTCCAGAGACCCGCGTGACCCCTAGTAAGGATAAAGCAGGTTCAGAAGATGAATGAATGATTGTTTCCATGCAGATTTTTTTCCCCCTCTTTTTATTCATATCTTCTGTAAAAGCAGCTAGTTATGCATTCCCTGGTGACCCTGATGGAGGTTGATGAATGATTAAAATAAATGTGTCCTATGACAAGTCCTGCTGGGACCTGGTACTCGTGGTACTGTCCTCCTTCTTCATGCACCTTAGAAGTATTTGAAGTTGTGCCAGGATCTTCTACTCAGATGCACTCTGGCTTGAGTTTGTTTTCCAGTTTCAGGTTGTCAGAGATGTAAATGCCAAGGAATTTGCATGAAATGGTGATGAAGCAATGGAAAAATGTAGAAAGGAGGAGACAGGATGATACTCTTTTCCTGGCTAAAATATCAGACTCCCTGTGAATATTCAGCTCCTTAAATGCACTTCATCCTCACTGAAAATTTCTTTAATTACATTAGTGAGATTTTCATGTTTTGACTGAAGAATCCTATGGAACACTATTTCCATTTTATCATTTTACCATGGAAAAAGCTGGAAAAAAAACTCTGCAGTCTTAATAATGGATTTAATTTCATTTTCACCTGTTGTCCTTGGCCTGATGCTGAAAGTCTAAAGACAGAAACTATATCACAAACACAACATAATTGGAAAAATGTAGAATAAAATACACTATAATGTAAGAGGAAACTATTCTAAAATATAATAAAAAATACACAACAGCAACTATGTTCAGTTTCCACATGCTCTGATTTAGCTGATCAATGGCGTTATAGTGGGTTTTTACTTTTTCTGGTCTTTATTTTCAGTCTTTAGATTCTTTTATGGATTATGTTTAATACATTTTTATATAACCCACAACTATATTAGTTTATATAAATACAACATATACAACATGTATATATATATATATATATATATATATATATATATATATATATATATATATATATATATATATATATATACATGTATCTGAGTTTCAGCACCAAAGGGTCACCGGTTCAATTCCATGGACTGGTAGAAAAAGCTGATGTACCTTTTTAATGAGGTGCTTAACACCCCTTTGCTCCCGCTTCTGCTCGTCTGCAGTGTGCGGTGTGTTCCTGCATGTTCTAGTGATGGATGATTTAAAAGCAGAAGTTACATTTCAGTGTGTAGTGCATGTGCTGAATATCTACCTAATAATGCAACAAATCTCTGTCTGCAGTGTTCCTTTTTGTCTGTGGAACGCCTAACACCTGCACAAATGATCCAAAATTTGGAGGGTGACTTTCCAGTACTATGGCGGATTGCAGTGCAAAGCGTCATCCCATTACGACATACAACAACTAAGATATTAAGCTAATTTCATTGAACTTTCCACATTTACCATTCTGAGCATTGCTGTGTGCACTAGGTTTTAGGTTTATTGTTTATTGTTATTTCACATGAGTACATGAAACAAAATTAGTACTCAGGACCAGTAGTATACAACCCTAAATAAAAATCCTAGAACAATGATCTCATAAAATACTAACATAAAAACTTAATACTTAAGAAATAAATAGGACAGCTACAGTGCAGGCATTGTTTAAGTCTCGCCCCCTGATTTGGCTACAGCTGCAAATGAACTCTCATCTACATCCCATTCCCATAAAGCAGTTCACTCTTATCATTGATATCCTCACAGTTTGATTCTGCCTCATTATCAAAACACAAAGGCTTACTTTTGCACTGTAGTGGATTACTAATGCCGACTAATTGCTGTTATAGACAAGGTCTCTATACAAGGTCTCTATGACAACAACACAACTGTGCTACCAGTCACTAACAACTTCAGTCCCCCCAGGAATTCACTGACATTTACGTCATTGTTGCAGCCACAAATCCCTGATGACATTTACCAAACAGTTGCAGTAAAAGTTACGGTGTTGTTTATGCTTTTCTTGCAATTTGGAAATGACAACTGTGATAAATAGTTTAAATATTCAAATTTTTGTAGGCTACTACATATTCAGTAATTAGACTATTAACATATGGACCTATTTGCATATAATACGTGTCCATATAATTGCCCTCATTCTCAATGGCGTGTGCTGCTGTGTTTTTTTTTTTTTTATCTGGAAGTCATGTTAGCTATTTCTGTCCATGTTGGTTGCAATGCATTTATCCCTGTCTTTCTCAAAGCAGATCATGTTGTGATTGTCGGTAAGTTCGCTTGTGACTGAGACTATTATTATGGTGCATTCACATTAGATAAAGAAGGTCTGTAATTGACCTAATTAACAGGCAGAACGTCTGATTCACCTTCAACCTTCAGATCTTTTTCATTCATTTTTGGTGTGTTTGTTATTAGCCGTAGTTTAGAAGGCAGAAGCACATTGCCCAGTTTCCTACTTTCATGCATTCAAGTCTGAAAGTAGACAGTGATATTTTAGTGTCGGATGAGTGATTGGTAGCTCATTTCACGACTGTAATAATATATCTTGCTGGGTGTTGATTAGTGTCACCTGCATGAGCATGCCACAAAACACTACAGTGGTAGGGTGTCTGACCCACCGGAGACTTTGTTTTACTAATTCCACGAGCAGGAACAACAACCGTTCACATTATCATGCTCACAGATTCCAGTACACACTTCCAAAACAGCCCCAACTAATTATTATAGTCTTTCTTTCTGCTCCTTTCAACTCATTTCACCCACTTCCATTAGTAGCAAACAATCTCATATTTTCTACTGGCTCTGCACTAGTACTGGCAATAAAGGATATTCTTCATCTATTCCACTGTTATATTTCATCCATTTTAATGTGTTAATATTAAATCTGCCCTCTTTCATAAACCTCTTCAGCAAATGTTCCTTTTAGGCAGTGGCTCTCAAATCCGGTCCACATGTCCCAGTGTCCTGCAAGACATAGTGAAGGTCAAAATCAAATCCTGGATGGAATTTTCATCTTACACACTTCCAATTGGTATCAAAATGTTTGTCTTTCATTTCTACATCTTGTATGTATAGATTTTGACCTAATGTTGACCCGAGAGGTCAGGGGTCACTCAGTCAATACCTAACAAACTTAAATGTACTATAACGTAAAACAACAGTGGCGAGAGACTTAGTTATTATTACTGACAGAAAGGAAACTTGACAGTGGGCTTCAAAATGTCATGACCTTTGATCTTGAGTGACCTTGAAAGGTCAAAAACAAGGTCACATGGTTTTATATGGTCATACCTCCAAAAAAAAGTGTTGACGAGTACTCGTTACTAGTGGTGACAGATAAAAAACTACATGTAAGCTCCAAAATGACATCATGGCCTTTGACTTTGTGCAACCCTGAAAGGTAAATCCCATAGTCTCATGTTGTGAGAGGGAATATTTCTTTCATTAAGAGCTAAAATGTTCACGACACACCACATGCTTGTTTTGTTTCTTCTTTTTTGTGAGATATTCACACCACATACACAATTTACACACTCTACCGCATACAAAATATTTACACAATCAAGACAGGAACACAGATTCATAGCATCTGCCCCCCCCCCACACACACACACGGAGGTCTGTGCTCTCCAAGTGGTTTTACAAATCTCCAAATAATTCCACAAATTCACAACACATATTGTAATGAACATATTACATTATATTCAGTTTCAGTTTGTTGTGCATCATTTGTATCCATCTGTCTCCCCTTACTCCCCTGCTCTCCACACTCCAGTGACTCTCTCTTTTTTTCCCCTCCTCCTTTACCTTCTCTCTTTTACCCCAACTAGTCATAGCAGATGTCCATCCTCCAAGAGTCAGAGTCTCATTGAGGTTTCTGTTAAAAGGAAGTTTTTCTTCACCACTGTCGTCACTAGTTTTTTTCTCCTGGAAGATTCTGTTGAGTTTCTGAGACTGGTTTCAACTGCCTCTATACAGTATATAATGTGTCTCTGATGATTTGGCACTATAGAAATAAAATTTGATTTGATGCATATCATTGTGGTTTGTATGTTGTCATCTTTTGTCAAATTAATTTATTACTCTACTAAAGAATTGGTGGAGTCATATTTTTTTGTTAGTTAGTTAGCTAGATAACTCAAAAAGTTCTGTTTGGATTTGGCAGAAATTTTCAGGAAATGTTGATACTGACACAAGGAAGAAGTGATAATAAACATTTGGTGGTGATCAGAGGAAGGGGGGGTGGGGCATGCGTGTCTTTCATGAGGGTTGGCTTGTTTGCCTTGGTGGAGTCTGCACTCTGAGTGTTTTTTTAGTTTCCTTATGGAATTCCTTTGTAATTTTATTTTCATTTTGTGTTTTGGTTGATGGTCTGCCCATCATCTATTGGCCTATTACATTTCAACTGCATCTGGAACATTTATGTTTAGAAATGTCTGACATTAGTAAACCTTAAAAAGCCTTGTATTGTTCCCAAATACATACTGCTAAAGTGTGAAAAAAAAAAAAAAAATAAACCAAGGATATGCACAGAAGACTCTTTAGAAATGTGAAGATGGATAAAAGCAGAGAATTTGGAGACCAATGCTGGGTCTTAATGGCTCTGACAGAGTGATGAGACAGTGGAGCCAGACAGCTGTTGAGTAAACCTGGGCTTTAACCGTAGAGTAAACCTGGGCTTTAACCGTAGAGTAAACCTGGGCTTTAACCGTAGAGTAAACCTGGGCTTTAACCGTAGAGTAAACCTGGGCTTTAACCGTAGAGTAAACCTGGGCTTTAACCATAGAGTAAACTTGGGCTTTAACCGTAGAGTAAACCTGGGCTTTAACCGTAGAGTAAACCTGGGCTTTAACCATAGAGTAAACTTGGGCTTTAACCGTAGAGTAAACCTGGGCTTTAACCATAGAGTAAACTTGGGCTTTAACCGTAGAGTAAACCTGGGCTTTAACCGTAGAGTAAACCTGGGCTTTAACCATAGAGTAAACTTGGGCTTTAACCGTAGAGTAAACCTGGGCTTTAACCGTAGAGTAAACCTGGGCTTTAACCATAGAGTAAACTTGGGCTTTAACCATAGAGTAAACCTGGGCTTTAACCATGGAGTAATCCTGGGCTTTAACCGTAGAGTAAACCTGGGCTTTAACCGTAGAGTAAACCTGGGCTTTAACCGTAGAGTAAACCTGGGCTTTAACCATAGAGTAAACTTGGGCTTTAACCGTAGAGTAAACCTGGGCTTTAACCGTAGAGTAAACCTGGGCTTTAACCATAGAGTAAACTTGGGCTTTAACCATAGAGTAAACCTGGGCTTTAACCATGGAGTAATCCTGGGCTTTAACCGTAGAGTAAACCTGGGCTTTAACCGTAGAGTAAACCTGGGCTTTAACCGTAGAGTAAACCTGGGCTTTAACCGTAGAGTAAACCTGGGCTTTAACCGTAGAGTAAACCTGGGCTTTAACCGTAGAGTAAACCTGGGCTTTAACCGTAGAGTAAACCTGGGCTTTAACCGTAGAGTAAACCTGGGCTTTAACCGTAGAGTAAACCTGGGCTTTAACCGTAGAGTAAACCTGGGCTTTAACCGTAGAGTAAACCTGGGCTTTAACCGTAGAGTAAACCTGGGCTTTAACCGTAGAGTAAACCTGGGCTTTAACCGTAGAGTAAACCTGGGCTTTAACCGTAGAGTAAACCTGGGCTTTAACCGTAGAGTAAACCTGGGCTTTAACCGTAGAGTAAACCTGGGCTTTAACCGTAGAGTAAACCTGGGCTTTAACCGTAGAGTAAACCTGGGCTTTAACCGTAGAGTAAACCTGGGCTTTAACCGTAGAGTAAACCTGGGCTTTAACCGTAGAGTAAACCTGGGCTTTAACCGTAGAGTAAACCTGGGCTTTAACCGTAGAGTAAACCTGGGCTTTAACCGTAGAGTAAACCTGGGCTTTAACCGTAGAGTAAACCTGGGCTTTAACCGTAGAGTAAACCTGGGCTTTAACCGTAGAGTAAACCTGGGCTTTAACCATAGAGTAAACCTGGGCTTTAACCATAGAGTAAACCTGGGCTTTAACCGTAGAGTAAACCTGGGCTTTAACCGTAGAGTAAACCTGGGCTTTAACCGTAGAGTAAACCTGGGCTTTAACCGTAGAGTAAACCTGGGCTTTGACCATAGAGTAAACCTGGGCTTTAACCGTAGAGTAAACCTGGGCTTTAACCGTAGAGTAAACCTGGGCTTTAACCGTAGAGTAAACCTGGGCTTTAACCGTAGAGTAAACCTGGGCTTTAACCGTAGAGTAAACCTGGGCTTTAACCGTAGAGTAAACCTGGGCTTTAACCATAGAGTAAACCTGGGCTTTAACCGTAGAGTAAACCTGGGCTTTAACCGTAGAGTAAACCTGGGCTTTAACCGTAGAGTAAACCTGGGCTTTAACCGTAGAGTAAACCTGGGCTTTAACCGTAGAGTAAACCTGGGCTTTAACCATAGAGTAAACCTGGGCTTTAACCATAGAGTAAACCTGGGCTTTAACCGTAGAGTAAACCTGGGCTTTAACCGTAGAGTAAACCTGGGCTTTAACCGTAGAGTAAACCTGGGCTTTAACCAGGTGGTATAAATACTGTGTACAACTCATTGCTTGCTATGGTAGCTCCTTGTAGTAGATGCTCATACTACTGTAGATCTGGTAAGCCATAGTCTGGTGGCCAGTGGTGGGGATACCACAATCTACAATATTTTGGATGTGATTGTAGAATCAGTTTTGGCCACAATTCTTCATACAGGACCTTTAATGTTGTTAATGGGTGATAAATGCTGGTTGGAGGGGATCCATGTGGATTTTTGCCTCAGGCCACAAGATAATCCACCTTTTCCTCTGAATATGGACAGGATGGTGTTGAACAGTATGTCCTGCCAGCTCTACCACAGTGTATTGACTGCACTGACTTTTATTACAGTCGGAGCAGCCGCTCTAACGTCTTGTGAATATAAAGAATAGGCTGGTGCAAGGCCTGTAATGTTTTCCACAGTAGCAGAGACACATTGGCATTGTATGTGATATTAATTTTCAAGAGAACTTTCAGCAGTTTTAGATGATGACCAGAGACTGGAACAGGTTTCTGTGTTATTAAACTGTCGCAGGACATTTGATGGATGGTTCCCTGTAGATTTGAAGGCTTGTTTTTCATTTGATTGTATCTTCTTCTTGTTCTTTTCCTCTTCCTCTTTTTTTAATAGATTATGAATCAAATAATTAAAAGTTTGATGCTTTCTGACAAAGTTTCTTACTGTTGTACTCTGCCTGAAATCACTTTTCACGTGCTCTGTTATTTGGTTCAATAAAGTCTTGTCCTGAAGTTGTAAAGAATAGTTTAATTCCAACAGGAGTTTAATAGTGATCATAAATTTAAAAACTCACGAGAGGTCTGGCTTCGTTTCTGATTTAAACAAAGGAATGCTGCTAATATGTCATTCTGATTGTCCACAATATTTCATTTCACTAACACTGACTCTACTGCCTAGATAAATACACCAATATAAAGCCTCTTTCCAGTAACTTTTTGTGTCTTCTTCTTCTTAATTTAACTTGCCAAATTTATTTTTTCAGTGTTCTAAAAATGTATCAGTATTCACAGTGTTTTCTTACTTATGACAATACAGAAGATTATGTTAAGAGGTAAAAACAGCCACTTCCCCAGATACTCCAGTAAAAGTACAAACACTATACTGTGAAAACATTCCACTCAATGTGCCTTCACAACCACTGAAATAAAATACACGCAATTAGAGAAATACTTCAAATATGGAAAATACAAGGAGTTATTATGCCATAAAATTACTTAATAAATAATAATAATAAAAATATTTTAATGTTAAATATGATGATTTTAGATTAATTTTACTGAATTAAAGGGAAAAAATACCTCTGGTGTGATTTCACCACCTTGGCTTAAATAGATTGTGGTTTTCTTCTAAAAAGCTTTATATTGCATTAATTACTCTGCCAAGAAATGTAATGTAATCATCAGGGTTTGTCTGCCCGTTTGTCCTTGTGCAACATAACTCAAAGTTAAGGAGGGATTTGGCTGGAATTTTCAGGAAATGTCGATACTGGCACAAGGAACAACTAATTAAATGTTGGTGGTGATCAGTGGGGGGGGCACACGTAGTTCGATAACTCCAAAAATTATGGGTGGATTTGGTTGAAATTTTTTGAAAATTTTGATACTGACACGAGGAACAAATAACAGTTTGGTGGTGATCAGTGTGTGTGTGTGTGTGTGTGTGTGTGTGGGGGGGGGGGGGTTGGGGGCACATGCATGTCTTTTATGGGAGGGGCCTGATCTGCCTTGGTGGAGTCTGCGCTCTCTGAGTGTTTTTCTTTTTTTTTCATGTTCTATAACAGGTTTCATTCAATGCGTCAGATGTTTCTCACTGTTTGTGCTGCTTGTTGTCATGGGAAGAAGTCAGAAGTCACACTAAATAATGAATTTAATCCTTTATCATGCAAGTGACTAATTCCAGTAGTTTCTACACAAACACACAAACGCACAAACAGTTAACAGTTCCAGTGAGATAACAATGTCAGGTCCAATGTGGTCTGTAAGGTCCACCTCTGCATGAATAGTGTGTGTGTGTGTGTGTGTGTGTTGTTTTGTTGAAAAATTGAGGATGCAAGATAAATGTTTATTTTAACTCTGCAAAAACAACAAACCTTGAGGTTTCCTAAGACTTTTGCATAGACCAAACATAAGTAATAATAAAAACATATATATATATATATATATATATATATATATATATATATATATATATATATGTATGTGCATTCCCAGCCAAAATACAGACAACAAAACTAACAAAGAATTTTCATCTCGGTGTTCAAAGAAATGTCAGTTGTACATGAATTGTAAAAAGTCAAGAAGTATTCTCTTATTTAAAATGAAACACACTTTTAAGGGTATCTTTTCCACTATGTTGGTGAATATAAACTAAATAAATAGTATTTTTAACAACCCTATGAAGCAGGACAAGAGTAAACCTCTCTTGGAAAATTCTTCCTACATTTAAAGGTCCACCTCAGTTTAATGCAAATTTTTCATATGCTTTTATGATGAGCAATCCACTCTATAAGGTTATAAGGTCTGTCTATGCTGTTTGCTTCTAAAGAGTTGTGCAGTTGATCTGTGAACGGAGTGGAAAAGTGATTTCAGTGGTATGAAGGCATAACAGAAAAATATACCAGTGCAGGGTCATGACATCAAATGGAATAAACAGCATTATGGAAATAGAAGGACAGAGTTCAAAAGAAAACAAATAGTGAAATACCATCATTTTCAGACTCATTTGCGTCTAATTATTCATATTGACAGCCTGCCCGAGAGAGGGAGGGGGTGTCTTCATCTAAATGTTGGCAACATTGTCTATTTCAGCTCTTTTCCAGAAACAACAACAAACAAACAATAAAAAAATCTTTTTCCTGATTGGTTGAAAAATGTTGCTAACTTAAGACAACTGTACAAGTACACAGTTGTCTGCCATCGACACATTCATAGAAAACATGGCAATTTTTAAGTAAAATCTTTTACTTAAATAAAAAAAGAAAAGAAAAAGAAGTTAATAATTTATTACATCTGAACCCACTTTATCCTCACGGGGGTCATGGGGGTCACGGGGGGCCTAATCCAGCTATGGGTGAAGGCGGGGTACACCCTGTATGAGTCTCCAGTTCATCTCAGGGCTGAACATATATAGACAAACAATTACTCTCACATTCAGAGCTATAGGCAATTTAGATTAACCAATTAACCTATCAGTGCATGTGTTTGGATGGTGGGAGGAAACCGGAGTACCCAGAGAAAACCCATGCACACATGAGGGGAACATGTAAACTCCACACAGAAAGGTCTGGTGTGGGAATCGAACCAGGGTCCTTCTTGATATGTGAATGCTAACCACTGCACCACTGTGCTGCCCTTAGTAGTCAAAATAATGATAATTAGTATTATCAATATTATTATTACATTATATAATATTTAACTATTTATATAGAACCTTTTAAAAACAAAGTTTACAAAGTGTTTTGGCAGACAAGTAGAAGGGCACAACAGCAGAATAAAACAACTCAAAAACCAAGAACAGCAACACAGAGTAGAACTGATATTAAGTGAGATGAGGTAAAGAGGACAAAAATAACAGAACATGATGGTATTAGATCCAAGCAAAATGAGATAATGGAATGGAATAAAATAGCATCATGTCAGACAGGGTAAAATCAGAGTGAAAAAAGAGGAGAAAAAGAAAAAAGAAAAACCTCATCACATCATATAAATAGCAGTTCTTTGTCTCGAAGAACAATTTCCAAAGCTGTAGCACTTTATCATATCACATTTTAATGTACAAAATAGTAATAAATATAAAACATAAAAGAAGTGGAGCTGTTGTGATGGAGTTTAAGTACAAAGTTGACAAAATCAATGAATGTATTTTGTTCTACAATTGAAATCCAAATTATCCTGATATCGAAAATATGGCAATTCTATTGATCTTTCTCTGTTAGTTGACATAGACATTATTTGCCAATCAGATTTTTTTTAATGTCTCACGAGGGAGCAGGAATAAATAAAACAACATAAAAACTGTGTCAAGTAAAACCCCCAAAATAATGATGTTTCTAATTGCTGTTCCCATGGTCATTAATCAATTAATATGCTGATTGTTTTTCCAAATAAAAGTGATCATAAAAGTAGTTACTGATTTATCACCTTCATCCTCATTCATATTTTCATTGATTCAAATAGTGGGATCGATGTCTGCATCCTAACCAGTCACAGCGCACGATAAGAAAGTTGACTGAGTGGACCATAGACACAGTGTGCAGAGTAAACCACTAACTCCAAATCTGTGAGCTGGTCGATTTGCGCATGCGCTTCACAGGAAAATACGGAAGTCGTAGAAGTTAGTCAATGAAAACAACATGATAGTGTAGATGTTGCATTGTAGTTACAGTTTCCACTACACTGCAACGTGTGTAGTTTGCACTGTTGACTGAACTTCATGTGAAGGTAAGAGAGTGACCAGGACAAGCTACCAATGGCTAAAACAGGACGAGATAGCTTGTGTTTGTTAGCTTTTGAGAGCTTAGCTAACTTCAAAGAAGCTAAGCTGGCTAATTCCTCTGCTTAATAGACAGGCACGAGGGTCTGCAAAAGCAAAAGGCGTTTAATGAAGTATTTATCTTCAGTTTTACACGTATGCTGAACACCCTGCTCAGTGAAGTTTTGTTATTTATGCTAAAATGATGCTAATTAGCTGCTGTCAGTTATTACCAGCATGCAGTAATAGTTTCCATTAGTCATTCTTACGGGTAAAGTCAGATGTCCAGTTGCTAATGTGGATAGAAAACACACTAGTGACCATGTGAAACAAACTGTGGAAATCACATTCTCAGCAAACATTCACATGATAATTTTGTAAACTTCATCAAACTACTGGATGTGGAAACAGAAACAGCCTTTAGCTCTTTGCTTGCGGCTGTTTACTTCGGCCTCAGGGGACATTCAGCCTGGTGATAAAGATAAAATAAATGTCAAAAGTGATAATGATGAGCTGTCAGGCAAGACAATCAGATCTTATTTTACCTTTCAGTGAGATAAATGTTGTGGTTTTCAAACAATACTGGCCACATTTTATACTCACAGATATTTATATTGTCAATAACACACTAAATAGTACAGATGTCTTTGAATTAGTAAGCAACATGTCAATTCTATGTCTCATGTGTAAAACATCAGGCTATACTTTAAATGTACACTCAGCACCTAAACAAAATTAATCGTATATTGAAATTCATACTTAGTTTTTTTTTGTTTCATCCATTATGTTGCACCAGAAACTTGGTAACATCCATTTAAAATATTTATTTAGTAGAACACTGAAATCATTTCACTGTTTGTTTATTACTTCCCCAAGGAATAGCAGAGTTGTGTTTAGGCCAGACTTTACCTGTTTGTTTGTCTGTGTGCAACATAACTCAAAAAGTTCTGGACAGATTTGGCTGACATTTTCAGTAAATGTTGATATTGGTCGAAGGAACAAGTGCTAAAAGTTTTGTGGTGAACAAACGTGTCTTTCAGGAAGGGGGGGTGATCTGCCTTGGCAGAGTCTACACTTGTGCTTTTCAAGTTTCTTCATGGTTCTTATCTCATCTGATGACTTTCTGATGCTTTGATCAAAGGTCTTATGTTGTTAGTTTTCCTCACCATAGGTGGTCACATAAATCACCCAGTCCATCACTATAAATAAATGCTGTTCATATCTCTACAATCCATTACATTTTCATTTTTGGTAGTACTTCAAAGCTCTTTATTCTAAATACTGATCATTTTAGATAATTCAATAATATTTTAAGGTGAAAATACTTTCATGTGTAACGTTTCCATTGTGTTTTTGAAAACAAACTACTTTTTTTTGCCTATACCTTTGTTTTAAGCTTTTTAGTTTGCAATAACTATACTAGCCCTGAACAATAATAAAATAAATAAAAACCAAGAAAAAAAGGAAAAATGCAGATCCTTTCATAAAGTTCAGTACAGGACAAGAAAATGGTGATACGTGTTACATTTCCACTTTCTTCCTACCATCATCTTAAGACCAAATAGGAGAATATCTTTTGAAAAATGGCTTTCGTTCCTGTAGTAGAGTTTGAGAACATGAAAAATTTATGAGCAGGATTACTGAGGATGTTTGGACGCCTGCAGAGAAATAGCACTTGGCTACAACAATTTCTGTTTGGTTTTACCTTCATTTATCACCCATCTGTATGTGATTCTCATAGCACAACCTGGAGGGAAAAAAATGACAAAGTCAATAAGTGCTGTATACAATCATGTGGAAAGACCTGATGCTCAGAGGTTATTTTTCTGCCCCTGAACCTGGTCCAGGTGAATACTGTTTAATACTCCCACATGATAGTTTTTTTTTTTTTTCCCCTCCTGTTCAAAGCGGCAAATGCAAATGTGCTTGGATAATTTGAGGATGATGGGCATTACTACAATGATGGTGAAGTTTTTCCTCTTTTTATTGCCACAGTATTCCTCTGCCACCTTCACAGTAGATATAACCTGGAGCTTTCCCCCATCACAGGAGCACGGTGGAGAGCTGATGTGACAGCTGCCAGCAAAATAAATGAATGTTTCCAAAAGCTGCTTCATGTGCAGTGTTCAAGCAGGGATGGCTGTTTTTATTCATGATTTTTTTTTTTTAGTCTCCCATGGATGAGTTCAAGTGCGAGGATGCACAGAGCCAGAATCTCCAACAAAAACAAAAATTGATGTTCCCGGAAATTCAGATGATAAGCATTGTCACACTTCTCTTAGTCACTTGGGAAGCAGATCAGGGTCAAGTTATTTCACTTTGTTTTTATGTGTAGCTCCCATTTGTTGAACGTGGAATATTTATGGGCAATTATGAAATAATATGATAAGATGTATCTATCATTACACACCAGTTACCCTTTATTTAAATGGTGACAAAGCCTAAGACTCATCTGCTTTGTTTAGTGGATTATTCACATCGTGAGTCTTGTTTCAGTGATAAAAAAGAAGAAACAGATCATAGATGATGGCTTGAATGTAAATGTGGAAGGTGGAAAACAGTTGAGGCTTTAAACTCAAATGCAGGTAGCAAAGAGGCAGGGTACGAGTCATAGGGAAAAGTCAACGTTTATTTTCATTATTGATCTGTTTTCTTGATTAATTAGAGTATTGGAAAAACTCTCACCCTGAAGTTTGGTGTTCTTAAGTGGAAGAGTCGCCCAGAGCAGCAACAAAGCCTCATATTAATGAGCTGAGTTTAGGTTTTGTTATGTGAATTCTATTCATCATAATGGTCACTGAGTTTACCTACCAATTATTTTCAGGATATTTTTTTTTTTTTTGTCTCACTTTGTTGGTTTTCTCACTGGCTTCCTCTGTTCTCTTTCCTCAGAGCTCTCCTACTGTAATGAAGGCAGCTAGAAACAACATGTTGGCTGCTGGAATGTCTAACAATAAGGTCAAATACTCAAGGCTGGCTGCTGACGAGGATGGTTACATAGATCTACAGGTAACATTTCTTCACGTACTCCCTGGTAATGTTGCTTAAACCCTCTCATCATCTCTGATTGTGTTTAGCTGCTCAGGCTGTTCAATCTCACATCATTCCAACAAATACAAAGAGGGAAATTCCATTGAATGATATCTCACAAGTGTGCCAAAACCCTTGTGATTACATCCCAGGAAGTATGAACAACTGCCTCCAAAAGATGCTGTGTTTATTCTCTTGTTTTGTAATGTAATGATTTTCCGCTTTATTGCATGAGTTGTAATTATCTAATTATGAAACAACACCACACCCTAGGATTCACTGCCTGCCAAAGAAAGTCTGCATTTTTATTTACTTAGAAAAGAAACAACACGGAAATTATCAGTGAATCAACATTTTACACACGTTGAAAGGTTTATGGAAATGTATTTTTAAAATGAATCAAAATCAATAAAATCAACAGGTTTATGGTATTTAAATATTCAGAAAACCTGTACATGTAAAAAAAAAAAAAAAAGTGTCTGCTTCTTGCCAAACACACCACAAAAGATCTGTTAGCCAGATACAGCTGTGGATGGGAATTCATAAAGACTTACTGATCGTCTTTGGGTTCGGGAATAATATCTTTACTTGTATTAACTCTTTAATGCAGAATGTGTACTAACATTTTACATTTCATTTGGACAAACCTCATGTAGTTAAAAGAATGTTATATCTACCTGCTACAGCCTGTGAGCCTCGTCATCATCTAAATGTAATCCTAGGACACGGCGGTTATTAATTAACAACAGTAAAAGCAGGTTGACACTCATGTTAACAGTGTCGATAAAACCCGGAGGAGTTGAATTTTGGTGGTTACAATAGAACTGGAGGGCTCAAGTCTGGTCATTCAGAGCTACTGTCCTGCATGTTTTAGATGTATCCCGCTTCCAACACACCTGATTCAAATGATAAACCTCTCATCAAGCTCTGCAGAAGCCTGATAATGACTGTCAGGTGTGTTGGAAGAGGGATACATCTAAAACATGAAGGATAGTAGCGCTCAAGGACCAGGATTAAGAACCCTGGTATAGAGCCAGTCAGTAATGTTTAATTGGATACCGTGGTTAAACGTTTCTACATGTGCAGGTGTTTACATTTTTGTCATAATGGAAACTCTGCAAGTGTTGTTCATGGCCCTAGTGCAGTGATTCTCACATCCAGACCTCATGGCCCAGTGTCCTGCATATCTCCCTCTTCTATCACACCTCTGTTCAATTATTGATCAGCTCTTCAGAAGCCTGATGATGATGTAATGGCTTCCAGGTGTGATGTAAGAGAGATTTTTAATATATATATTTTTTGTATTTATCATTAAAAAATAATTACACATTTTTAAAAAATTATAAAAAAAAATGTTAGATTTTTTTTAAATTTATGTATTTATTTTTATTTAATTTTTAATTATATTTTTAGTTAAAAAAAAAGAGGGAGATATTTTTTTTTACATATTTGTTCTTTTTTTTATAAAAATTATATATATATATATATATATATATATATATATATATATATATATATATATATATATAATTTTTTTTTAAATTTAAAAACAATTTAAATACATTTTGAATTACATTTTTATAATTTATTGGTTTATTTAATTTTTTTTTAAAAAAGAGGAAGAGGGAGATTTTTCTTTGAATATGTATATTTTCTATTTTTATCTTTAATTGTTTTATTTTTTTTGTAAATTTTTTAATAAAAATTTAATCTGATAAAAAATGTAATTATTTTTTCTATTACTTTTATTTATTTATTTAAATAAAAATGGAGCAGATATCTAAAACCTGCAGGGTACTGGGCCATGAAGACTGGACTTGAGAAGCACTGCCCTAGTGTCATCTTTACTGGTGACGTCCAACCATACTTTAGAGCAGACATGTCCAAACCATTCCCAAAGGGCTGGTGTTTTTGTTCCAACCAAGCAGCAGCACACCAGAGTTGATTCATTTAATCCACTGATCTCAGTCTTCAGAGTCCATTGGTCAAACTGTGAACTCTTGGTTGGTTGGAACAAAAACCTGCAGTCACTCAGGCCCTTTGTGGAATAGTTTTCCCATGCCTGCTTTAGAGGCTTATGAACCAAAATACTGAAATGGTGTGTGACATATTTGATGTAATTATGTGGCAGAACTGGTAAGTGGAATCGTTAAGCAAACAGACTAATGATTACAAGGACCTGAGGTACTTGGAACTGGTTCTCCAAAAGAAACATTCCCATCCCTACCAGCAGCCAATGAGAGAATCATTATCCACTAACTCTGCCCCCAAAGTTCCTAAACTTACCATGATGAACAGGTGCTTATTGAGCTGTTTATGAATGGCCTTTTATTAATTTTTTTAATTTATTAATCCTTTTTTTAATCACAAAAGCTGATTTCTATTATGCCTGAGACAACTATTACATTATGGCTTTTCTTTGTCATTTTAATCCCAATGGAGGATTAAATTAGATTTTTTTTTGTCTCCTACTGAGCAGTACGGTCAGCTGAATAACATTGTCAACTTTCTTCCATCCTTGGAAACTCTTACAGTTCAAGCGGAGCCCTCCAAAGGTCCCATACAAGGCGATTGCTCTGGCGATCTTCCTGTTTTTGATCGGCTCGTTACTGATAATCTTCGGAGCACTTCTCCTGTCGGGAACCATCGAGGTGGAGGTGAGTAAATGAGATGTTTTAGCCTTTCACATTTGATATGTTTGAACTCTTATTGTGAAGGATTTCACCTTCCCCTGTGATCTGCACTCTGTAAACTAACAGGACTGTCTGGCTTGTTCCCAGAATGCACTTCTCTTGAAAATCCATTTGTGACTTAACTGTTTCTGTCTGGGCTGCCGGCCTCCTGTCTCTGCTGTGTGTAGTTTGTCTTTGGATGATATATTTATTTGTGCCATCAGAGGGAACGTTGGGAGCTTTGAGACATGCATCCTGGTGACAGTTTAATGAAGTTATGATTATGCTATTACCTAGAGTTTTGTCTCCTTGTCATCATCACCATCACCGAATGTCTTCATAAAGTTAGCATTTATGTCAAGAAATAGATAAAAAATAAAGGGCTGTGTTTATCTCCAGAACTACAGCTACTGTCAAGCACTTCAGCATTTAGTGATTGAGTCATTAATTTGACCACTGAACAAATTTGGTCAAATAGAACCTTATTGAAAAATATTTGCTGCCGTTGTTGTTGTAGATGTCATGTGACAAATGAGCAACATTAACCTATAAATAATGATGACTGTACATTTTCTTCTTGGTTTAATGTGAGAGAAATAACAGAATATTATGAAGGTATTTCTATTTACAAACTACCCTTTCATAATAAAATCTGAACAATCTGAAATGTCTAAAGAAAATTAAGTGTATTTTCACACTATTATGCCTGTTATCAAATGTTTGAGTACAACTGTGTGTAATACACATGTATAAATGGAATAGATTTATATATGTTTTTTTTTTGGCATTTGTATTGTTTGGTACAATAGGGGTGGAAGATAATAATATATATTTTTTTACTTCTTCCCCCATTCCTTTTCAAATATGTTACTTGCCTTCTTATTTTTTTATTTGGGCTATATTGTCTTGTTATTTAATTAATTGTTGGCTTTTGAAAGATCAAATGTTTTTGTGCTTGCCATATTAGAAATAAAATGACAAAACTAAAAAACTAATCTATAAATGATAACTTTAAGTATAATGTTGTAAACATTGTACTTAATTTTCTAACAACTTTTTTTTTCAGGTTATTCACATTTCTTTTTGTGTAATGATAGCATGTAAATGGGAATATTTTCAATGATTTAATAGTTTTTCTTGCACTAAAGACAAACACTTGGAGTTATTATTTATACATTTTTGTACTATTATTTTTTTGGTCTGTTCTACTTGAGATCAAATTTGGCTGAATGTGGCCCCTGAACTTCAATTATTTTTACACCCCTGGCTCAAAGAATAATTGGCATTTTAAAGTAGTTGTAAATCTTTTTTTTCCCCAAACAAGTGCCTTAAAGTGTTAGTAATAGTTCATCTATTTTGAATATGCAACAACTTAAATGATTGTACTCCACTAATATAAAAACATACACATGAAAAACAAAAACAACACATAACATGGCTTTGTTTGCATATTCGAAAAGGAGTGGGAAGAAGCAAAATTTATTTAATCCCACCCCTTCTCCTAAAAAAAAATAAAAAATCATGTCCTTTGGATCAATTCCGTTCACTTTTCGCATGCACGAACACATTCATACGAACTAATTTTACACACCAAGAAAATAAAATATAAATATAACATCACAATTTCACAGTTTAGATATAAAATAATAATAATCTAGATTATCTAATAAAATACACCCATAATTACATTGTAATATAAATATCTAATGTATATCATATTACATTATTTAAAGTATGTGAGTTGTAAAGGTGTATTTTATTAGATGTGCAGTGCAGTCCTAATGTAACTATTATTATGTTGATCATCTCATCAGTTTTTTGTAGGCTTCGTCCGATGCCTGGTACAATGGTTATTGTAATTGTGTCTGTCTATTAAGTCAATGACAAAATCTCATTATCTGAAGAATGCACTAAGAGATGTGCACCAAATTTCTACTGTGCATGGAATGGAAGAGCATTGTAAATAGGTGACCTTGACCTGCTTTTTCAAGGGCTTGTGCTTTGTTCAGTTATAATGGCTGAGTATTTTCAAATGTAAATATGTATGTGATTAGTTTTACACAAAGATAGTTAAATGAATTAAATGATAGGACAATAACTTTCAAGAGAATGTCACACTATTATTTGGCTGAGGTGGATGAAAAGTGCACAGCATGGTATGCTCTTGAGATGTTGCTCTTCTGATCACTTTACGTCTGTTTGATCAATTATTATTATTCTCAACCTGACTGGCCGCACTGGTATTATCATCAGTTCGTCATCCGTCCGTCCATCTGCCTCTCCAAAAACGTAGACATGAGTCAGGCTGAGGATTTTCAATTGCATGCACATTATGTTCAATGTTTTGTCGTGACATGAACCCCCGGAATTTATATCAAAGACACTTTAAAACCTTGATGAATCATTACCAGCAAAGCCTCTGTACTCCTTGACCAGGAAATGGACTGAGCAGTGGAAATAAGAAATGTTGCAAACAAATGAAGAGCGTCTGTGTTTGCTAAAATAATCTTGGTGATTTTATTCTACAAATATGTCCAGTATTTTATTTTTCACTGCATTATCCCTAATGAATAAATTATTCTTGATTCCTTTTCCATAAGTTGAGGCAGAAACGGACATTTAGACTGAATTAAAAAAAACCTAATATTAAATATGTACCAAATAAAGAGAGAGTAGAGAAATATAACTATGAATTAAAGTATAAGATGTATTTATATTGTATATTCTTCCATATAACCTAATTTATTAACAGTTATTAGACTGTTATCCTCTGCAATTAAAATTTTTTGTGAAAAGCTGGTGTTTTCCTATATTTAAATATTTATGTTTACCTTTACCACAGTAGCATCCAGTTGGGTTGCGTGCCGTCGCTTGTTTTGAAAACATGCAGGAAAAAAAACAAGGCTTTATTTCCACAGAGAGCACATGAACCAGTTTGCTCCACCATTTTTTTTCAAGTTTGTTCAGTGACTGTGGCGCCGTCTTCTCTTGTCGATGCTAATGCTCATGCTACTTCAGATTCGCTGCAATGGGGGATGGGCTTAACCCCACGTGGGTGACTCCAATGTCCCTGTGACATGTAGTGGACAGGCTTTTTCTGAGTGGGTCGTTTCTCTGTTGTTTTATTTGAATAGATTCATAGAAATTCATGGATTCACTCAGTGGAGGTGACACATCACTTTCAAACCCAGCATGTGTTGGTAACTCAGGGTGACCCATCAGATTTCAAAAGGAGCCTGAAAAGTGGTTTTCAGCGGAATGACACCTTGAAGATGTTGGAAATGTTTTTTGGCGTTTTTTTTTTTTTACTGTTTAAAAGGGATTCATTATTTTTAACATGTGGTTAATCATGTAAGAATATGTAATTTAATTTACTGGTACCAAGCAGCACTTTGAATTATTTGCTGTTTCCATTTGTATATTGACATTTTTTGGTTTAATAATACTGTGGGGATGAAGAAAATAGTTTTGCAGTTTCTATACTGTACTGAAAATGAACAGAACCATGACTTCAAAACTGAGGTGCGTACCGAACCGTGATATTTGACAGTATTTCCTGTGGCTCTCAAGTAAGATGTAATAATTGTGGAGTTCGACTGATTATGTTGCAAAATGTATTTTTTAGCAGATGTCCTGGGATAATGATTGTCTTGTATGAATCTTACCTTGTGTCTTACCTTGTATTTATTGAGTTTATTTCCTGCTCACGGCTTCTGGAGGGTGCACTAGCAACTATAAATAAGAGTTTGAAGAGTTTTGGGTGCAAATGGAGGACGCTCATGTCATAATACAGCATGAAAGAACAAACTCAAGTATGATTTTACACACGAGTTAAGTCTAAAATGTTAAGTTGCATGACATGGCAGCAACAGTTAAGAACATTTTCCAACAGGTTCAGCAGTTATGTGGAAGTGCTGGTCTATTTATAGTGAGTGTTGACATGTACTCTTAGTTTCCATCGAGGTTACGTCTGTCAGCAAACTAAAAATCGGGCCTGAAATGTACACCAGTTGAATTATTATTTTTTTTTTTTATATCTTTATATGAGACAAGACAAGTGGACACAAACGGGGAATTTAAGAAACTGACATGGAGCAAATGGTCCAAACTGCTGGGCTGTGGTGTTGCCTCATAAGGCCAGTGTTTGGTACATGACAGTTTTTTTTTATTTATTTTTTTTATTATTACTCTGGGTCATAGTTTTCAGTCATGTCCATTTGTATGTGTTAGAGGAGTAACTCACAAGTACATACATCAATCTTTATGATACTTTGTCTGAACATCACCTCTGTTTGTCCAGCATCAAGCTTAATGTCATGGTGGTCCAAACCGGTCTAATACAGGCCTCGAGTTTTACATATTTCCCTCTTCCGTCACACCTGGAAGCCATTGCATCATTATCAGGCTTCTATAGAGCTGGATCATTAATTGAATCAGGTGTGCTGGAAGATGGTAACCTGACTGTTGTCGGTTGGTATTTCACAATACCATTTGGGACCCTTCCGAAACCGATCCATTTTTCTAAGGAGGGGCCTCATCTAAAATCTGCCCGTCAGCTGCTTCAGCCACTCACATTGAAGTCTAATTATAACCACTTTGGTCTGCACCTCTTTTGGTGTTGCTGTCGAATGTAAAATTAATTAAATGTAGAATGAGTCACAAGTTCAGATGGAATTTAATTAAAAACAAGTGTGGATCATTGTTGATTCACCTATGGGAGCTTAGGATAGTACAATTTCTAGAAAAGGTAGTTTTAAATGTAAATGGCATATTTTTGATGAATATCTGGAATATAAAATAATAACTTTTCATTGCAAATATATTGTGTGAAAACCTCACCAGGTCATTCTTGACCCACATATGCATCTACAGACTGACAAATGCATGTGTGGTCATTACACCTTTACTAAACCAACAAAACTAATGTTGGACCAGAACTTTTACACAGTACTGTATCTTTGAGTTTCAACACTTTTAACTGTTGTTTCAGCTTCAGTGGAGGGAAGCAACAGAAGAAATGAGAGACGTGACAGAAGCACAGCCCCTGTCACTGCTTGATGAATGAATTTGGCCTTATATTGCAAAGTGCTGCTGCTAATAAAATTGCTTTACTTTTCATTTTCCTTTTTAGAAAGTATCTGTTTCAGACATGAAATGACTAAATCTTACATACTTTAATAAGATGAATCGGAAAACAAATGACAAAAGCACTGGTTTGTACATGTCATGATGATCACACTTGGTGGTTTATGTACATGAATGCAATAGATTTCTAAATATTCCACTAGAAAGAACCTGTAAAGTGAAGGTATCATTATTTGGGGCAGCCATGGCTCAGTTGGTAGCAAGTCGTCCATTAACCAAAGGGTTGGCGGTTCGATTCCCGCTCTGTCCTAGTCAGTCTGTTGTGTCCTTGACAAGACACTTCACCTCCTTGCCTCCAGTGTCACTCACACTGGTGTATGAATGAGTATGAATGTTGGGTGGTGGTCAGAGGGGCCGTAGGTGCGAAATGGCAGCCACGCTTCTGTCAGTTTGCCCCAGGGCAACTGTGACTACATATGTAGTTTACCACCACCAGAGGGAGCATGTGAGAGTGAATGAATAATGGAACACTAATGTGAAGCGCTTTGGGTGCCTTGAAAAGCGCTATATAAAAATCTAATCCATTATTATTATTTGCAGACAGTGTTTTCAAGCAGATCTGAGACAAATATTTTTCAGTTAAACCTATTCTCTTGTTAATTCCAAGAATTTCACATTTTGATCCAAGACTTATCTTGGAAACTTGAGCCAACCAGTGGTAACACGTCGTAAGATGTTATTACATTTATTCCGGAAGCATTTAATATGTGGAGTATGTATGTATGCATTTTCTCTGCATACAGATTTATAGCAAACAGCAGATTAAAGAAATGCAGGAAACTGAAAAATATGGACCTACAAAGGCCTTTACTCTCAAACTGTCTGAGCTTGAGGCCATGTTCACATGAAACCACATGTTTTCCCATTTGATCTTTTTCTTTGTTGTTATCAAAACATGCTCTGTAAACATGGAGTCATTTCAGGAAATATCAGCATCCACATGAAACCACTGAGAATGTTGTAGCACAAATGGCAGGACTGTAAAGGGAAAAGATGACATGGACTATGCACATAAAGCTTGTTTGTTTGTGTCAGGTCGGATCCAATACGTCCTCCTGGTTGCCCCTCTCTGTGGTAGATCCAAAAGTGTGTCATAAATATCGTTAGCTATGGTTGTTTGTTGCTCATTGTAACCAAACAGTAGCAAATTCAATATTTCCAATAAGTTCAATTATCAGTTTAACACACGCACTACTCATGTCTGCTATCGGTGGTGGTGTTGTGAAGTGGTGTCTTGCTTCTGGGCTGAACGTTTAGAGAGGTGGAGCCGTGATATAATTTTGGAATAGTTGTGGTTAGGTCATACAAAGATGCAAAACTAGTGTTTTCACATTTATACACTCTCTGACTCAGTTTCAGTGACTGAAAATGTTGGTTTCATCTGGATGAAAGGCCTACGTGATACAAAGCTTTTGCAGATACAATTGTCTTCATATGTACATGACCTGTGTTGTGTACTATCAGCTACTTTCCCAAACATTCATCATTGTTGTACATCGTTTGTCTCTCTACACCTTCCTCTAAAACAGACCAGACAGATATTTACTCCGCCAAGGCGTGAACTAATAATAATAATATAATCATTGGGGTTTGTCTGTCTGTCTGCTTTTGTCTGTATGTTTGATTGTTAGCAACATTACTCCAAAAATGATGGATGGATTTGGTTTAAAGTTTCAGGAAATGTTGATACTGGCACAAGGAACAAGTGATAAAAGTGTGGTGGTGATCAGTGGAGGTGGGGTGTGTGTGTGTGTGTGGGGGGGGCTGCCTTGGCAGAGTCTGCTTTTCTAGTTTAACTCTGGATTGACTGACTTTGTGTTTTAAACATTCATTAGAAATGAGTGTTCTGTCCACAAGCGGGGTGTTTCCTCCCCTTTTGACTTTTTAATTTCTGTTGTTTTCTACAGAAGCATTTCACTCCACACAAAAGAAACTGTTGCATGTTTACAGTGGTAGTAATTAAAGCCATCAAGACCGCATTTAATTATCCCTTTAAATAAATAGAATTGAGCAGTTGTCCTCTCTGATTTCATTGGCCTACAGTAAGTTTTTTTTTTTGCTGCTTTTCACACACATAATCATGTTTGTGAGAATGTCAGGCATGATATTAATATTTTATAACTTGAAGTGTCAAATATGATGGTTTTCCTGCCTGCAATTTCCACCTCTGAAAATCCTGATTGACTGATGATTATATTTCTAACTACCAGTAGGATGTTAATGCGAATGTTTGTTCCAGTCTGCTGATTGTACTTGCAGAAAATTTGATTTGCTATGAAGGCGGCAGAGCAGAGTACTTGAGTCATGTACTTGGCAATTATCCCACACATGTTAAAGAAGCACAGCTAATGCCACATATTGTAAAAGGTTAAAACAGAGGGGAGGTGGACGTTCCACTGCAGGAAGTAGGAAGTTTTAGACTGAAAAGTCATGGTTAAATCACAGTCGTAGTGGGCACTGTTTCTGCTGAACTGGAATGATAAAGAAATGTAAACACATTTTTTGGTAAATTTTAAGGACAGATTACCACAGAATTCCAACGGGCACTAAGCTTTAAAGTAGGGTTTTTGGCCTTAGAAAAAGAAACTATTATAATTAACTTAGTATTTTCTTTTATCTTTGTCAGAAATACCTACACATATGTGACTGCTCAGCACGAAATCAGGCGAAATCGGGTCGCGCTGACCCGTTCAGAGCTACAGCTAAATTTAGGCTGGAAGGCGATTTTTTAATGTTTGTTTACATTTTATCAAAAAACAGTACCTTAACACCTCTATTTTCAGTTCCCATGGTCATTACATTGAAATTGAAAGACAAAGCTGACTTCCACCTCTTTTTGCCGAACAAAACGATCTCCGTTCCGTGGGTAAACACCCAAGTGTTCGGTACGAGGTAAAAGCCTATATTGAATGCTCTGTCCAATGGCGTAAGCCAAATGATCTTTCCCATTATTATAATATATAAAACTTCTGTGACATGTCCATCAGAGTGTCCTCTAACATCTGTGAAAAATTTGTGTCAATCGGATACAAATTATTATGTGTTGCTAAGGACTTCCTACCACAAAACAGTCCAAAACTTTGACGGACAATTTCTCAAAAATGCAAATTGCAAAATATGTCCAAATGTGGATATTAAAATTACCATAACTTTGGTTCTACTTGTGATAGAAACATAATTTTTTTCACCATCTTAAACCTCACGAACCCACCACCATCCCCCCACTGCTGCCTAGGAGACGGAGAAGAGACCGTAAACAAAAGAGGGGCAAGCGCGCCGGCACGCGCGCTAGGCTACAAGCTAACCCTCACAGACCGGCTCTTCCGAGTCTCTTTCTCACGAACGCCAGGTCTCTCGCCAACAAGATCGACGAGGTCCGGCTGAAAACTGTTTCTCGCCGGATGGACAGCTGTGTTGCCGTCGTCACAGAGACCTGGCTGGACGGCAACATCCCGGACGCAGCGGTGGAGATAGTGGGGCGCACTCTGCTCCGGGCGGATAGGTCCGCTGCTTCAGGTAAGAGCAGAGGCGGAGGTCTGGCGCTGTACGTACACAACGCCTGGTGTACAGCCACACGCACCGTCGGAACATTCTGCTCTCCTGATTTGGAATACCTGGCTGTGAAATGCCGACCGTTCAAGCTGGTCAGAGAACTTTCCGCCATTGTTATCGTGGCCGTCTACATCCCACCGCGGGCTAATGCTAAGCTAGCATTAGAGGAGCTCTACTGCCTCATCAACGTGCAGATGAACGACAACCCGGAGGCGGCTGTGATCGTGGCGGGAGACTTCAACCACGTCGAACTAAAGGCGGTGTTTCCCAAATTCCACAAATACATAAACTTTCCCACCAGAGATAATAACATTCTAGACCAGGTGTACTGCAACATCCCTGCTGCTTACAAGGCTGTAGCAGCTCCACACCTGGGCATGTCGGACCACATCTCAGTGGAGCTTATACCGGTTTACAAGCTTCTGGCCTGCAGAACTAAGCCGACCACCAGGACAATACAGGTTTGGACTGAAGAAGCCTCCTCTGCACTCCAGGACTGCTTTGAACACACAGACTGGTCTGTGTTCAGTGAAGAGGCAGACTTGGAGGAGTATACATCATCTGTACTGTCCTATGTTCAGTTCTGCACGGACGCTGTCCTCCCAGTCAAGACCATCACAGTGTTTCCTAACCAGAAACCATGGCTGGACAGCACTGTGAGGTCCCTGCTGAAAGCCCGGGACACTGCCTACAGATCTGGAGACAGGCTGGCTTATAGCAGGGCCCGAGCAGAGCTGAAGAAAGGCATCCAACAGGCCAAGCTCCGGTACAAGGACAAAGTTGAAGATCACTTCAACAACAACAACCCCCGGAACATGTGGAAAGGCATCAGGACCTTGACGGACTACAGGACCAACACCCAGCTCGTCAGCCACGACTCTACCCTGCCTGACACTCTAAACAGCTTCTTTGCTCGCTTCGACACATCAGGCAGCAGAGAAGCTACACACCTACCGGAGGAGCAGCACCAGCCCCTCGTCCTGCAACAACACCAGGTTTCATCCACCCTGAGGAGGATCAACACCCGCAAGGCTGCAGGACCGGACAAGGTGTCAGGCCAGACGCTGAGAACATGTGCCGACCAGCTGGCAGGAGTGTTCCTGGACATCTTCAACCTGTCCCTGCAGCTGTCCATGGTTCCTGAGTGTCTCAAGTCCTCCACCATCATACCGATACCCAAGAAGACATCCCCCACCTGCCTCAACGACTATAGGCCTGTTGCTCTGACCCCTGTAATTATGAAGTGCTTTGAGCAGATTCTTCTCAGGCACATCAGAAGCCTCATCCCCTCGGACCTGGACAGCCTTCAGTTTGCCTACAGAGGGAATCGGTCCACAGAGGATGCTGTCTCCATCACCCTGCACACGGCCCTCACACACCTCCAGCAGCCCAACACCTACGCCAGGATGCTGTTTGTAGACTTCAGCTCAGCCTTCAACACCATCATCCCAGACAAGCTGGTGCTGAAGCTACGCGCAGTGGGTCTGCCTGCGTCACTGTGCCACTGGATCAGGGACTTTCTCACCAACAGGTCTCAGGTGGTGAGAATAGGGAACAAAACATCATCCCCTCTGGTACTCAGCACAGGCACGCCACAGGGCTGTGTGCTCAGCCCGGTCCTCTTCACCCTGTTCACCCACGACTGTGCTGCCATCCATCCCACCAACACAGTTGTGAAGTTCGCGGACGACACTACAGTAGTGGGTCTCATCTCAGATAACAACGAGACCCACTACAGAGAGGAGGTACACCAGCTCACACAATGGTGTTCAGCCAACAACCTGGTGCTGAACACAGGGAAGACCAAGGAGATGGTCGTGGACTTCAGGAGGTCCAGGAAGACTGATCACGCCCCCCTCCTCATGGACGGAGAAGTGGTGGAGCGTGTGGACAACATAAAGTTCCTGGGTCTACACCTCACATCCGATCTCTCCTGGTCCCTGAATACCTGCCACCTGGTGAAGAAGGCCCAACAAAGACTCTTCTTCCTCAGGAAACTGAAACGGGCTGGACTCTCCTCACGGCTGCTCGTGAACTTCTACAGGGCGACAATTGAAAGCATCCTCTGTCTCAGTGTGACCGTGTGGTATGGCAGATGCACGACACAGGAGAGGAAACAACTGGCACGGGTGGTCAGAACTGCACAGGGCATCGTGGGCTGCCCCCTCCCTGACTTGGACTCAATATATGCAGGCCGGGTCAAGAAGAGGGCAAGAGCCATCGCCATGGACCCCAGCCACCCAGGCCACAGACTGTTTGTACCACTTCCATCAGGAAAGCGGTACAGGAACATCCGCACCACCACTAACAGACTAAAAGACAGTTTCTTCCCCAGAGCGGTCAAAGCTATCACCCCCCCTTCCGCCGGCACCGCAGGACAATAGACTGAATCACTGCACACTGCACTTCGTCATCCACGCAACCGCACCTTAGTGTATATATGCATATGCACAACGTATATATACACATACAGACATGTATATTTTCTCTCGTATTTGCACATAATTCTATTTATCTCATTGTATTTATTTCTTTTTATTTTATCTTATTTTATTCTCTTTTTATTGCATGCCAGTTGGTTTATCTTGTTTCATTTTGTTATCTTTACACGGGGGTTGCACTGAAAATTTCACTGACATGCAAATGCCCAGTGACAATAAAGACATCTTGAATCTTGAATCTTGAATCTTGAATCTTAGTTTCCACTCTACCAAGCTACACAGATAACTCTGTTTTGATTTCCAGACACTTATGTCTGGTTTCGTGGTGGTGGGTCACACATGTCTGAGATAAAAGAAAATACTAACTTAATTTAACAGTTAGACATAATGGACATTCTACAGTTAGAAAGTAATACAGAAAACAATTTTCTCTAAATGCTTACATTTACATGGTCACACTGATCATAAGTAATGTGTGTCTCCATTCATGTTTTTTTTTTTTTTATTCTTATTTAATCACAATTCATTGTCTTATCTGAGTTTTCTCACTTGTAACAGGAATGCACAATTCATTGAACCGTGCAAAATCAGTCTGGCTTTAATGTTTATGTCCAGATTTGGAAGGATTTAGAGTAATGCACTTGTCAAAATGCATTTTCAACATGTATGTTTTAGATTTCATGACACTGAAAAGAGGGGAAGTAGCATGATTTTGTGTTGTAATCTTTCCAAAAATGAGTGTCTTTGTGTGTCTTTCCTCTGGAGACTTTGTCACTCAGTCATTTATTGCTGTAATGTGTTCATTGTGAATGTTTCTCCAGTTGTAAACACCACTGATTTTAGTGAAGCCAACAAATATTTTATAAAAAAAAAAATAGCCATATCAACTTAGCTTCAAGCAGGAAAAGCTGAGAGTTAATTAACCAGTATTATAATCCTCCTTTACCTCTTAAAAACTATTTAGACACTTAAAAAAAAAAAGGTAATACATACTTAAACTAGAAAAGCACTCAGAGAGCGCAGACCTCTGCCAGTATTATATACTGAGATAGAACTATTTCTGTGAAAACCAGCCCTATCTCCCAAAAGTAAAGAATCCTTAAAAAAAAATTGTGGATCCAGATGGTGATCCGGATCACCCCCAAAATCTAATCACTTGTTGCTTTTGTAATTCCAGACATTCTGTAAAAATGTTGAAATCTGTCGATAACTCTTTGACATATGTTGCTAACAGTCAGGCGGACAGACAAACTAACAAACCCCAATGATTACATAACTTCCACTGGCGTAGGTAATAAATCTATTCATCTGTCTTAATCACCTTAATATTAAACTGGAACAGTAAATAAATAGATGTGGAACTGAACATTAAGTGTAAGGAAGTTAAGGAGACTTCAGAAGGTTCAGATTATGTATTGGTCACTATAAGATGTTTGTAATGAACCCGCTTTATCCTCATTAGGGTCACTGGGGGCCTATTCCAGCTACAATGGGTGAAGGCGGGGTACACTCTGTATGAGTCGCCAGTTCATCGCAGGGCTGAACATATATAGACAATTTGTCACATTCATACCTATGGGTAATTTAGATTAACCAATGAACCTATCAGTGCATGTGTTTGGATGGTGGGAGGAAACCAGAGTACCTGGAGAAAACCCACGCAGACACGGGGAGGACATGCAAACTCCACACAGAAAGGTCTGGTGTGGGAATTGAACCAGTGCTAACCACCTCCATGCAGCCCACTGTCGGCGTCTTCTCCCTGTAAATATCTAACCCTAACCCACCATTCAGTTTTTTCTCCAGTTACAAAGATTTGCTGCAGCACCTAAACGGAACCGATGTAAAATCAACGTGGTGATCATCAAAACTAAATGAGTTTTTTTCAGATTTCATAGTTGGTCTTGATATAAGCTTCATATAGTTTATGAAAATAATTGACCAAAAAGTATGTGATCTTTTATTGACAATAAATAAAACCATTTTCTAGAGGGAGTACCCCAAACTCCTTACATTTGCACCTAGTTTACCACTGACATCAGGAAACTACTAAAGCAGTGGTCTAAATTAATATGAAAAACATGTTAAACATTAAAAAAAAAAAAAATCACCAAATCAAATGTTCCTGGTAGTAGAAAAGCCAGTTGTCCATAGACAGTAGCTATACCATCTGGAAACATGCAATTAAATAGTTAGTCTTTTACACCATATGAGATACAATAACATCACTTTGTGTAGTTGCTCAGGGCTGTGCATGAATTCAAAGGCAGTGAGAGACTGCAGTGACTCTGCACAACACTGCCATCTGCTGGACAAAGTAAACACTTGAGCTTCTGTCGTTTGCCTGAAAATGGGAATGAGCCATGGTTACATTGAAGATGATGCGATGGGGATGAAGCCATCGTATAAGAGCCTCCAGGACACAGAGGATTTTTATGTGGAGACGAGTGTGTTACAGCCTGCAGACTGCATTAAGGACTTGGTCATGCAGCATTTCATTGCTGCTTCAGTATAAATAGTGAATGGATGTGGCAGTGAGCGAGGCAGAGGTGAGGATCTTCCTCAGTATATGAAACTTCAGGGTTGATATCAGTGTCTGCTTTAATACTTGGACCTCTGTACAGAAGCCAGTAGATGCTTTTCCACTTTTTCTCTTTCCCTTTATTTTTTCGAATAAGTTTAACAGGTTAGTCCCAGATTCTTCCATGACTGAAAGTCATACCGTGTTTATAGTTCAGTTTGACTGAAGATAATGGTTAAAAACACTGCTCCTGATTGGCTGAGAAGAGCTTTGGTGAAATTTATCTTATATACAATAATATATTCTATGTATTATTGTTGTTCAACAGCAACTGGCTATGTTTCAGTGAAACAGAATTAAACTGTGAGCACTTAATGTAGAAACATGGAGGGGTTGAATCAGTGGGGATTAAATACAATTGAATGCAGTTTCACAGGCGTTGGTTAGCACTCATACCCTGTACACTGGTTCAAATCCCACACCAGACCTTTCTGTGTGGAGTTTGCATGTTCTCCTTGTGTCTGTGTGGGTTTTCTCCAGGTACTCCGGTTTCCTCCCACCATCCAAACACATGCACTGATAGGTTAACTGGTTAATCTAAATCAGGGGTGTCAAACTCATTTTTGTTCAGGGGCCACATTTAGCTAAATTTGACTGAAATGGGCTGAAACCAGTGAAATAGTAACATAAATAATCTTAAAATATCTCTATATTTTAGAGTGAAATAAAGTAATGGAAATGTTTTCATTGACAAACTATCCTTTCAAATAATGTGAATTGAAATGAAAAAAATAAGCCTATTTTTTTATTTAATCATTTCCACTTGTTCATTATAAGTTGCACATCATAGTGGGTCTACAAATACATAAAATATTTAATAAAGGGCAAATTATTCTTAAAAATGCACTGACTTCTCTTGAAACACGGCAGGTTCTTCATATTTAATCACAGTTTATTCAAACATTTTGTGAAATTATACTTTGTTTTAGCCTAAATACGTGAAAATATTTACATTTACCACAAGAAAAACTTAAAGTTGTGAGTATTTAGAGATTATTATGATCGCATTTTACAGGTCTGATCTACTTCAGATTGAATTGGTCTGAACATGGAACCTGAACTAAAGTGACTATTTTTGCATTTCACAAATTCATCCCGAGGGCCGGAGTGGACCCTTTGCCGGGCCGGATTTGGCCCCCGGGCCTTATGTTTGACACCTGTGATCTAAATTGTCCATAGATGTGAATGTGAGAGTGATTGTTTGTCTATATATGTTCAGCCCTGAGATGAACTGGAGACTCATACAGGGTGTACCCCGCCTTCACCCTTTGTAGCCAGATTAGGCCCCCAGTGACCCCTGTGACCCTACTGAGGATAAACCTGGTTCAGATGACGAGTGAGTGAATACAGTTTAAAAGCAACTGAATACAATTATCAAAGTATTTTAACTCAAAAATTCTGTTGATTAATACACTTTTCCTCCGCCATGACATCTTACCTTGGCCACTGAACAGATGTTCACAGCTGTTGGAAGTGTTTTGTAGTCAACTATCACAATACAATGCACCAAAAACAACCAGTGTCAATGTTGCTCACACTGGTAAACATGGAGGACAGGGTGGAACTCTGCCTGCACTCCCTGAGAATTGGCAGGATTTCCTCACAGGAATTATAAAATTGCAATTTTGTCCAAGATTCCGAAATTGTTGAGGGGGGGGGGGGGCAATGTTTGTATGTACTATCACCCAGTGCCATTCAATGCCATTCACTTCAGTTCACCTTTAAAGGGCCTGATTTACTAGCGGTGTAAATAATGCCGTTTGCTAAAAAATGTACGTTCTATTGATTAGCGTGTCACAGGGAGTTTCTGTTCACACCAGTGTTTGGATGTTTGGTGTGGAGAACACCTCTTTTTGAAGGTCTCCACCCGCTTCATTTAGTGCAGATCAGAATGCGATTGATGCTCTCACACCAGCAAAAACAAACCAAATTAAGAGCTTTTGGTTCGAATGGAACATTTGTTTCACACCAAGTGTTGGTGCGAATGTACCGGAACATTACAGCAAAACCTGCAAAGTCAACTTATTGATTCTTGATAGAACATTTCAGTGACATACAGAGTCATTAGTCATATTGTTACTGTTGTTTTCTGATTGGCTGATGAAGTCAATTTTACTTTGCATTTTCTGAATTGAACACACATTTATGATGATGCAGTGTTTCGTTACCTTCACACACTGTGTTCGACTGGAGATTTAGAAGGAAGCAAAACAGCATAATGTAACTTTACAGCATCAATGGAAGTTGTTAAGCTAATTCCAGACTCACAGACTGTAATTGTGTCATTTCATCAGTCTTTATTGTTCTAGCCGTAGCATAATAACATATTATATTGACCCTGCGAGATAAAAATGGACACTATAGAGCTGAAATACGGAAATACACAAATTAAATAAACTCATTAACTAAACAGTGTCAACACTGAAAGCTCATTACGCAACATTCTCTGTAAAATACTGAAATTACACTTCCAATCAGACGGCATGAAATGAATGACACCGAAGCAGGAACATTTGAATGGCACTGTTTAAAACGGGTCATATGATGAATGAAGACAGTTCCGATCATCCAGCCTCACTTTTCAGATAAGATACTCTGTGGACTTTGAGCCAATCTCGGTTGAAGGAGTTTCACTTGCCAAAAAAATCCTGACACTTCTTAAATCTCTTCCACCGTTGTGGAAAGTTGAAGTTGTCACTGCACATAAGGAGGGAACCAAAAAGATATTATTCATGGAGATGGAAAATACAGTATAAACGTCAACATGGTAGAATTTGTGTACGTTCCGTTTTTTTTTTGTTTTTTTTTAGGTTTTATCATATGTCTGTAGGAATCTCCGAGGACTATGTTGAAGACCTTTTCAGGGGAGTTCACTTTTATTTATTTGACTCGTTTCATTTGATTTATTCCAGAGACGACTAGACACAATGTGATGTGTCTCAAATTACTTGAACATATTCATGATTTTCTCATTTTAATAACATACTCCCAATCCCTTAGAGAAGAATGAGGAGATTTTTTTAATTATTTGGCAATGCGTACCTATTTACCTCGACATTCACCTTTGACAGCAGAAAAGCCAAGCAGTTTCTAAAGTTTGATGAACATAATGTCCACCTGAGACCCAAGAATGTCATAGCTTTACAGAAAAAAACTATCAAATTAGCCCTGAACGCTTTCTACTGCAAATTACATTTCATACAGAAAATGATGTACCTTAACTCTTGATTTAGATTTTTGATTTGAATGCTTTATTTCGAACATGTGCAGAATGCAACAATAATCGATACAACAACAATAATAATATAATAATAATAATAATAATAATAATAAAAATACACAATGACATGTCCGAAAAGGAGTAGGATGAAGCATACGCTTATTTAATCCTACCTCTTCTTCACTTCCCCAATAACCTGAATTAATTTTATAGCAATAGAGTGCATAGTACAAAAATGATAATAATAATAATAAAAATAATAATAATATTATTATATTATTATCTTAACAACAACATGTCATTGCTGAGACTCCCTGTGTATATGACTGCATATGCAGTGACAATCTGTTTCTCACTATTTCTAAACCAATCAAATCACAGGTTTGGCTGTTTACTACTTCTTAACACTTACTCCTGTTTTTCTCTTTAATAATCAGCACATTGTCGACTCTTCTGTGTTTGTTCTTTAGCACCCGGATCGAACCATCCCCGTCATCATCATCGGGCTCCTCGTCTTCCTCCCTGGGTTTTACCATCTGAGAATCGCTTACTACGCCTCCAAAGGTTATCGTGGTTACTCCTTTGAAGACATCCCAGATTTCGGAGACTGAGATGCAAGACCGCTGCTAACATTTGCCACAATGATTCTGCTGAGACTGTTGGCTGCTGTTTACGTCGCGTATGAGAATAAATGTAGCAAAAACACACCTTTTAGCTTTATTACCGCTGACCCGTAGATGGCGGTTTGGCTTCATGCTGCTCTGCTGATCTAGATTAGTCTCCGCTCTAGTTATTTTACATGATGAAGTCTCTTATCAGAATACGATTGCACCTTTTTACAATAAAACACTCACCTCTGTAATGATTACTGAGACATTTCTGGAGAATCAATCATAGATGCCTTTCATTTCTACAAAGACCTGTAGAGGTGTCGACCTTTTACAGATGATGCATTACATTTCCAAAACACTTTTTAATGTCACTTAGTTTACTTTATGTTGTAAAAGCTCAGGAGGCTATATTTCTCCTACATGATTTTATAAGCAGCTCGAGTCTATTTCCTTTGTCAAACTACAGTATATTTTTGAATGAAATGTATTATTTGGTGTAAAATATTACAGTTTGTGCATTGTTATTAAGATGTAAATATCAAAGACAACTGTATTGTTATATATTTGCTTTAAGAAATAAAGCTAGAAATCTGAGTCAGTGTCGGATGTTCTGTTTACTGATTTTTGCATTTTCTTCATGATGTCCAAAAATAGTCAATTCTGTGTGAAACTGATAGATTCTACAAATTATACAGTATATCACCGGCTTCCTAAAATAATAAATAATAAAACAGTACAAATAAAAGCTCTGTCTGTATTCAGGACTATACGTAAATGCATGAAAGATTGTTATGTATTATTAATGCTAAATTAAACAGCAGAAAACATAAATTACACTGCATTTCAATTTTCCTTTACAGACTGTGAAAGCGATCATTACCCACAGTATATCTAACCTGAATTCATCTTGTTATGGAAATATACAAAGATAGATAATGACAGGTACCGACACCAGCGTCTGTCACGTCTCAAATAGAATGAGATGATAGTCACTATTATGCAAAGTAATTGCAGTTAGAGACCATAATAGCGACAGTAACACTGATGAGTATGCTCATGAGGAGGCTTTATGTATTAGTGATGATTAGATGTAAGAAAAAGTACAAAAAATGTGTAAAGTCAAAGTTATTATAGGACAGTATAATAGTTCCAACCAATGTTTTAGTCTGTGATGTTATGTTACAGTCCCCTGTTGTACATGTTAAAGTACCTGTAGTTAACCTCCCAGTATCTGGATGAGCATATTATGCACACTTTACACTTCATGTTAGAAAAGGTCATACATTTTTCACTATTTGTATTTGGTCAGACAGTGGCATTTTTAGCTTTGTGGGGTCCCTATAGCAAGATGGCGTTCCGGGGTCACTATTTTGCCAAACTGCAATCGAATGAGTTTAAGTACAAGAGAAAAAAAAAAAAAGCAGGAACAACACTAGAAAAGCACTCTGAGAGCGCAGACCTCCGCCAAGGTAGACCCCCCTCCACTCCACCCCGACCACTTCCAGAATGAAATCAGTTCTTGCTGTTCACATTTTCAACATATCCTGAAAATGTCATCAAAATCCGTCCATAAGTTTTGGCGTTGTCTTGAACACAGACAAACACCAGCAAAAACATAACCTCCTTGGCAGAGGTAATAACCTGCCCCCCCCCCCACCCCCCACCCACTCACTGTTTTATGTGTATGTGTGTGTGTGGGTGAGAGTCGTCCCTGTCCCATCACCACAGACTCATAAGTCCTTGTGCCAGTGTGTCATGGCTCAGGCCTAATAAAAAGAGAGTGCAGACCTTCACAGTGTCCCAGCTCTGACTGTCCACATGTCGAAATGTCCTTGGGCAAGACACTGAACCCTGACTTAGTCTCCCAGTAGGACTGACAGAACGTTACAAACCTACTGGTGTATGAGTGAATGGGTGAATGGGTGAATGTGAGGCTAATGTAAAGCGCTTTGAGCACCATGAAGATGGAAAAGAACTATATAAGTGCAGAACATTTACCATTTATCTGTTAAAAATGGGACATCTTTTTTTGGAACATTTTTTAACGTATTGCTTGAAAACCTCTTAACGATCCCATAACACGCACTGAAATAGAATGTTTGCAAAAAAACCTGAAATGTTTTAGTCCAGTTTAGTCCAGTTTTCCACTGAAAAACTTTAGCCAATTATTATACTGATCACCTTCACAATGATTGACCAGTGTATGTGGCAAATTATATATTGTCTTGATCACTTTTATTTATAACTGTATTTGTCCCTTGTGCACAGAAAATATTGTTTTTTCTTCTGCTTGAAACAAATAAATTAATTAACAATGTTATATGGATATTATTTACAATTACTGGAACTTGTAACATTAAAGTCAGTGGTGTATGTTTAAAAATAATGAAAATATATATGAAAATATTTAGATTTTTAGGTCTTATTATCACATAAATAGGCATTTAAAGATACATTGACTTTGAAGCAAGGGCGTAGGTTTGGTTTTGACATTGGTGGGGACCTAGCCAACCCCCCCCCCCCCCAAAAAAAAAACCAAAACTTGTACTTAAAAGTTCATTTAAAAGTTAGTATTTAGTACTTTTAGTTAGGTAAAATACATTCTGTATACTTCTACTTTTACTTGAGAAAATATTTTGCAGGGTTCTTGTACTTTTACTGAAGTACAAAACTTGTACTTTTACTGAAGTACTGAAGTTCCACCCCTGCAATCAAATCAATCAATGACACACTTACATAGTTTAGATTTCTGTTTACTTCTGCCATGAAACAGGTCTCCACAAAACAAATCAGTACAATGTAGGCCTACTGTATTTTCAACAATACAGCATTAAGCAGTTATAAGTGGGTTATATTGATGGCGGACCCCAGCGTTGTTAAACCCCGGTGCCTGTGTGCTCTGTCCGTCCCCCGTAGGGAAATATCCCTACCGCGGCCTCCCCCGTCCCTCTCCCCGGGGATGAAGCGTCCTGGGCGGCGTCCTCTTCGGACCACCGTCCAGCCCTCTTCGTCCGCAAAATATTGCATTTTTAACTATAAGTGTGTGTTTGTGTGTCTTATGTTGTGTGTTTTTGTACGTTGAGTGTGTGAATGTGTGTATTTTAATTTTAAATAAAAGAAACAGACGAAAAAGAACAGAAAAAGAAGCTAGCTTAACACGGAAATAAACCGTTTTAGCCGAACGGAAAATCTCCGTGAAAGCTAAAAAAATAAAAAAGTGGACGACGTTTCGACCAAAGTCGGTCTTCCTCAGGTCCGAACAAAATAAAAATAGAAAAGAAAAAGAATAAGAATAAAAAGCAGGTAAGTGGGTAAATTTGGCGTTCAACAGCAGGAAATAACTCTGTTCAATGATCCTTCTCCCTCAGAGTCGAGCAGAGAATGTTATTGTGTCACAAAATTTCGATCGTTAGCAGGACATCGTTTTAACAGCAAATTAATATTCAACTAGTGTCTGCAGTTAGTACTAGTTGTGCTGCCATCATACAGTAGCAGACAACTTGATAACTAGCGACTTTTCCCTGCTAACGTGCATTGTTCCAACCGTCATTGAGTGGTAGTTTGACTTCCAACTTTCTTTGAAAAATAGCTCCGTATGTCCACTTTCTTCCTTTTGCCTGCCATCTCACTGGTGTTTGACAGTCATGTGTCAGTGTCACCCACGGTGCACCAAAGCCTGCCACAGTACTTTAATAACGTAACACTACAGATTACAGGCAAAAATGGTGACAGGAAATACTTTGCCTTCCAGTTTTGGCGCTCCTCCTACTACTAGTGTCTTTGGCTCCTAGCAACAATAAACAACCTAGAGCCTCACGTGAAAGACGTGAAAGGCACAGCCAATCAGATTGGTCATGTGTCAGCAAGGAACTTTTGGTTAACCCTTTCGTCGCCGCTATGTGAATAAGACGGAGACCGATGGTTTTTTTCCCCAGTGATCAAAAAATATTGGTGGGGACCAAACAACAATCGCTGGATATTGGTGGGGACGCGTCCCCTTAATCCATGCTAAAACTACGCCCATGCTTTGAAGTCCCGCACTTCTAGGTTTTCCAACACTTTTAACCTGAGAGCAATCAGGGTACTGAACATGCAGTAGCTGTTTGTATGACTGTTCACCTGTGCAATATATTTATATATTTAATATATTTATTTTTAGTTTCTGCTGTCATGCCCTCTCTACAGTTTTTTCTCAATTGTACTACCTTTTATACATTTTAATAGTTTTTAGTAATATATTAATATATTTTATTTATCTATGCTTTTACCTAGTACTTGAATTTTTATCTTGTCTTTTGATTTCATTTTTTTTTTATTTGAATGATTTATTTCAAACATGTGCAAAGTGCAACAATAATCCATACAACAATAATAATAATAATAACAATGACATGTCCGAAAAGGAGTAGGATGAAGCATAAGCTTATTTAATCCTACCCCTTCTTCACTTCCTCAATAACCTGAATTCATCTTATAGAAATATAGTGCATAGTACAAAAATTATGATAATAACAAAATAATAACATAACAATACCAATAATAAATAACTGAAGTACTAAACATATACATATATACAAAAAACAAAACAAAACAAAAAAACCCCCTAATGAGCAGAGAGGAAAGTAGGTAACAAATAGAGGTTTTTTTGTTTGCTTGTTTTCTTTTCTTCTTCCCTTCCTTCTCCTTCTTTTCCCTTTCTTTTTTCTTCCCTTTTTCTAATTTGTCTGTATTTTGTTCTTATTTTGTTCTTTTACTTTTTTCTATTCATTCACTTATTTTGTTCATTTATTTATATTTGTGTGTTTTTGCACTGCTGGAAGTTGTCTTTTAAATCTCATTGTGTTGTGTATGATGACAATGAAGATCATTCTATTCTATTCTATTCTATTCTATCATAATAAACTTTCATTAAACTATAACATTTTTGAGATTGTTGAACATCAAATGCTTCATTCCTCTGAAAAACACTGTGTAGCTCTTGCCTTATTATTAGCATGGTGGACCATCCTACTGAAGTAGGGTTAGGGTTAGGGTTAGGGTTACCTTCACACACACAGTGGCTGCAGGGTGTCATGTCTTGCCTAAAGTTAGAGAAGATAAGATATTTATTAAATCAAACTCCGGGTACTTTTGAGGACGCACGAGACTCTCTTTTGAAAGCAGCTTTACATTAAACCACGTCCAGTTCTTTTAATTATGTAATTGAGGTTAACCATATCATTTTTGCAGGTGACAAGGAAGGGGTGGGGGTGTACTTAAGGGTTGTTTTTTTCTATTCTTTTTTTCTTTTGTTTTCTTCTATTTCTGTTTTTTTTGTCCCTTTACTATAATTGTTTTAACTACCTTTTACAATTTTAATATACATGTAGTCATTTTCCTTATTCAACAAATGGACAAGTTTCATGAACTACTGCTGATGTCATGCTGAAAGCCCCCCCACCCCCCCCCCCCCCCCCCCCCCCCACACACACACACACACAAATATTTTTTATTTAAAAAAAATAACTATACAGTGACATAATAAATAAAGCCTGCATAGCTTAGGGACCATAAAACAGGACCAGTGTGGAACCACAGAACCTGCTCCAAGTCTCTGGGGGTTGTCTTGGTTGGCTGGGAGGTCCTACTGTTTCATCAGGTAAAGGACACCCTCTTGTGGTTCGCACAAAGCTGGATGTTATGAAGGATCAGATTAAAAAGCCATTTCCTTTAATTTTTTAAATCCTCAGCTTGTTTAATAAAAAAAAAACACTTTGACATCACAGACTGGATCTGGCCTGGATCGAATCATTTACTCAAAGTAGATGTAGTTAAGACAGGTTGGGCACAACAAGGAAACAGGAGGAAGAGGAGGAGGAGGAGGATGAAGGTGGGTGGGGGTGTGCACAGCTTGGGTCCGTGACGCGCAGCGGGTGCGTCAGTGGCGCACAGTCACCTGGACGTGAAACGCGCACCTGTAGCCGGAGGCGCTGGAGGAGAAAACACTCATATTTCAGCCTGTTTTTAGCTTCACAAAAGAACCCAGGCCCGTTTCTAGTCTTCCACACGCACCCACGGACACTCCACCGAGCAACAAGTCTGCGTGAAAACTACTAAAAGAAACATTTGAAGGATGTTTTTTTGAGGAAATCTCCCCACAGCGGCTCCAGGTAGGAAACACGCACCGACCGTTAATGGATCTGAAAGTGACTCAAGACTTCCAGCAGCTTTGAAAGGATGAGGAATTAATGCTGTGTGAGCTCATACTGGGAAAATATTCCACTCAATCCTCCGAAGCTCGTCATGCATCTCAACTCCAATAATGAACGGAAGGTTTTCATTAAACTGTTTGAAACTGAGACGAGGAGAAAAAAAAAAAAAAGAAAAAGTTTTCAGAGCTTGAAGACATTTCTCACGATCAATTCAAGCTTTATGTCATTTTTATGGTTAGAAAATGGTTCAGTTTGACATTTTATGAGCTTTTGACACTAAATATGATCAAAAAAACAAGTTGGAAGAGACGTGTGCAATAGATGTGGAAGGAAACTCTAATATTTGATGGATAGAAAAGCACATATTAAAGTATTTTAAATGGACTCTTAGTTGAAAGTATGAAGAGTAGGCCTAGACTGATCTGGTAACAGTGTTATATTTCTATAGATGATCAAATATATATGATTTTAGGAGAGTAAAGTTTATTTTATTTCAAGAAAAAAACTGAATTGCATTAACATAAACTTTAAAAAAAAAGAAGAAAATAGCAGAATGATGTTGCTTGTGTTAAAATGAGGAATATTTTATCTGTTATATTATATTAAAGTCTCACATAGCCTATAGAGTTAGTTAAGTAGGATATTTTAAGATTGTAAAGTTAAAATAGATACTTAAATACTGGTTACAGGTTATTTCTCTTTGACTATAATTTTGTAGTAATATGTCTTTTGTTGCATAAATGTTGCACATTTCTATGGCTTTATTTTTGCTGTGTTCACTGTTTTCTTGAAATGTCACAGTTTTGCATATCTCTCAATTGCATCTTTTGTAATTTAACTTTTTTTATTTTCCAATTTCCCTGCTTGGTAAATGTGAAAATGTAGTAATTTAAAGTTAAGTGGAACATCAGGGCACTAACGTCGCTGAGGAATTTTAAAACTTCCCTGCTCTAAAAATATAATTAAAAAAGTCACTCTTTTTGATGAAACTAAAATGTTTTAACCTGTAACATTTCATAAAATAATGAGAAAGCTTCCACTTATGATCCTTCAATATGTAAAGTGCAGAAGCTGAACATATTCTGTTTAATGTGACAGAAGAGGAAAGAAAGGAGGGGATATTCATGTTCATGTCGGGGGAGTTTTACTCATTTTTCTCAGTTTAACTGATAATTACTTGAATAATAGAAGATTAATTAATTGTTGAAGTTGATTATTGTACTTTGACTTAATAGAGATGGATGATAAAATGAGAAATAGTTATGTTTATAGGCTATTTGTGGTTTTAAATGATCCTTAAAGCTGAACAATTATTCCTTTTTTTTTTTAAACCTATTTTAAAATGTTTCCTTAGTATCTAACGTTACTATGTGCAACTGAGTCATTCCAAAAACTTTGAGGATCTAGAATAGACACACCTAACTTTCTCTGCTTACAGAGCTCTTTCCACTACACATCGTTTTTGGAGATTAGAACATGAATCATTGATTGACATCAACCAGCCAATCACATTATTACTTTGATGTTACCAGAGCAACTTGTCTTATTTGACATTAATGTAAGTTTTGCTCTAACGTACACTTCAAGAATGGCAGTGTTAGCCACATTAGCAATGAACTGGTATATTTTCACACGCATTCCATGTTTCAACTCAATCACTATTGGCCCTTTAGCAGCATTACAAATCCAAATGTACTCAAATAAGGTGTTTTATAGTTCATCTGTGGACTTTACTTAAAGCAGTAACAACTAGAAAAGCAGTGAGCGTGCACCTCCACCAAGGCAGACCTCCTCCCTTTGAATGATGAGAGGTCCGCTAAGGAGGTTGTGTTTTCACTGGAGTTTGTTTGTTAACTTTGCGAATTAGAGATTGACTGAAGTTATGGTGCATCAATGGTTTGTCTGTCTGTGTGTGGATGCATATTTCCTCTTTTCTCACTCTAGCGTCGCCAATTCTTGACAGATCATTCTGAAATTTGGTATGTAGAAGGAGACACAGATAGGGATGAAACAGACTGAGTTTCAATCGAATCAAGTCATGACTTCCGTTTTGACGCCATATTGAATTTCCCGCGTTGTCACAGCAGAGTGATTTAACATGGTAATGCAGTGGTTCTTAACCTGGGTTCGATCAAACCCTAGGGGTTCAGTGAGTCGGTCGCAGAGGTCCACCCCTCAGTCTAGTCTGCAGTTAGTGGGCGCAGTCATTGAAAGCGTCCTTGCTCTGGGATTTGCTACCAGTCCGCTTTGAGTTCACTGGTTTATGCAGCAGAGTGAGACCTCCCTATCAGACCGCTTAGAGAGGTCTGTATATGTCTGAGTGAGACTCCCTACCGGTCCGCTTTGAGTTTGCTGGTTTATGGAGCAGAGTGAGACCTCCTTCTCAGTTGGGACCACACACCGGAATTAGCCCGTTATCTTCCGAGCACCGATCCAGGCAAATAAGCTCCTGTGGTCGGTGATCTAAAGCGTCAATCGCCGTATGGACACACGACGTGGCGGCGGGGAACTGGTACTTTTCCCCACGGTGATGACACGTTGTAAAACGTCTGTAAAGGAGTGGACGCGTATTTTATTTTTTACTAAAGAAGGGTTCGGTGAATGAGCATATGAAACTGGTGGGGTTCAGTGCCTCCAACAAGGTCAAGAACCACTGTGGTAATGGGTGATTATGATGTATTTGTGATTTGACAAGATCACAGATTGCATATAATTCACAAAGTTACCACGCTTCGCTTGGATTTCTAGTCTGTCTGTCTGTCTGTCAACAACATTACTCCAAAAGTTATGGATGGATTTTGATACCATTTGTGTCACAAGGAACAAATAATTACATTTTGGTGGTGATCCAGAAGAGATCCTGGATTCTGGATCACTGATGAAATTTTCTATTGCAGTAAATGGTGAATAAATTTAAAAGTGATCCAGAATCCAGGATCTCTTCCAGACCACCACCAAAATGTAATCATTTGTTCCTTGTGACACCCAACACATCCTGAGAATTTCATCAAAATCCATCAATAACTTTTTTGAGTAATGTTGCTGAAAGACAGACAGATGGACAGACCAACTCTTCCTTTGTATGAGGTAATCAGCCAAAGACAGTGAAAATAAAACTTAAAGGGGGAAATTCTGGATTTTTTTGCATGAATTTGGTTCAGTGTTGCCTTTTTTCCCCAATTATAATCAGTAAAACTGTTGACCTGACCTTTGTAGTCAATGTAATAAATACTGAAATAGAAAAATAATAATAATTCAACGATTAAACCTGTCTAATTAAAAGTAAACTTTAATGTGAATATGCATTATCTCTGGTACACAAAGTGATTAATCCTAATTTAACCTCTTGTTTAATTAAATGATGAGTGTTTTTCTTCATGACTCAGTTCTTCAAAGTATCATTGCTCAGATGAATGGGATGATGGTGTAAGTCATCTTCAGATGCAGGTGTTAGTTTCAGGTTTGTGTCGTGATGCTACAACTCACAGACAGAACATGAAACCTGATCTTTTTGTGTTTTGAGAAAGTTAGTGTGTTATATCACAGCAGGAATATTCTTCTAACGTCCCCAGACAGGCTTCATTTGCTGATTTCAGATTGTGTTTCTGCTTTAATTAAGTCTTCTCAGGGGCCAGATGGGTGCCATATTCCATAATGTGATTTTTGTCCATAATGTTTACATCATGAGAGCGAGGCGACGGGAAATTAATTTACTGAATTGTTATGTAAAGGATGAGGCGGTGAGGACCTGCATGACATTACTGTGAAGTATCCAGATGTAATAAGCATTTCACACTGATACTTGAGACAGACTTGAGTAGATGCAAATAGCTAAGAAGGTAAGTCTCCCAAAGGGCAATATCTTTTTGCATAGTAAAATGCAGGCTGATATTATCCTGGAACATGTAGGACATCTCTTTTTTTCTCACAAACTTAGGGTCACATCCCAAAATGTGTCACTGGCCTGGTTAAAACACACCCATATAAGAATATGAATGGATTTTCATAGTTCAAGTAGAAGAAAGATGTTTTTGTTTAGAGATGTTTTTGTCAAATATTTGTTAACCTTGACAAAGCTTTTAAATGCACATAAAAAGACTGAGTAACAATTTGAAAGTGACAAAATCACAACAAGGAGAAGTCTGTGGAAAAACTGTGATGTTCAGACTCAATGTTTTGACTGGATAATAACTAATGCATGAGTTTCTGTATCTTGGCATTGGAATAGTTGCATCTGTTAGGCAGGGACTAGGGTTGTCACGATACAAAAATTTCCAACTCGATACCGATACTAAGGATAATTCTCGATACTAATTTCGATACTGGAGATGTGAGGGATTCCTTTTAAAATTTCCTCCATGGACTGCTAAAAAATAGTTGGTGAGTGCGGGTGCAGAATAAATGCATGCCTATCTCTTGGCAAGTTAAGGTAGGCCTATCTTTTTGCTCAAGCCCTTCTGCAGTGCTAACTGCAAGCCTCTTTATGGTCTGGCGATTATGTGCGCGGGCGGCAGCGTATTGCATCATGTGACCCCTTGCGGGACTATGGCAAGCCAAAGTGTTCACATAGCCACGCGTTGTCTTTATTATATCACATGTTACAGAACGCGTGCCATTGTGCGTGCCATTGTGCGCGCCAGTGCGCGTACCACAGCGCGTCCTGTAACGCGTGATAGCGCGCCAGTGTGCGTGCTAGAACGCATTTTGTAATGCGTGATATAATAAAGACAACTCGTGGCTATGTGAACACTTTGGCTTGCCATATGGGACTAGCAGCGCGCACGTCAAAAATGATATGCTGACATGCTCACGGTGGCCTCTGCAGTGGTAACGTGATATAATGCGCTACCGCCTGGCTGCCGCCCGCGCGCATAAAAGTTCGACTATATCGAGGCCTTTAAAAGCAAAGTTGCATCGGATGGTCGCAATCACAGACCTATAGAAATAGTGTATAGGTCTGTGGTCGCACTGGCGTCATCCCGTGTGCTGTCAGAGGCAGCTGGAGAAAAAAAGAGACTTTAACTTACAAGCCGGCATTAAGGCTGTGCCAGAGCTGACCGTGTTGATGCCTGTTTAGAATTCTTAACGTTACCCACTACAAAAAAGTGGCGACGCACCATAAAAACAAAAATCGATTTTCCAGCAACTTAGTATCTAATTAGATTTAGTATCGATTTAGTATCTAAAATCGATTTTTTTGACAACCCTATCAGGGACAGTGTGTCGCTGCTTAGCAAACAGAACTTGTCAGTGTTAAAAGTCATCTCCCGCTTATCCGGGTCCGGGTCAGGAGCCCAGACTTCCCTCACCCCAGCTACCTCAGCCAGCTCTTCCGGGGGAATCCCGAGGCGTTCCCAGGCCAGCCGAGAGATATAATCCCTCTTGTGTCCTGGGTCGACCATGAGGTCTCCTCCCGGATGGACATGCCTGGAACACCTCCCCAGGGAGGCGTCCAGGAGGCATCCTCACTAGATGCCTGTGCCACCTCAGCTGGCTCCTCTGGACATGGAGGAGCAGCGACTCTACTGCGAGTCCCTCCCAGATGTCCGAGCTGAGCCCGGCCACCCTGCCAAGGAAACTCATTTCAGCCGCTTGTACCCGTGATCTCATTCTTTCGGTCATGACCCAACGCTCATGACCATAAGTGAGGGTCGGAAGGTAGATCAACTGGTAAATCGAGAGCTTCACCTTCTGGCTTAGCTCCTTCTTCACCACAATGGATGGGTTTAGCACCTGCATTACTGCGGATGCCGCCCTGATCCGCCTGTCGACCTCCCGCTCCATCCTTCCATCACTTGTGAATAAGATCCAGAGCTACTTAAACTCCTCCACCTGAGGCAGGACCTTCCCCCTGACCCGGAGAAGAAACTCTACCCTTTTCTTGTGTTAGAAGTGATCGTTGATATGATGTAAGTTGGGACATTTTTGCAAAGTGCTTTCAATTTGTTATTAACTTGGTGATGAAAGAATCAGAAATATATGCAGAGTACAGCGCCTCATCATGTAGTGTTTGAGTTGAAATTTGGGAATCACCATTTTACAATGAATATGTTGAAAATGAAATGATAATTATTTTATGATGAACATACCTGGAGTTTGTGACTGTCATACAGACTACTGTGGGAATTGTTTCAGAAACAACTTCCTGAATTATTTACTAACTGATGCAGTGCGGGGCTTATCATTTATACAAGCATCAGTTTGATAAAGACCATAAAGACTGGACTGTGTTTCAATAGAAAAAGGTCATGTGGTCTGATGAGTTGAGAATGACCCTGTTCCAGAGTTTAAAGAGGTGGATGAAGTGATTACCCATCATGCCTTGTGCCTTCAGTACAACCCTGTGTGGGCAGTGGTCTGACCTGGGGGTCAATTCAGTTGGTCAGGTCAAAGTTCAACAACACTATGGCTACATTCAGACGGCAGGTACAATGCACAATTCACATTTCTTGATGAAATCCCTTTTTTTTTTGTGTCCATTCATATTATATATTAAATATAACTTTCATCAGTCTTGAGTGTGAATGGAACCGGACTCTGAAGTGACACGCATGCACAAAAGAGGCTCGGATATAATTAGGAATGAGGAAATGCGTCATATTTGGTGACATATCTGGAAGGTCGTGCTATTGTGAATGTAGAAACTGTCAGTTGCTATGGGCAACAGCATAGTACAGGTGTGCTGGAAAGAGACCTCTAAATAAAGATTTAAGATTTTTAAAAATTGATAAAGTGGTGGCAGAAGCAAGATGTCCCCATTAGGAGAAGCTCAATGTGACTGACTGCAAAATTATTTGGAGAGGATCAGCTCTGCTATGAACTACCTGTGTTCACTGGTACCAACTGGTCCCTGTCCCCCTGGACGTACGTACATTAATTTAATTCACTATCTGGTTTTTGGCATAAGTTACTACACTGTGGAAGCTGTTCTTTGGCAGCCATGAACAGTTGCTATGGATGGTTTAAGGTCTGTCATCTACAGCCTGATGACTGAAATGACTGTGGTGCTAAAGGTCAACCTGTGGGTAATCACATGTTTACATGTGTAAGGGAATTGTAAATGTATTAAACTAGTCAGAATCAGGGCTGTAGACTAACATTTTGCACTGGTTACACTGTGCACAAACATTAGGTGCACCAACATTGTTCAACTGCACTGCATTTAATTAACACTGCAGTTTTACATGTTAACTTTTTTCTTTTCTTTTCTTTTTTAAACATAGTCTATACAGACAATGTTGATTTGTAAATGATTAATCTACAATTTTGATAACGTAAAGTTCTTTATTTGGAACACAGCTCTACAAGAAAGATTACAACTGACTGAAAAGTGCTATTGCTTAGTGAAATTTCAACCTAAAACATCTCAAGATATATGAAAAAAAATTCTAAACTGAAAGTGCAAGTGACTTAAAGGCTCCAAACCGAACATCTCAATATCTGAAAATCTGAACAGCTCCATATCTTATAGACTATCATCCACTGCAGTCACATGGTTATTCTCTTTATCATCTGTCATTTGTTATTCTTTTGTTAACCAGAGGAAAGAGTGGTAGAGAAAATTTGTAGATAATTTCATTGAGTGCCTCTGTGGAAAATAACCCACAACTCTGGGGCTGCCATCTGTATGCACACACTTTCAGCTTTTTTTTTTTTTTTTCATTGTCGCCATCATTTTAAGTGTGTGGCAATGTCTTCCGTTTGTCTATTTTGTCAGAGCATCAATTGACAACACGAAGACATGGACTTCATTATCATGTCAGACAAAGGAAAACCACCAAAACCCACTAATAGAGCAGAAGAAAAAGTGACAAATAATTTTGTTTAATGTTTCTGCAACCAATTATTTCAGGAATTAATAGCTTTTTTTAGAGCTCAAAATGCAACATGCAGCATTTGCATGAACGATTCACATCTTAAATACTCAAACTATGGCTTTTCTATTAAATCGTTTGCTCACTCTCAGATTCATCCAACAGGTAGCTCATATTTGTACACTCAGTGTAATGGTGCCATACTCGCACAATACAGATCCTTTTTATTTCCCTTTTATTGTTGATGCTTTTGAATTGGTTCCCTTTCTTCTTAAGTGCACATCATACTGAGCCATGAAGGTTTCCTGTTGGGATTGAAGAGCTTGTGTTTGAAGAGAAATCAGGCTTCTTTATGCACCGCGATACCATAATGTGATGTATGCTTAGATGGGACTGACAACATTTTTTTACTAATGTATCTACAATTGTATTTACTGCTATAAATGTGGATTACAGTCAATGAGTTCAAACTGTCTGTTGGGTAAAAAATATGATTATTTTGCCCACTTCAGCTCTTATCAGATAGATATATTTATCTCTTGGTTTATGCATAAGGTTTTTTTTTCTCAAATTATTTGAACATTTAAAAAATGGAAAATAAAAAGAAAACGTCCTATAAAAATAAACAACAAAAGCATGTTCAAAAGGAGTGGGTGGAAGTTAACTCATAAAATCCCACCCCTTCTTACTGTATGAATTTTTGTAACATAAATCTCCTTCCTCCAAAAGAAAAAGAACACGATATTTGTTAACTATATGTGATACATATATGCATACTTACATTTACAATGAAAACCATAAACAAGAATAAATACAGAAACAACACTCAATAATAATAATAATTATTATTATTACCACCATAATATTTGTGGAAAAAGAAATGAAAAACACAAACAAAATTAAACCAAAAATGAAAATGAGCTGACACTAATAACACAATATGGATCCAAAATGAACCAATGTAAACAAAATAAATACAGAATTATTAATGACAGAACAAAGAAACCCTTCACACATCCATCTTATTCTCATACTGTAGAAAGATATATTGTTTATAGGTTTAGGATCATCATAGAGGTTAAATCACTTTTTAAAGGTGCTCATAAATAAAATTATTATTTTATTATTAATGCAAGCCTTAAAATGGACTAGCAACATGTTTGGCATGTACCCACATTCACCTGCACCTGCCATAGGCCCTGGCAGCCCTCATAAGGACTAAGCAGTTTAGATAATGGATGAATGATATGTTTAATTATGGAATTTTCAAAGATAAAACCTCAGAAGCAAGACAATACAACCAACCTCTGGAAGCTGTGATTAAACTGCAGGAAAAAACTATAAAGGACAGGCAGAACAAAGACTGAAAAACTGAAAAGAGGCACTGACTGGTCAGAGCTCAGCTGGACCAGCTCCAGAAGGACACACAGAAACTCCGAACTAATGGCTAAATTATCCCTGTGATTTCTGGTGGGACTTTTGTTTTTCATCTTTATCTGAAAGCCTGCAGAAATACAGCTGAAATAATTGCATAACACATGCAAATTCCAGAGCTGGGAAACCATTTAATACCGTTTATAAACTGTCCAAAGCATCTCTACCTCATAATGGGCCTTTAAAGGTTGTGACTAGTTTAGCCCACATTGAAACAATATATTTTTTTTAATATATATATATATTTTTTTTTCTTTCTTCTTTTTTTTTTTTTTTCTTTTTTCAGACCCATTGACTTTATTTCCAAGGACGGGCGTCACTTTCATAAATGTTGCATAACTGTGCTAAATAGGTTGAGTGTCATACATTCAATCTTTTGTTATGTTAAAGTTACCTGAAAATTCTCTATGTCCTTGGCGGATAATAGCAGCCAGCATTTCCATCTGCATGTGTGTCAGATCATACCTATTCCACCAACCCTGCTCCAATTCATCTGTTGTGGGCTAGAGTAAAGGTCGACAGATTGTGGATTTTCAGAGACCGATACAGTATATATAATAATAGTTTGAACCATGAAAGGATCAATAGTTGACTCATAAGTCCTGTCATCTTCATTTCTCTGCCCAGACATTTCAAAACTAAAATCACATTATGCATTTTTGGAAATAACTGCCTTTTATTTTGGTGTCAGTCCAGTAGTCTCATATATCCAGGCATAACTCCAGTTGTTGTTAGCACTGTACTAATTCTGCAGATACGTCTTGCCTCATTTACTTTTTTGAATTTTTTTTTA
>CM035794.1:60883785-60903354 GCA_020466265.1 Siphamia tubifer | reverse complement strand
TTATAGTAATCAATTTGACAGACAAATTATGCCTCTTAAGTTCCTTTTATCGTATTTACTAAATTGCAGGACAGTCATTTTTGACAGTAGAATTGTACATTAACTCATGACTCTGTGGTGTCAGAGTCACAGAGTCTGAAAACTGAGATGACAAAAGTAAAGCCTAGCATAATGCTTCTTTAATGTACTCAATGACTACAACTCATTGTCTGCATGTCATGTTTTTTTTAATAAAAATTTAAAAAAATTCCAGTTCCAGAGTCAGTAACGTAGTCTCACATCATATGAGTCATGCCAGAGGCCAATCCAGATTATTTAACCATCACTTGTTTTCTTTAACCTTTGCCCCATCACCGATCATTACTCAATGTGGAATTGCACTATTTTTTAAATGTTTTATTGTTTTTCTGTATATAGTGGTTTTTGTCTAGTGCTTTGTTTTTTAATATTAGATCAGATATTTCTTTAATCTTTTAACAGCTGTTCCTGCCACATAGATGACAGTATTTTAACACTTCTATACATATACAGCTCTCACATTAATGCACCTCCACTTGTCACACATTGAATAAAAGCTAAGAAACTCATCTTTTCAAATATATATAAATAAAAAAGTGCAAGAGCAACACCATATACACCAGTGATGCACGGGTTGATGTTTAAACGACCCTCAACCGACCGTTTTTTTTAACTAACTCGTCCGCTACTCGCAAGACATATATTTGAAAAGGATGGACCCGACCCGCTTCTTGACCCACATTTTTAAGTAGTCGTCATTGGTCTTCATGAAAATCAAATGACCTTACTCACATACCTGCATTTATTTCTGTGTGAAAATTCAATATCATTGCTTGAGCGCGGGAGGGATCCAGGGGTTGACAACATGTAACACCCAAAGAGACATTTGAACCCGGTTTCCACGGAAAAGAAAACACTGGGGAGCCGCTCATCTTCGTTAAACATTTCAGTGAATGTGTTCCAAACCTTACTTTTTTGGTTTGTATGTTTCCGGAGTTTCCGCTCTCTTAACTTGACTTTCTCTCTTGCTCCCTCCACACCGTAGGATACTTCCAATGTTGTACATTATCCTCATGGAAATTGATTTAATAAAGCATATTTACCAGGTTATTTTAATGTTTATCTCAAATGACCCGACCGCAACCCGAATATCATTACAAATATCTTTTAATGAACCATAAACTGCGGTTGACCACGGGTACCTGCTCACTTTGGGTCAGCCTGCGCATCAATGATATACACAAAAGGTTGTTTTCCACAAAAGACAAATATGAGAAATTGGGCTTATCTTATTTTTGAAGGATGTTATCTGATCAGTCATCTATTGATTCAGACAAAATGTGGTGTTTACATCCAAAATGCACAAAGATCCACAAAAGGAAACTGCAGGAATATTTGTCCAACTTAAGTCATACATTTAATTTGGAGCAGTATTTTTCAGGCATTTTAAGCCAAAATCACCCTGAAATAGTCAGGGGTTAAATTAATCACACACATGTAAAATGGAAGAGGAAATTGCATTTGCAGAATCGTGTCAAGGAAGATATTCAGTACATTTACATACACTCAGAGAAATTCTAATTATTGCCTTCGTCCTGCTAATATCAAAATTTTAAAAGCTATATACACACTTTAGTCAGACTGCAGTCATGGAGATAGTGGCTTTTCCATTTCCAAAACTCCAAAAGTGGAAAAACAATAATTTTGCCAATTTTTTTGTTTTTCAATTAAACATTTTTGTGCTGGCAAGAGGTCTTTTTTGGGTACAGCACAATATCACACACAACTGGACTAGAACACTAAAACTAGAGTAGCATAAAGACAAAAATACAGATGTTGATGGACATTGCAATAAGTGAAGAAGAAGAATTTTAACAGAAACATGCTGTGGTTTGTGTGGACACACCAGGAAACACTATCATTATTATTTTTGTGTATTATTTAGTGTGTATATATATATATATATATATATATATATATATATATATATATATATATATATATATATATATATATATATATATATATATATATATATATATATATATATAGATATATAGTATGGGATGGGGGGGGGGTTAAAAGTAATAATAATGCTATGTCTGTAAATCAACAAGTTATTTCTGTTCATTACAATGTTTATGTAATTACGTCTTGTGTCATCTCATGCTAAAAATTGAAAAATAATTGCATTTTGATTTAATGACAAAAACCCAATAACATTACACACTTCTGTTTTAGTCAATATCTAGTAAGTATCAGTGCAGTTTTGCATAAATGACTAATGAAAAAGCCACTGGTGAGTTGAGCAGCTGTTCAACAGCAGCAAATAAACCCAGTAGCATAAATAAAGCTCATCCTTAAAAAAATAATAAGTCAGATCATTAGTAGCAGGTGTCTGTGAGAGTCAGTGTACTAATTAAAATGCTAATTATAATTTAGTTGATAGTTGTTATGCGTTCTTATGAGTCAGAATTTTATCAGCGCTAAACATTAATTTGCTCATAGGATGAAAAATACCTGCAGTGCTTATAACTCAATGTAAAAACATTTACAGATTATACGATATATTTAACTACGTCTTTTAAACAATGCAGGCTATGCTAATTATTACCATGGTAACGTGGATGCTCTCCAGTAGTTTATTACGGTGCCTGAGTGCACTTATAAAGTTGTGAATAGTGAAATGTACTACTTTGACATTTTCCGTTAACATCAGGTTGCAAAAATGCTCTCCTTGTGTTTTACCTTTTCTTTTAAATTATCAGTAAGTTCATGTTGAAATGTATCTTATAGTAGTTGAAGCTCACCCAACTCACCCATGCCACATACACTATTGAATTCAGTGAAAAAAACCTGTATATTGTTGTGTATTCCTGTATGTGATTTGGTTTTAGGACTATTAATAAAAAATAGTGATGAAATGTCTGCTATTGGCCTTATCAGTTAATAGACTCTAGTTAAGTATAAGCTCTGTCCGTTTTACTTTAAAGCACATTATGCACTTGAATTATTTTTTCCTGATGCCGACTCTGGTCAGAGGTTAAATTAATTTACTGGCAGGTCAACACGGTCCTTACCCACTAAAGAAATACACAGCGTTTAATATTCTGTTAAAGAAATTGTATGTTTTCTGTCGGAGGATAGATCACAGGTGAAAGAAAGGATGGAAGAAGCAGACTGTGATGCATAAATGACATTTGATTGGAAAACAAATATATAGAAAGCACTTTATCTTTGTGTTTTGACTTTGACAGGGTAAGAAGAAGCAGAATTGCTGATAAATTTGCAACCATTGCTCAGTTGTGATTAATCAGCCGGTCTATGTTTTGTCCCCTTATGTAGATTAAAACAACAACAGTACAGAATTTCAGCAACATGCCTGTCACTAACATGTCTATTTCTGTCACCTGATAAATCTGCGTGAGACAAGCTGCTTTCTTTACAGTGCTACTGGTTCATTTATTATAGGTTTAAACATTTTCCAGAATGCTGTGCTGTCACCGTTGCTTATGTTTATGCATGATGTCGTCAGCGTAAGAGAAGGGAAGGGTGGAGGTGGCCATTCGTATGAGAGAAACGTCTGGGGACTGCTGTTGTTACCACGGTGCAGAGTTTCACCTGTGCGGCCTGTGTTGTTTGGCAGATCCTTTTGTTTTCGGTTCAGTTAATGACCAAAAATGCCCAGCAGCTTAACAAGGTTTTTTTGGGTTTTTTTGCGCTTCTCATCTTTCTTCTCGCTGTGTCACCACACTATTCCTGTCTCTCCCACCGTTCACCCATCCTCTCTGCTGTAAATTTATTTTCTTTCCACTCTTATTTTGACTTATTATTGCCTTACTGTTGCAGCAGACCTACCTTATCAGAGCAATAAAGCTATAAACAGTGTTATTTTTTAGTTTTATTATTATTATGCAGAACCAAACTGTAGGGGTATTTCTTTTAATCACCGACATGTTGAACGTTATGCCATGCTATTCAACCCTTATCATCACCATTGTTGTGACTGAATAAGACGCCGATAGTGAAGAGCAAAGTGAGGATGGTGAGCATCTGTTCATTATGTTCCAAACAGTGACGGGATGTTGATGTTGCTGCTGCTCCGTCATAGCAACAGGACTTTAATTTGTGTGTGTCCTTGTCTTGTATTATCTCTGCGAAGATGAGAAGCAACAGATTCATAGTTTGCAGCTTTACCTTCTTCTGCCTGACTCAACCTCAGCAAACACTCAAAGCCTAAACAAATGTAATAAGTCTGGATAAATTCTCAGGGGTGACACTTTGCATATGTGCAGAAGGGTGGCCCCACTGGAGACGTACGCTGTTGATGTTCACGCAGACAACGATCGGCATCCGGCTGTTTTTTTACTTTGATTTTTTCCCCTTTTTTTGGGGAGGGGGGGGGGGTGGTCTGTGTACGCCAAGCTGTTTGCTGAAGCATGGGAGTGTGTTGGAACAAACGCGGCAGCTGTTGACAGGCTGCGTAATTGTTTTTCACTGCTTCAGACTTTGCCCCAGCCATGAAATGAAAAGGCCCATAAAAGCCCAAGAGCTGATATGGCTTGTGCTGCTGTTCCAATGAGGGAGTGCAGAGAGAGAGAGAGGTAGAACTATTCTGGCCACAGTAGGTACATTTACATGCACTTTGAGAAATTCAAATTATTGCCTTACTCTGATTAAAGTCAAAGTTTTAAAAGCCATGTAAATGCCTTAATTAGAGTGGACTAGAACTGGAGTTTGAGAAGTAGGAGAAAGCAAGTGGGATAATAGGACTGGAATTGCTTCTCAGCTTTAGTGTAATCTTTCTGTGGATGAGTTCTGATATGTTCAATGTTAACTGATGTGACTCATCTACTGTTTCCGTTTTCCTGTAAAGCATGGCTTATAGCACAGGCCAGTGGTGGATCTAGAAAGGTTTACATGAGGTGGCAGGATGTTTCCTATCTGTCAATAAGAGTAACTTAGTCTCTATTGCAACTCATTTTTCTATTATAGTCCATTTACATTTTTTTAGGTATTGACTGGATGACCCCTGACCCCTATGGTCAACAATAGGCCAAAATACTTATACTATATATATATATATATATAGATAGATAGATAGATAGACAAGTGACATACCATGCAGAATTGAAAGGTTTAGTACTTTGATGCTCATTGGACGTCTCTAAGATGAATGTTTCAAAAGTTATATCGAAAATGTTATTTAACATTTACCTTTGACCTACAATCTCCAAATGTGTTCTTCAAGGTTCTGAGGTCAATGCATCAACAGTGAGCGTGAAAATAAGCTATATGCAAAATTGAGTAAACAGGAATAAAAAGGAAATTCCTGACTTATTGCAACAACACATTTTTAGTGACCTTGACCTTTGGCCTACATTCACCAAAATTTAATGTCATCTATTCTGGGCCACCTTGCCTTTTTCCTGAAAATTTTGTGGAAATTGGCCCCACAATGAAGCCTCGGTTAGACAGGGCAATTAACCAATAATATTGGAATTTAATCGAACACCCTGATGAACCAATAAATAAAATAATAACTAACTTAAGATATGTCAGATTCAGCACATTTAACATGTGAGGTAGATCATTTCTATTCTATTCCAGACCAGTGTCATCCATATGTTTGATTTCAACTAAAAGCTCCTGTGACTCACAGCTCTGTCGTAGATGGATTTCATTTGGGGTCAAGTGGCCTTCCTGTCTGAGCTGTCGCAGAAAACGATAATACAATTTTCACTTGGGTTTCTATTTCTCAAATTCATTTTTGTTGTGGCTCAGAGTGAGAAACAAAGTTTTCCTCAGTTCCATTCACAGGGACAGATTAATTTTCACTGCTGACAGAGTGAAGGGCATTCAATTTCATAGGCAAAGTTTGTGACATGTTAAATATACTGTACTTCTAGGCTTATGTGATCAGAAGTGATGGCTAGGAGTATATCCCCAAATGCCCTCAGTTCTTAATGATGTCATGAAAAGAAAAAAAAATGTCATGACGTGATACATCCCATGTCATGACTTTTCATTTGCAGTCAATCAGACAAATAGTTCCAGAGATATGAACAGAAGAGAGTTTAGTGATTTTAAACCTTTCACCACCCCCTTGTGGCCAATATAGAAATGGTAAATTATCCAAAATCAAGTAAGTTGTTTCTCTCCATGATATTCATCGATATGGGAAAATATGGAATTTCTAAACCTGATATTTTTCATGTTATCGCATTAATACAAAGGATATCTGGTGATGGCAGTTGGACCAAAAACAGTATCGCCAAAAACTCAATTTGGAAATATAATTAAATGTACTGAAAACAGCTTAATTTTAGTAGGTCTCTTTACTTATCAGGGCTCAGACAGTTTGCATATTAGCCTAGCCGCTATCCCTATTCATTATATGTGTAGGTCTAGGAACGCTTTATAGTCAGGGGAGGCGGGGCTAAAAGGTTGTCTTTGAATTCCTTTGTATGCAATAGGACGGTCCTACAACCAATCAGCGTAAGCTTTATGATGATGTAGTTAGACGCCAGAAAATTCACGGAGGAGTCTGGAGAAAGTTACGAATGACTAAACAAAATGGTGGATTATGGCACTCAACGACTGTTGTGGCTTTTGTAAAAAGAATTTAAAGACTCATCTTTGATAAAAAGGAAATCACCACCCATTGTTGTTCTTCTTTGATGGTTTTTTGGCTCTGAATGGTTGCAGCGTCACTTTCTTACTCCCGCCCTCTGACTCTATACTTCAACGTGATTCGTCGGCAAGTTTTAGGGAAATCTAGTCAAAAGTTACATTGACTTTAACTCGACTACTGTGGTAACACATTAGATTTGCTGCTGCTAGAAGGCTCTGAGTTTGTTACAGAATAAATACGCAACACAATTGAATATACTTTAATCCAGTAATTATACATTTACAACAGTTAAAACCTGTGACGTACCACATTCTACTGTTTCAAAAAAAATCTGTGTGGATGTTTTCCGTGTTGAGGTTTTGTATCACCTTTTGTCGGGTTAAATATATGCTCAGAGGTTTGTTTTCTATTCTTATCTGGCATACTTCTTGGTATTTGTTTTTGTGGGCGTGTGGATGGTTTAACATGTGACTTGAGTGTTTGATCTGTGGATCAAAGTCATCCTTTGCTCTTTACATGAGTCTGACATTAAACACTTGCACCTCAGGCAGAGCACACTTCGATTCTATATGGTTTGTGTCCAAATACAATGAAAGCGACTGGATATTATTTGTGTCCTTCCTGCCTCAGTGTGGAGTCTGTGCTGGGTGCTTTTCTAATTTGTTCATCCATTTCTGTCTGTCTGCAACTTTACACAAACTACTGGGCCAATTTCCATGAAACTTACTGGGAAGGTGTGATGTGAATAGATTTCATTGAATTTTGTTGAATCTAGGTCAAAGGTCAAGGTCACCAAAAACCTGTTTCACAATGATTTGAGAAAGGCCACCAACAAAAGAGCACCAACATGCTCATATTTCAATTTTGCATCTGATTGTAGACCCAAAAGGTCTGCGGCCACTCGATCAATGCTTGAAAAACAAAAATGGATGATAATGGGGAAAAACCAGTGCCGATAAAGACTTAGTTACTGATACATTTTTCAGAACACAGATGGATCCAAATGCAGACTCTGAGACAGATGTATAATAACAGATCAGTTTACTGGTGCACACAACAGGAGAAATGTAGCATGTGGCTGCCTGTAAGCCAACCAGCTGGGCAACTAGGGAGCAGGACAGAAGAAGCATCAGAGAACGGAACAAGGTCAAAACCAGAAAACCCGCATACACAGAGCAATCCAGATAATGTTACCAGAGAACAGAAGAGGGTCAGAGTCAGAGAAGTGGTGAAACCGGGTCCAGAACCGGTGCAGCAACAGAACAGATAAGAAGCAGACAAAAAGACGGAGAACCAAATATCCAGAACCAGATCATACACAAGGAATCCCAAGACAAATGACAAATGCTCAACTGATGCATGGAGGCAAATAATCTGACACACATTCACACAACACTTAAATAGGGGAAGGAACAGGTGGATTCACTCCTACAGATTAAAGGGGCAGAGAGGAAAACACCGGTGACAGGAAATAAAACAGGATAGAGTGAACATGAACCAACATGACAAAATAAAAGCACAGACAATAACAATGACAGAACAGGAAGACGTACAAAAACTAACAAAATAAGACACTCAGGGTCTAAACTATAAGAGTTACTATTATTGAAGGATATGAAACCTGGAATGGGCTTCAAAATAGCACCAGAATCTTTGAACTTGAGTGACCTTGAAAGGTCAAAATCAAGGTCACATGATGAGTTTAAATGGTTGTAACTCCAAAAAGAGTAGTTATTAATATTATTATATTAATAACAGTTATTATTGTTGGCAGATAGGAAACTATATGTAGGCTTCAAAATGACATCATGACCTTTGACCTTTAGGGAACTTGAAAGGTCAAACCCACAGTCTCATGTTTTAAGAGCTTGTTATGCTTCTTTCTCCAGTCAGTGGTTCTTCCACACAGTTTTGGATTGGAAATTATTTTTAAAAAAGTAGAGAGAGATTCGCTAATACATTAGCAATTGATTACATATATCTTGATTACATGTATGTGCATGTAAGAATTAACAATATGTAATTGTCAGTGTATATTGTATATGAAAAACACACTGAACCTCAACCCCTGCATTTAATCCAACACTAGCTGAACATTGAAGACACCACATACTGCAGACTGGGAGCAGTGGGCTTCATGTCAGTGAGAGTTAAGTGCCTTGCTCAAGGGCACATCAAATAACAATTTATCTGTCGGTTACAATCTGCCTAGGCCACAACTTCCTCAAAAATATGAGAGGTCGTTCCACCAATGTTAGTGGTAGATATTCAGTATATATAGTTGCAGGGGAAAAAAATAGACCATGGAAAGTAAACAAAACCAATGTTTATACAATAATGTAATAACGCGACTAAAACAAACAGAAACATGGAATGCCTAAAAGCACGGGTTTTGTCAGTACCATGTTTTGGACGTTAATGTAAGAACTGAAGTGATTTTGGTTATTATCAACAAAACTGGAAATATGGATAGATAACAGCTCTGAAATTAAACTGTTATGAGCTATTTTTTTCTATTATATTTGTCTAAACAAATTTAGCTGTAGCAGGCTTTAAAATGAAAAATAAATTGTAGAAAATATTTTAATTCTTCTAATACTTTTTCCTCCAACTGTATGTTCCAGGGTTTTCTTTTTTCGTTCTTTCATTTTTGCTTTTATTTAAAAATAATGACATGAAGGAACAAAATACTGTAAAATATTAACAGCAATGAATGTTCAGACCCTGTGTAGGCAGGTTTACTGTGTGAGTGTGAAAACAGACTGCACTTTATCATTCAATGCCATTCAGGTTGGTATTTGTCACATTAATGCAGGTCATAAACTATACTGTAGATCCGAGCATTTGGCTGATCTGAAGTGGCCATGCTTGTTGTAGAAAACATTAAAATAGTCTTTCTGTGAGGTCAAGTCCTTTCCTCAGTGTTCTACTTTATTCCTGCTATTATTCACTCACACATTTCCTTGAGCCTCATCATCTAAAAACCCATGAGCCCTAACTTCTATTTCTAATAAATTTGTTTCTTTTGGCAATCTTGCATAAAGGGAAACATCTGATGAGCTGACTGTCATTGCCTCCCTTGTTATCATGCATAACCACATGTTCCTGAAGGCTGCATCTGTCAGTAGCTTTCTAATATTCTGACACAACAGAAGTGCTAAATACAATAATTTTCAGAATAAAATACGCTGGATTAACCACATCGGATCGGAAAATGCTGCCAATAGGTCAGTTATTTGTTAATGTGAAAGTTAATGATGCTCAACAAATATAGTGGAAATGTTTTAATGTCACCAGTTTGTGGACATACTCTAGTTGATTTGGCAGCAGTGATGTTTGCATCATCATGATGATTCTGCAACAGGCAAACAAGTGTTGTTTTCCTTTTGTTGGACTTACAGGCCTTGACTGTAACTGTATGTCTAAAGACAAAATATGGTTTTTAACGTCAAAAGAAAGTGTATAATGTCATTTTTATCACAGTGTAAGGACTCATTTATGCTCTCCTGTTAAAGATACGGACAGAGCGTTCCATCTGTCCTCTATGTAGATAATTCCTTCCATTTTCCGGGAGGTTGTGGATACAGTGGAGTGTGGAGGCAGTGTTGAAATTTGAAGAGAATTATTTCCAGAAATATTGGTACTTTTCAAAGAGCGACTGTATGAATTGATGAAAAACTACCAACATATTTATGACAGGTATCCTATCATTGTTATCCACATTAGTAAAACAGCTTCTGTTGTGGCCATGTTTGTTATCGACTTTCTTCTTCTCATAAAACCTTGCTCTCCTTTATGGTATTTGGCCAGTATGTCAATTACCAGCTGCACTCTCTGGCGGATTGATTGAGAAATGCTCATTCCAACCCATTGGATGTATGCAAGTGGCGGCATGGTGGCGGAACACTTAGCGCTCTTGCCTCACAGCAAGAGGACCCGGGTTCTATTCCCTGACTGTACAGGCCTATCTGTGTGGAGATTGCATGGTTCTCTCCCTATGTCTGAATGGGTTTCCTCTGGGTGCTCCAGTTTCCCCCATCACCCAAAAACATGTTTATTAGGGTAAAAATCCTCCAGCCATGAGCCTGGCTCCACATCTGGAGACGGCGCGCCGCCCTGGGCACCGCCCATGGCTGCCCAATGTTCCTTAGAAGGATGGGTTAAATACAGAGGACACATTTCATTGTACAATTGTATGATGAAAATAAAGTACTATCCTATCTTAAGTATGAAGGCATTGATGTTTTACATTAGAAATGGACATATCAATTTACATATGTAAAGTGGCATAAATTCACTTTAAAAGGTTGTTTAACCCTGAAAGACCTAAAGCGCTACCAGAGACCAAAAATGTCTATGTATGAGTTGACCTTTAAACTGAAAGCTCTGTATGACTTCCATCACCAATTTTTCATCACATTTGTAAAACCTAAGTCATAGCCTGATCTGTAAGTCTTTCTGTGATTATGCACCTGAATCTCTTCCGTCACAGTGAACATTTTTTAAGTGTACTACAGCATAAACCACCTTTTGCTTACAGAGTGTTATATCTAGACTCAGAAAACTGAGACTGAAAACTGAGACTGAGACTGAAAACAGACTCCAGGACTTGAAAGTAAAATGCAATGATGTTTATTAAATTGGGGTGCAAGGGGTCCCGGGTTCATATCCCTGACAAGCCCCCAATTTATGTTACGTCCCAGCCTAGGGGTTTACCAGGATGTACATAAAAGTATTCAGTCTGACCTCCCAACTCTCAATTATAAAGGCCAGTACAAAATAAGTTACAATTCACAATATTTATTTAATAACTTAAAGCACAATAATTGGTAATATTCTTTTCCTTAATTAAACGGCTTCTAATGGGTTGAATGGAAGTCCTCTGTCTGCTCACCAGCACCTTCAGGGCCGATTCTGCCAATTGCAACTTCTATGTCATGTCCCAAACACCTAGATCTCATCCAATGCCACAGTTTACAACAATATAACTTGGACACAATTCCAGCCAGGTACCACTGGCTAACTGTAAACACAAGCCATCCCTGCCTTCATTTCACAGGTGTTTACAATGGCAAAGCAGCTCAGATAAATCATGTTTAAATATGTGTTTCAGTGGACTTATACTCTTGGTTAAACACTGTTAATAGTTGTAACAGTGTTTAATTGTGTATGAACTTATTTTATGAAAGGTGCCTGGATGCTACTTAGCTAGCACAGATGCTAGGATACTTGCTAGTAATCTTGGTTATTTGTGTCCCATAGGTATAGGTTTATTTTCTTTGCTACATTGACCTTTGTCTGCCTCAGGAGTGTGTTTTTATTACTAGAAAGAATTTTGTAAGTTGAATCTAGTGTTTGTTAATTATATCTCTATATATCCATCTCTAATTGGTTTCATCTGAATAATTAGCCTTGGTGTTTGATCTTAGCTGGTGTTGTATGATACTTTTCTATTGTACAGTAAATGTTATTAGGGTGGTCATCTGTCCATCTTTGTGGCGGTGATAGCACATGAGGGACAAGCAAGCTCAGTGTACCATAAAAAAAATCGAAGGTCAAAACCGTGGCAGAAGATCTTGAGGGCAAAGGTATGGGCAGGTAACAAGCACGAAACTTCCTGAGCTCTTATAGATGCGAGTTGAGTTTTCATGGAAGAAGGTGGTTGTTAACCTATCAATGGCATAAGCAGACATCTACAAATGATCGGGTGTCTTCTGAGAACAGAACGCATACAAACCTATTTTTCATTGTTCTTAAAATATGTATTTAATAATGCAGTGTTCTGCATAACCACAAACTACAAAGGATGAGTATAATTATCTGTTTTAGTCAAGTAGGTCACTATCATCAAGAAAAGCAAGTGTGAATTCCTACTGTATTTTACATGATAAAAATTTTCTCTGCTTAATAAATTTAATTTAGTCAGTGCCATCGACTCCTCTGACAGTGTTGAAGTGTAGACAGCTTTGACCACATCGATCAATTGTTTGATTCTGGATGTTAAGGTGCTGCCTCCAGTTTCCGTCTGTCCTTGAGTACCGAGTTTCGTGGCAACGTCTCTCATTGATGTGATCTTAATAAAACACTTAAATGTCACTCTGCACATGACTCTCAAAAGAGTTATATGACATTTATGACATTTACTTTCAGAAAGGATATAAAGCTGGGGAGTTTTATGGCAGCTGAGGCGGCTCTGCCCATTTGGGTAATGATATGGGATGCCTTCCAATTATTGGAAAGCTGTATAAAAATCTGAAGACTCCTCTCCCACTATCTGTAAAATTATGACAGAAGCGACAGATCTCCTGTAGTCCTTTTAGTTTGGAAATCTGTCACAGATGGCTGTCTTCTTGTAAGCAGCCAAGATAGTAATGTGATTTTGACAATTGTGTTTCTTTTGCCAACAGATTGAACATGCTGCAGGTTGTATGAGTGACAGATATGGGTTCAGTGAGATCACATCTGCAGACTCTGACTCTGGTGACAGTCTTCTTTTTGCTTTCTCGTAAGTATCTCCATTGAAGTTCCGGAAAATTATTACTGCACAAGTGTTGCGTAAGAAAGACTCAGTTTAGTTTGTCATACTGCATGTAAAATGAAACTAACTGGTCATTTGTCCCTCTGTTGACCCTCAGTGTTCGTCCAAGTGGTGAAGTCAGAGGTGCGTGGGAAGGTGGGAGGCGTGGTGGAGCTGGAGTGTCATTTCCCTCCTTCAGATCCGGCTGTGTCCTCTGCCTCCCCTCATGTGGTGGAGTGGATTCGACAAGGACTCGACATCCCCGTCCTGATCAAATTTGGATCCTATGCCCCTATGCCCCCCGTGTGCATCCAAAGTATGAAGGTAAGCATCAACTCAACTCAGGCCCAGGTATTAAAAAAACTGGATGAATGAACCTAAATTTTGTTGTTTTAATGTACAATGACAATAAACCATTCAATTCAATTCAATTCACCAAAATATTAAACAGCAAAAGGCCCATGACCCATCTATTTACTGTCAAATCAACTGATATTTTAAGTTATATAGAATATTCATATAACTGTGGTAGCTGGGGTGAGGGAAGTCTGGACTGTTTTGCTGAGGCTGCTGCCCCCCGCGACAACGACAAGTATGAGAACGAGAATACTTAATATATTTTGAACATATATGTTCATTAAATGGTCTACGGGGCCACATTTGGCTTTTGAGCCTTTCTCCATTGTCAAAAACCTATTGGAAAAAATAGCAGTTACTTCTTAAACATTTTCTTTGACTGTTGCAACTAACATAAGATCTTATAAGACTTTACTGATCCCACTGCCACAGTTGAAAATAACAAATACACAAGTGCAGGGAAGTCAGAAAATTGGCTGGAAATATACAGGTGTCAAATCTAAAGAGAAAGTTATTAAGTCATTCTGCTGTCGTGCAGTTGCCAAAATATAGACTTCACTCTTAATGAATGCAAAAACATAAGCAGTAATAGTAGGATACTTTTCATATTTTTGACACTAATGTTAACTCCATTGCAAAGAAAGCCTTGTTTGTTCTTTGTTACACAGCACAATAATGACAAGTACTACCATTTTCTTTCATGTAGTTCTGTACTTAGTAGTGCTAATTCTAAAGACCCTCTCACAGCTACTACTTTGTGTAGTGTCTTCAGATAAATAATGGGATGATGACTGGTGAAGAAGGCTTTGCTGACACTGTCTTAATTTTATAACATGATTTATTAACAAACAGATTGGCATCATACAACCACAATGGTCTGCCTGGTGGACTTCTCAGCCAACATGAAGCTCCCCATCAATATGTACCATTCCCTTTATATAACTTTGGTTGATGACCATATAGTGAGTCTACACAAAGGCCAGTGTTCCTTTACAGAACTCTAAGGCTCCGTCCGGACAAGTTTGATACAGGTTTAGTTTTCAAACTGTGTCAAAAACATATTCAGTAAAAGTGGAAATATTTCAACAAACACTCAGTGTCAGCATGGGGGCAAAACACTTGCTGAAAATGATGCAATTCACATGCCACACCACTATGCACACTGTAAGCCCACAATCCCTTTTGTATTTTTTCTAACAATAGCACTGCAATGCATTCACCACTGCTCCTCTGTTGTTCACCATTGTTGCTGTCTTGTGATGAGAATGAATGCTACGGGCACAAGGTTACTGTTTTTTTCTGGTCATGTGATCATGACACGAGTGTGAACAAGCATGTTTTACTCGTCAAGATGGGTGCAGAAACGGCACAGTATCCAGATCTTTCCACTCTGGGACCTGTTTTCTGAAGATACCACTTTGGGGTACCCATGACACCGGTCCCATTTTGACAAAAGAACGTACAGAAAGAATGTACGTCGGTGAACTTTAATACAAGTTGCTCATTGCTGGACAGACGTATGTCCATGTGTTGTTGTTTTTTTAGCCACGTGTCTGTGTTGCTCCTCAGCTGTCAATGTCATGATGTCATCACAAGTCGACTCAACTCCGACTTTATTGACAGATAAGTCGACTTGAGAAAAAATTAAGTTGTTAATGCCCTACCTACTATATATATATACACACACATAAGGCCAAGGAAACAACCAGACACAGTTGACTCGCATAAGGAACAAGGAAGAATCAGCACACACGAGGGTAAAGGTCAGACTAGACAGAACACAAAAGGAAATCTATCAAAACAAACAGGAAGTGACAGACAAATGTAGAAACATAGCACTAAATAATACTTTATAATTTCTTGGATATGGCAGAGCAGGTGTGTCCAAACTTTTGGCCTGTACTGTAAGGATGGGCTTACAACAAGACATAGGTGATCCACTTAAGGACCAATCAGCAGACACATAGTGAAGCGAGGGTAAAGGTCAGACTAGACAAGACACCAAAGGAAATCTATGAAAATAAACAAATGACAAACACAAACAAAACATTCAAAAATATATTATAATCTACACCTGTTTTCAGATGAGTAGCAGATTCACTTTATCAAAACAGTATAAAACACATAGAGCTGTATTTATATTGTCTTTTAAGTGATAGAAAGTTGATAGAGAATCAAGGTGTATATCCTCAGGTTCTAGTTTATTCTTCCTCATGTCAGTCCTGCAGTTGTAAAATAATAATGTTGAGTATGTGTGTGGTGCTCTTACTCACAGAGATGCTGCCTTTTGCTTGTATTTTCTAATTTCCTCTTCTTTTGCTGTGTTTGAGATGTCCTTCATATGGTGAGTTTGTATGTACAGCCATTCACAATATTCTACAACATACGGGGACAAAAAGTAATGTTACTCTTTCTTTAACTCTGGGCAAATGCACATTCAGTTCTTTCAGTTTTATGCTGCTGTATATGACCTCTGGAACATCGCTGTTGCGTTTTACAATGCTTGTTTTTTTTTTAACAGCTGTGACAGAATAAGGCAATAATGTTTTACTTTTCTGTTTTATAGTGTGTTTTTTTTTTTTCTTCTTGCTTGACCACAACTCGTGTTCTCCAAGTGAAAGCATGGAGCAAGCAATAATGTAATAATGACTAATAACATAACTTGCCAATCGTACAATACAATTTTTGAGTTCAAGATGTAATAATATCTTGCCAGTGATATAATGTATGTCATTAGTTATTATGTTATTGGCCTGTTCTTATGTTATTACCATGTAATTAATTTGAATTCCCCAGTAAATATGAGTAATTCACCTGTAAAACCCATGTAGTTTGACAAGTGATGTTGGTTTTTGATACTCATTTTTATATTCAGTTATTGTTTAGTTTTCTCTATTTTGATATAACACTTGAATTTACCTACATGATCAATAAATGAAATGGAGAATATCTGATTTTCACTGAAAAGTTCAAAATGTAGAGGATAATATATGGTGATCAATGACTAAAAATGAAACCAATGGCTACTGCCACAGTACAACATATTGGTTTATTTAACTGCCACAGACCAGTTAAATGTCAGCCTTTGTGCTTTCATTTTTTTTTTTTTTTACTCAATTGTTGTCTTGTTGCCACAGTACTGTGATTATATGTGGTGTATACTTCAGTGAATTCCTGTGTGCATTTGGTTACTGGCAAACGATAGGAAAAAAAACAACAATTAAATGATAGTGTATAGTATAGAATAAGACTTATTGTTCTAAATGCTCTATTTGCGGTTTTATTCTACACTCTAAACATTGTCTCCGTGGCTGATTTATATCAATGATGGATTTACCGAGCAGCACCACCATCCTCGACCTTTGTGTGTACATATTTAGGAAAAAAAAAAGTTGAACCCAGAAGGTCCATATTGTAATCTGATCTAGATGTCTGCTGCATGTCAAGTTGACCCATTATCTATTATCTAAATGGCTTGGCCCTTTTTTGGGATGTAAGTTACCATTCTACACATGATATAAGAAGGGTACTGAGTGGCTATGAGGTAATAGATTAACTAATATTTTCATGCCACAGTACTGTGTCAATAGCCACTTTGTAAAATTAAATGTCAAAGTTAAAAGTCAATAATTCTGGTGATACTAGCATTCATACAAATAATTTTATTTGCATGTGAGAGCAGTTAGGGATCACAAAAGTCACTGTCAAAACTCGAGTTTATTATATTTTCAGGGTTGTTTTTTCAGAATAGAGAGATCCCTGCATATAACATCTGAACAGACTAGTGAAGCAGGAAAAAAAACAGCCAGCTTTTTTTTTTTTTTTTAATTAGAACTATGGTCTAATGTCTCCCAGTGTTCTACTCTGCCAATTGGGAAGCCAAAATGCAATGCAAAAATAGGTCTGCAACCTTTTTGGGTCCTGACCCTAATTTTGGCAAAGGCAGCTCTAGTGATTAGATGTGACAGCAGAGGTGGATGATATATCAAATATACCTGATGGTTGGTTGTAGAGGTGGAAAGTAACTAAGTAAAAGTACTTCATTACTGTACTTGAGTAGATTTTTTTTAGGTATCTGTACTTTACTTGAGTATTCATTCTTCTTACTTTTACTCCCTATATTTTTGCATAAATATCTGTACTTTATACTCTTTACATTCTCAGAATAGACTTGTTACTTTTTCAAACTAAACACATTTAACAGTAAATAAATGGCTTCAGAGGGAAAATCAGTGGAGGAAAGAAACCGTGACTTTATATATAATAATTATATGACTATTATCTCAAAATATTGACTTTTTATCTCACAATTTTGACTTTTTACCTCATAATTTTGACATTTTATCCCATAATTTTGACTTTTAATTTCACAATTTTAACATTTTATCTCACAGTTTAGATTTTTTCCTCTTACAATTATGCATTTTTTATATCATATTTAGATTTTTTTTTTAATTACATGATTCCTTTTTTTTTTATCTCAATTGTGACTTTTGTTTTCATTTTGTCCTAAATTTCCTCCCCATAACTGTGACCTGACTTTTGAAACTTTTTCATGGTTAAATAAGTATTATTGCATTCATGGCAAAAAAAAAAAAATACAAATACCTTTTACTTTTGTACTTTATTATAATTGAGAAATTGTACTTCTTAACTTTTACTTAAGTAGAGGAGTTGAATTAGTACTTCTACTTTTATCAAAGTATTTTTCACTTAAGTAGCTGTACTTCTACTCAAGTAAAGAATGTGAGTACTTTTACCACCTCTGGTTGGTTGTACTGTATGTGGGGTGTACTAAACAACTATAATGCAGCTATATTTAAATACAGAATTATTTACTCCGTGTGCTACTGCAGGAGCAAAATAATTTCCAAGCTGAGCCTTGTTTTTACTTCAGGGATCACTGTCAGTCACTACTCCACATTAATCTCGACAGAATTTTTTTTTAAGAGATCGTTATCTGCCTGAAACGTTTAATCATTGAGCGCACGGATGGGGAAGAATACAGGCACTCATAGTTCTTAGATGTTGTATTTTAATGACTTTGGAGAGCCGCTCTCCTTTTCTCTAAATAAATAATGTCTGCATTTGGAGCTGGATTGCAACAAAATTTGGCGCAGATATTCATGCTCTGCTCTGACTAACAATGTCATTAACCACACAACGTTTCTACTGCTTTTGATTTCCTTGTTAACTGTTGTCTTGAATATATGGACATTGACATATTTATGGAAAAGATGAGATAGATAGAAGATGAGTTTTCAGATGCTTCCATAACAAATTATGACTTTCTTTGTTTTTACAACTCACTTGGGTTTAATTTCCTGACACTGTACCTCCTCTACATTGTAAATACTGGTGTCAGGTATATATTCACACATTTTTGTTATCTCATGGTCATCAGATATCACCTATTTGGACCTTCAGAGGCTTAGTAGTGAACATCGAAACACCATAATTTTCTACAACATTGAAATGCAGTGGAAGTTGATTAAGGACAGTGGTTGAAGTTGTTTAATTTTATCTTCAGTTAATGATGTATTTTGCTTTTAAAGCCACTTTTTGTTTTGTTTTCTCTGTTCTGACTTTACTCTTAGATCTAATGAACATGATCAGGGAATTAAACATGAAATCTCTGACTTTCACTGAAAAAGGCCAACTTCAGAGAATGACTTAATAATACATGGGAATAAATCACATGGAGAAGGTTAAATGTAAAGAAAAAAAACCATTTGGAAGTCACCACAGAAATAGCTGTAGGTCTTTTATGGTTAAAGAAAAAAAAAAAAATACAATATCCAGAATCAACATTTTAAAGATCTTCATCTTCATTTCTATATGTGCTTGAATATATTTTATAAACAGAACAGTTTTGTGTGTTTGTAACATTTTTTTAAACACATTTTCACATTTGTATATGATTTTTAACATCTCTTTTAACACATAAAGAGTTCATTTGCAAAAACAGATAACCCCCATTTTTCTTTTTTTCCACAAAATGGCATTTTTTACTCTACATTCCAGGTAATACTCATTGTTTTGA